>CM035144.1:44879498-45437369 GCA_020205605.1 Panax ginseng
ATGCTTCGCATCTCGAAAATAAAAAGCAAACAAGCCAAAAATTTAATAATAAAATGGAAGTATGAAAAGGTCTCAATTCCTATTGAGAATGTGGTTTGAAAAACCTCTTTTATAAAATGTCATTGCTATATCTTGGTTAAAAGCTGGATTTTCCTATAAAATTCAAACCTTGTGTATATAGGTGCTTGACGAGGCCTCGCTTTCTACGTTCAAATAACTGCACATTGATCCACACACACACACAATTCATATAACAATTTCTTTGAAAAGTGGCGATCACTAGTAGTATACGGATGTCGGGGTGCCTAACACCTTCCTCCGCATAATCAAGCCCCGGACCCAAAATGAATCTCGGTTTCACGGAGACCCGAGTCTAGCAGTGTCAAAACACTGGGTCAATGTGCAAACCTTTTCGGTTGCGTTGGTGCAACCAGTTAAATACACCAACTGGGGACTCTTAAAGTCAAATCGTTGACATTATACATGTCGGACCTTTTTCACTTGTTTTTTCAAACAAATCTCACATTAACATGAAAACACCAAAGAACAAGTAACGAAAAGGGACACTCAAAAATCTCGACGTCGACATGGTATCTATGAAGGTTATGTCAGATATGAATTCAAAACCCTAAGTTTGGATTTTGAATAAGGCGTGAGAATAATAATATAATATTATATTTCAGTAATATAAGCATGCCTGATATGTGTGTAATGTTAATGTGTGGAACAGTTATAGTAAAACAGTACAAAATCCTAGTATTACTGATAAACTATAGTACATAGTCAACTATGACTATAAGGTTTGTTAAGTTATGTGTTATGTAATTAATGACCATTATTATGTTTAATGTTAATTAGGTAAACCCTAATTAATATTTAGAAACCCTAATTACTAAATCAAAACCCTAATTGCTAAGTTATAAACCTTAATTATTAATTTAGCAAGCTTATGGTGATTAGTACATTATAAAGACTAATTTATAAGTCCTATGTGATTAGGAAACTTAATTAAATTAAGGAACCCTAATTCACCTTTTTAGAAACTAAGATTCCTATTTTGCCCTTATTACCCAAACCTAGATAATGAGTTTAAGAAACCTTAGGGTTAAACCCTAAGGGTCAAACCCTAAGGGTTAGAAATGAATTGACAACTTTGCCACTAAAAGTAAGTACCAAATGACCAAATTGCCCTTCTTACATTATTTAATAGATAACTTGTAAAACTTGCCATAACTTTAGTTGGTGACCAACTCTAGCTAGCCATGTGGTCTAGTAATAGCCTTGAATCAATAAAAATCTGATAGACATGATCAACCATAAGCATTACACCATATTATATAAGATCAAAGAGAGAGAAAGGTTACTAACTTGCTCATTTATACACCAACACTCAACCAAGACTCTCTCAACTTTAAACCTCCAAAATTACCTTGCTAGACCAGTCCCCAATCAAGCCCCACTATCACTTATAGCAGATCAGAAGTCGGATTCAAGGATCAAAGCTAAAAAGGAGGTATAAACCCTAATCTTTAAAATCTAATGATCTGATGTTAGATGTTGTTAATGATTAGTTAGATATGTGTTAGAGGGTATCTTTTAATGATTTGGGTTGCTAAATAGTGGATCCATAACATTTATATGCTCGAATTTAAGTTTTTACAAAATCTAGGAAATTTTCAAAAGTGGTCTGACAACCGAATGTCATACCATGTAGATCTTTATCTGGGTATCATTTTTGTTGTTTAGAAGTTGGAACATGTAGTATGCTAGAAGGACTTTGATCTAGACTTGAAATCATACTTAGATCATGCACATATTTCATGTTATTGATGGTCAAATCTCGGTTATTCGCCATGATTGGACATTTCGGGTAACCCGAAAACGCCTTGAAAGGCCTACGACAAAGTATTTCAAAGGTCTTGATCTTGCAGGTGTTGGTTGTGTTGTTCTTGTTGTTGTATCTAGATTGTAGTTTGGTGCTTGGACTATAGTTTCATGCTATTATAACACCTTAACGTCAAACGGGTTGGATTTTCTGGATGCTCAAACCAAGCAGAATGTTCACGACTTACGTTTTCTGGGTAACCCAGAAAACTCAAGAGCGTGACGACTGAAAAGGTTTGACCGACCAAGATCTAATTATATATTTGTTTTTTTATGTGTTTTATGTAATAGATCTGTACCCCTACATGTTAGCTACACACTACAACTCTTAGATCACTAAATTATTACACTAACAACATGTAGTGGAAGCCCAAAGTAGGCTAGTCAAATTGTTCTTCATTTCTGGGTAACCCAAAAAATGAAGAACAGCTCTGACGACTACTTTGAAGGCTTGGATCTTTTAATTGTGATGCAGTTTGTTCATGATTGTTGTTGGATCATGTAGTAATACACTAGTACTACAAGATCAAGGTATTAGCTTGCCCGAAATCACATTTGAATCGTTGTTTAATGTTTGGTCAAAGTGAGACCCTTGAACATTATTCGTCGTTGTTCTTGGTGCTCAAGAACACTTTAAGCGGCGGTTTACGTAATTAAAAAGCTATAGCGACAGATTTATTAATTTTAATTAATTAAATTTCTAAAAATCATTTAAAAATAGTAAATAAATTCTAAAAATTACAAAATCAGTTTTAAAAATTATTTTAAGTTATAAAAATTAACTTTTAATAATTTGACATATTTTCCATAAATATTAGTAATTATTTAAATATTATTGATATTTAATTTATTTAATAAATCCATTAAATAAATTAACTAAAAATAATTTTATTATATTAAAAATCATTTTAAATGATAATAAGGTATTTAATAATATTTTAAGTTATAAAATGTAACTTTCAAATTTTTAATGTAAATTTCATTAATTATTTAATATTAATGATATTAGTTTTATTTAATAATTTTATTAAATAAATTAGTTTAAAAATGATTTTAATAATATAAAAATCATTTTAAATGAAAATAAAGAGTTTAAAGATATTCTAAGTTATAAAATATTACTTTTAATATTTTAAGATAAATTTTATTAATTATTTATTATTAATGATGATAGATTTATTTAATAATAATATTAAATAAATAGATTAAAAATGATTTTATTGATTTAAAATTATTTAAAAAGGATATAAGTGGTTTAAAAATATTTTAAGTTATTATAAATGACTTTTAATATTTTAGTGAATAATAACTTAATATTTAAATATTAATGGTAATTGTTTAAAAATGATTTTAAATATAATTTAAGGGTAATAATTAATACTTTAAAAATATTTTGAGTTATTATAAAATAACTTTGATATTTTGGCAAGGGTTACATAAATATTTTAATATTATTTAAATATTAATGATAATAGAATTATTTAATATTTAAATCATTTAATAATGATTCTAGAGTTTGAAAAATTATGATAAATTATAATAATTAATTATAAATTATTATAAGTCATTTATAAATAATATGATTGATATTTAAATTATCCAAAATAATATTTGAGATACTGATTAGAGTTTTATACTCGATAATTACAATAAAAGCCGTCGGTTTTACACCAAAATGCTACCAAATTTGATTCGAACCTATATAGTTTGACTGTATAAGTGTTTGTTTGTGTCTTAAAGACTGATATATCTATGTGACAATGTGATTAGGTTATGTGTTGACTATAAATAACAGTATGATGTGTTATGATATATTATTCTAATCGATAGAACAATCTTATAAATGATAGGTCGTTGAATTAAGGATAGAACTAAGTTGTGTAAGCGACCAGAAAGTATCTTAAACTCTTGTTTTACTTTATTCAGCGGATATAAAGTATCTTTACATTTGCATTTTCTTTGTGCAATGGACATGAGTAAGAAAGTTTCAAATTATATTATTATTGTACAGTTATTAACCCTATTGTTATATATATATATATATATATATATATATATATATATATATATATATCCGATCATTGATTATCAACATGGTACTATATTGTAATTCGGATATATATTTTGTTCGTTAATTTCTATATGTGGTTATACAGGTGTCCCCACTTGGATAATCATTGTATTTAATCCCATGTTGATATATATATATATATATATATATATATATATATATATATATATATATCCCAAGTATGTATATGTATACATTAAGAAAAAGCCGTCTAAGCTATTTGACCAGCTAGACACAGGTTTAGAAATATTGTTGAATATGATAAAACCTTTTTATATCCAATCAAATTGTTTTGGTTCGGATTCCAGACTAAGTATGAACATCCCGATCAAGGGAAAACTTTTATGCACCCAAGGCGGATAGAGTGAATGATAATATCATTCTTGCATGTAGTATTGATCAATACAGGGCATAACGGGCTGATCACCCCCCATGCCCGTAAGTTATGACGGTTTGTGGATGAAGTTCTGCTAAACCTTTTCAAAAATTGAGAACAATGTTCGTAGTATGTCACCTTAACCCTATTTATAGTCAGTATGTAGTTTCAAAAATTTGATAGAGAGTTGTTATGTTATTATTATCGGTTCAGATTACTTCACAATTTTTGATTTGTTGTAGAAGGGTAGTACAAAGAAAATATTTAAATCCCTTTAGGTAATATTTATAATGGTTATTACTTGTTGGGCACTCAAATGCTCATCCTTGCTTAAATTAAATGTTTTCAGTTAAGTATGATCAACCAGAGGGCTCTACCAGGAACAAAGGGAAAGGAAAACTTTCATAATAAGTTTGTGTTATCTTATGTAATAGCTAGACTTAAATAAGATGATCATATTTATTATCTATCATGTAATGAAATGTTTTAAGGTCCCGTACCTGGAATTTAGAAAACTCTGATATGTAAATTAAGTTTGATATTTATGACATTATTATTATTATTTCGCTCAAAGAAATGGTATCGTGAAGCACTGAATTCGGGTTTCAAGTACCTGAATTTGGGGGCGTCACAGATTGGTATTAGAGCTTTAGGGTTAGAAACCATAGGTGGGAGTAGACTTTAGGTTATAACCCTGGAGCAGAGGAAAACGTTGAAGGTACAAATAACTCATATAGAGTTTGAAAGGAGATGAATCGAATAAATTCATCGTCAAACAAAAATAAAAGATAACTTATATAAAACTTTTACTTGCTGTGTGTATATATTATATGTTAATCTGGATAATTTATGTGTAGAAGTTAGGAGGAAAAGGATTAGGATACCCTAAGATCGTAAAGAAGGAGCCAATCTCCATAACCAAGCCGATATCAAAGCCAATAGCTGAAATAGAGGCTCATGTTGAAGATAAACTTGATGAGGTGATCATTTTGGAAAATATAGTACCGGACCCAGAAACGTTGGAACTAACAGATAGTGATTCAGACACTAAAGTTGAAGTTGATCAAGCATCAACGGAGGTGCAAAATCTGAGGAACAAGGTTTCTTCTCTGGAAAAGCTGTGGGAAATAGAAAAGATGTTGAATAGTTAGTTGCGAAAAGCCTTACTAGAAACAATGGAAGAACAAGATAAGCTTTTGATCAAATGGGAGCCACAAGCAACATATCGTGTGCAGCTCCGAGCAAGAAGGGGAAAAGAAAAATAAAAGGCCACGACTTAGGAAAATTCGATAAGAAGAAATGGAAAAAGATATGTTATCTTTGCAGTTATGAAGGACATACCACTCTGTATTGTCCCGACTATAAACTAGGTGCATGTTTTATTTGTGGATTGGAAGGTCATCAGGCGAAGGGTTGTCCAGAATCAGGAAAGAGGTGTAGGAAATAGGTAGAACTAGTATTTAATTGTGTATGTTTGGTAATGTACGTGTGCATTGCAATAATCTCAACTTTGTTATAAGTTGTAGTAGCGACTCCCGACTTTTGTGGTCATAAAGGGATATCAGATGTTTAAAGCAGTATGTAATATGCTATGTAAAGTATTTTAAAATTGCTAAATGAATATGAATCTATGTTTGATTAATGGAATAAGTTTGAAACATTAAACTTATACGATAAGGTTTAGAATGTAAGTTAATAAAATATAGATTTTATTTTATTTAATCAGAAAATGCCGCCAAGACATCAAACTCGAAACCAAAGGGCAGAAGAGTCTATCAACAATGTTGGAGGACAACAACCAGACCTGATACAGAATTTCATGAACATGGTAGCTCAGGCCATGTAGAATGGAATTCCAGTGACGAGAAATCATCCAGACAACCGATTTGCGAACTTCAAGGATTTTAAGGCCGTAGAACCGCCCGATTTTAGAGGTACCACTGACCCGATAGAAGCCCAGACTTGGGTTAAGGAAATAGAAAAAGCGTTTATAGTTGCTAGGGTAGATGAGGGGGAAAAGACAGCTTTTTCCACCTATATGATGAAAGGAGAAGCGAATTTATGGTGGGAGGCAAATCAAGTTAGGGCAGGAGAAGGAGTGATAGCATGGACTAGGTTTATGATGTTATTCTTTGAGAACTATTTTTCGGCTAGTGTGCTGGCTAGGATGGAGGTGAAGTTTTTAGAATTAAAGAAGGAAAACTTGAAAGTTGCGGAGTATGCCGCAAAGTTCAATGAATTTGCTAGGTTCACTCCGCACCAAGTGGATACGGAGGCTAGAAAGGCAAGGAGGTTTGAGCTAGGCTTAAAACCCTGGCTCTACGATGTTTCAGATCAATACGTTTCCTGCACTCTTAGAAAATGCTATCATAGCTGAAGGGGGAAGTGAGTCCATGAGCCTCTACAATAGGGAGATGAAGAATAAGGATGATGGAGCCGGGAAGGTAGAAGTAGGTAGTGGAAATAGGGGTGAGAAAAGGAAGTGGAGCAATATTGGTAGTGTCCAAGTCAAGCAGGAAGGTGTGAAAAAGCAGGCTGTCAGTGTAAGAATTGTGGGAAGAGTCATTCAGGTGAGTGTCTTAAAGGCAAGTTTGTGTGCTACAAGTGTGGGCAGGAGGGACATATCTCTCCTAACTGGCCCAATCCTAGGATGAGCAATGAGTGTTTTCTGTGTGGATCCACGGAGCATAAGGTGAAGGACTGTCCAAAAAGGAGAATGGATATAGGGAGCGTGAATGCGGGAAAAGGCAGTGGAACAATGGCGATAACGGGACCAACTTCAATCAATCAACCGCAAAGTCTTCATCATGACGGTTCGAGGATCTAAAGTAGCAATAGGGATGGAACTTGGTATTATTCGTATGAATTGTATTTTCGTATATATGATTTTTCTTAAATATAAGTAAATTAAGTTAAAAAAAATTTGAAGGAGAAATTTGAGTTCTGTTAGAAATCAAATTTCCGTAGAATTAGATAGACAAGCTTTATGTTGAGTAGTTAAAGATTAGTTTGATCGAATCTGATCGAGATCTACTTTAAATGACTGTGTATGCTATTTTCCCTAGTGTCTATATAGGTTTTAAAGTAGTGATTCCGGGGACGGAATCCTTATAAGGGAGGGTGGATGTAATAACCCAATATTTTCAGTAAGAAAATTTTGCGAATAATTTTTTATATATATAAGGGTGGGAATATGTGCAAAGTAAAGTATATGTATATATCTGATAAATAAAATTATTTATTAGATGTAACTAATTTCTTTTTTAGAACTATTGATCATTATAGATTATATTCTTATAATAAAATTATGTTGTAATAAAAATATTTATTATTTATTTTCCATAAAAATATGATTATTGTATATATGATATGATATGGATTTTATGTATTTATTATATCAATTAAGTTAATTATTTTAACTTCATTAATAATGGTATCTATGAAGGTTATGTCAGATATGAATTCATAACCCTAAGTCTGGATTTTGAATAAGGAATGAGAATAATAATATAATATTATATTTCAGTAATATAAGCATGCCTGATATGTGTGTAATGTTAATGTGTGGAACAATTATAGTAAAACAGTACGAAATCCTAGCATTACTAATAAACTATAGTACAGAGTCAACTATGACTATAAGGTTTGTTAAGTTATGTGTTATGTAATTAATGACCATTATTATGTTTAATGTTAATTAGGTAAACCCTAATTACTAAATCAAAACCCTAATTGCTAAGTTATAAACCCTAATTATTAATTTAGCAAGCTTATGGTGATTGGTACATTATAAAGCCTAATTTATAAGTCTTATGTGATTAGGAAACTTAATTAAATTAAGGAACCCTAATTCACCTTTTTAGAAACTAAAATTCCTATTTTGTCCTTATTACACAAACCTAGGTAATGAGTTTAAGAAACCTTAGGGTTAAACCCTAAAGGTTAAACCATAAGAGTGAAACCTTAAGGGTCAAACCCTAAGGGTTAGAAGTGAATTGACAACTTTGCCACTAAAAGTAAGTACAAAATAACCAAATTGCCCTTCTTATATTATTTAATAGATAACTTGTAAAACTTGTCATAACTTTAGTTGGTGACCAACTCTAGCTTGCCATGTGGTCTAGTAATAGCCTTTAATCAATAAAAATCTTATAAACATGATCAACCATAAGCATTACACCATATTATATAAGATTAAAGAGAGAGAAAGGTTACTAACTTGCTCATTTATACACCAACACTCAACCAAGACTCTCTCAACTTCAAACCTCCGAAATTACCTTGCTAGACCAGTCCCCAATCAAGCCCCACTATCACTTATAGAAGATCAGAAGTCAGATTTAAGGATCAAAGCTAAAAAGGAGGTATAAACCCTAATCTTTAAAATCTGATGATTGATGTTAGATGTTGTTAATGATTAGTTAGATATGTGTTAGAGGGTGTCTTTTAATGATTTGGGCTGCTAAATAGTGGATCCATAACATTTATATGCTCGAATTTAAGTTTTTACAAAATCTGGGAAATTTTCAAAAGTGGTCTGACAACCGAATGTTAGACCATGTAGATCTTTATCTAGGTATCATTTTTGTTGTTTAGATGTTGGAACATGTAGTATGCTAGAAGGACTTTGATCTAAACTTGAAATCATGCTTAGATCATGCACAAATTTCATGTTATTGATGGTCAAATGCCGTTGACCAGCCATGACTGGACATTTCAGGGTAACCCAGAAATTGCCTAGAAAGGCCTGACAAGGTATTTGTGCGTCTTGATCTTGCAGGTGTTGGTTGTGTTGTTCTTGTTATTGTACCTAGATTGTAGTTTGGTGCTTGGACTATACTTTCATGTTATTATAACCCCTTAACGTCAAACAGGTTGGATTTTCTGGATGGTCAAACCAAGCACAATGTTCACGACTTGCGTTTTCTGGGTAACCCAAAAAACTCAAGAGCGTGACGACTGACAAGGTTTGACCAACCAAGATCTGTTTATATATTTGTTGTTTTATGTGTTTTATGTAATAGATCTGTACCCCTACATGTTAGCTACACACTACAACTCTTAGATCACTAAATTATTACACTAACAACATGTAGTGGAAGCCCAAAGTAAGCTAGTCAAACTATTCTTCATTTCTGGGTAACCCAGAAAATGAAGAACAGCTCTGACGACTACTTTGAAGGCTTGGATCTTTTAATTATGATGCAGTTTGTTCATGATTATTGTTGGATCTAATATTACACTTAAATCTTCTGAGATCAAGGTATTAAACTTGCCGAGAATCACACTTGAATCGTGTTTAATGTTTGGTTCAAAGTGAGACCCTTGAACATTGATTGTCGGTGTTCTTGGTGCTCAAGAACACTTTAGGCGACGGTTTCTGTCGCTAAAATCTATAGCGACAGATTTATTAATTTTAATTAATTAAATTTCTAAAAATCATTTAAAAATAGTAAATAAATTTTAAAAATTATAAAATCGGTTTTAAAAATTATTTTAAGTTATAAAAATTAAATTTTAATAATTTGACATATTTTCCATAAATATTAGTATTATTAATTATTAAATAAATTAACTAAAAATAATTTTATTATATTAAAAATCATTTTAAATGGTAATAAGGTATTTAATAATATTTTAAGTTATAAAATGTAACTTTCAATATTTTAATGTAAATTTCATTAATTATTTAATATTAATGATATTATTTTAATTTAATAATTTTATTAAATAAATTTGTTTAAAAATGATTTTAATAATATAAAAATCATTTTAAGTGAAAAAAAGAGTTTAGAGATATTCTAAGTTATAAAATATTACTTTTAATATTTTAAGATAAATTTCATTAATTATTTAATATTAATGATGATAGATTTATTTAATAATAATATTAAATAAATAGATTAAAAATGATTTTATTGATTAAAAATCATTTAAAAAGGATATAAGTGGTTTAAAAATATTTTAAGTTATTATAAATGACTTATAATATTTTAGTGAATATTACCTTAATATTTAAATATTAATGGTAATTGTTTTAAAATAATTTTAAATATAATTTAAGGATAATAATTAATACTTTAAAAATATTTTGAGTTATTATAAAATAACTTTGATATTTTGGCAAGGGTTACATAAATATTTTAATATTATTTAAATATTAATGATAATAGAATTATTTAATATTTAAATCATTTAATAATGATTCTAGAGTTTGAAAAATTATGATAAATTATAATAATTAATTATAAATTATTATAAGTCATTTATAAATAATATGATTGATATTTAAATTTTCTAGAATAATATTTGAGTTACAGATTAGAGTTTTATACTCGATAATTACCCGATAAAGCCATCGGTACACCAAAATGCTACCAAATTTGATTCGAACCTATATAGTTTGACTGTATAAGTGTTTGTTTGTGTCTTAAAGACTGATATATCTATGTGACAATGTGATTAGGTTATGTGTTGACTATAAATAACAGTATGATGTGTTATGATATATTATTCTAATCGATAGAACAATCTTATAAATGATAGGTCGTTGAATTAAGGATAGAACTAAGTTGTGTAAGCAGCCGACCAGGCAAGTATCTTTACATTTGCATTTTCTTTGTGCAATGGACATGAGTAAGAAAGTTTCAGAATTATATTATTGTACCAGATTATTAACCCTATTGTTATATATATATATATTATATCCGATCATTGATTATCAACATGGTACTAAATTGTAATTCAGATATATATTTTGTTCGTTAATTTCTATATGTGGTTATACAGGTGTCCCCACTTGGATAATCATTGTATTTAATCCCATGTTGATATATATATATATATTGATCCCAAGTATGTATACATTAAGAAAAAGCCGTCTAAGCTATTTGACCAGCTAGACACAGGTTTAGAAATATTGTTGAATATGATAAAACCTTTTTATATCCAATCAAATTGTTTTGGTTCGGATTCCGGACTAAGTATGAACATCCCGATCAAGGAAAACTTTATCTTGTGAAGCGGACAGAGTGAAACGATAATATCGTTCTTGAAGTATGTAGTATTGATCAATATAGGGCATAACGGTGATCACCCCGTGCTAGTAAGTTATGATGGTTTCATGGATGAAGTTACGCTAAACCTTTTCAAAAATTGAGAACAATGTTCATAGTATGTCACCTTAACCCTATTTATATAGTCAAGACGTAGTTTCAAAAATTTGATAGAGAGTTGTTATGTTATTATTATCGGTTCAGATTACTTCATAACTTTTGATTTGTTGTAGAAGGGTAGTACAAAGAAAACATTTAAATCCCTTCAGCTAATATTTATAATTGTTATTACTTGCTTGGCACTCAAATGCTCATCTTTGCTTAAATTAAATATTTTCAGTGAAGTATGATCAACCAGAGGGATCTGCCAGGAACAAAGGGAAAGGAAAGCTTTCAGAATAAGTTTGTGTTATCTTATGTAATAGCTAGACTTAAATAAGATGATCATATTTATTATCTATCATGTAATGAAATGTTTTAAGGTCGCGTACCTGGGATTTAGAAAACTCTGATATGTAAATTAAGTTTGATATTTATGACATTATTATAATTATTCCGCTCAATGAAATGGTATCGTGAAGCATTGAATTCGGGTTTTAAGTACCTGAATTTGGAGGCGTCACACGGTCAATGATGAGAGAGGACAAGTAGACCCTATACAAAGGCTAGTAGATTTATTAGGGGAGGCTCTTAGGGGAAGAAACGAACCAGTACCACCCAATCTCCAGGCAGTACCAGTTACAAACTTTAAGGACTTTAGGAGTGTATGACCTCTGGAATTCATAGGTATTACCGATCCTATCATGGCATAGACGTGGATTAAGGAAATGGAAAAGGCTTTCACCATCGCTCGTGTGGGTGAAGACCAGAAGATGGTATTTGCAACTTACATGATGAGAGGCGAGGCAAACTACTGGTGGGAGGCAAAACAGCAAAGTGTAAGAGAAGGGATATTAGCTTGGGAGAGATTTAAGAATTTGTTCTTCGAGAATTACTTCCCAAAGAGCATGATGAATAGGATGGAGGTGAAATTTCTAGAACTAAAACAAGGAGATATGTTGGTGGCGCAATACGCAGCTAAGTTCAATGCCGATTTGTAGAACACCAGGTAGGGGATGAAAAGAGGAAAGCTAGGCATTTTGATCAAGGACTGAAGCCTTGGTTGTTTAACAAGGTATCAGTTCTTAAGATAGATTCATTTGCGACGTTGCTAGAGAAGGCCATTATTGCAGAGGGAGGAAGTGAAGCCTTAAGTTTGTATAACAAGGAGAAGAAAGGTAAGAACATGGGAGGAGATAGCCGTGGAGGAAGCAGTAGTGGAAGAAGTAATTTAGGAAAGAGGAAGTAGGAGAATAACAAAAATAATAAAAATCACAACAATCAAGTGGGGAAGTTTTGTGGAGATTTTAAGAAAAGAGCAGAGGGATGCCCAAAGTGTGGGAAGAATCACCAGGGCGAGTGCTGGAAAGGGCATAGTACATTCTACAACTGCGGTCAGGAAGGACATATTTCACCCAACTGCCCAAAGCCCAAGAAGATCAAGGGTTGTTTTGCTTGTGGCTCGGTGGACCACCTGATTAAAGATTTCCCAAAGAAAGGGAGCAGCGAAGGAAGTGGCCAGCAAGGGGGAGGCAACAAACTGATGATCGACGGATCGACACAATCCAACCACCCAACCGCTAAAACCTTTAACATGAACGTCCAGGACACAGTAGCTGCAAAGAATATGGTGTCAGGTATTATTCCAATGAATGATATAAATGCCTATGTATTATTTGATTCTGGTGCCACCTGTTCTTTTGTATCTGAAGAATTTGCTAGTCGACTTAATTCAACCCGAGAACGATTAGGAAATTCGTTGAACATAGAAGTTGAGAATAAGGAAGTAATCCCTATAGAAAACATTTACCAAAATTATCGCGCAAACATTAGAGATCATGACCTAAGCGTAGACTTAATCCCAATAAGGTTGGGAGAATTTGACGTAATATTGGGGATGGATTAGTTATACAACCATGCTGCGATAATTGATTGTCAAAATAAAAGTGTAAACCTTCAGACTCCGATTAAGTCTAAGGTAGTGTTTTATGGTAGCTTATTGCTTAAGAAATCGTGTTGCCTTACGATAATGTAGGGCAAGAAATTGTTAAGGAAAGGATGTGTAGGTTATTTAGCTTACACTGTTGATACTCGAAAAAAAAAGGAGTGGAAATTAAGGATATATCCGTAGTGAGAGAATTCCAAGATGTATTTTCGGATGATTTGCCTGGTCTTTCGCCAGACAGAGAAATTGAATTTTTAATAGACTTAGCATTGGGAACTGTACCAATTTCGAAAGCCCTATATCATATGGCACCAGTAGAAATGAAGGAATTGATGATACAATTACAAGAGTTCCTAGATAAAGGTTACATACGACCGAGTGTGTCTCCATGGGGAGCACCAATGTTGTTTGTTAAGAAGAAGGATGGATCGATGAGGCTCTATATCTATTATAGAGAATTGAATAGAGTAACGATTAAGAATAGATATCTGTTACCAAGAATAGATAATCTTTTCGATCAACTGAAGGGAGCAAAGTGTTTCTCGAAGATAGATCTATAGATAGGCTATCACCAGTTGAAGGTACGGGAGGACATATCAAAGACGGCATTCCGAACACGTTACGGTTATTTCAAATTTCTGGTGATGTCATTCGGGTTGACAAATGCTCCGTCAGCACTTATGGACTTGATGAACCGAGTCTTCAAGCCATTCTGAGATAAGTTCGTAGTAGTTTTCATCGACGATATCTCGATCTACTTAAAGACGGAAGAAGAACACGTCGAACATCTGAAGATGGTTTTAGAAGCGCTAAGGAAGGAGAAGTTGTATGCAAAGTTTTTAAAGTGTGAATTCTGGATGGAGAAGGTTTAATTTTTAGGACATGTAATAGATCACAATGGAATTTCAATAGACCCTGCAAAAGTGGAGGCAGTAATCAGTTGGGAACAACCAAAGATGGCAACTAAAGTAAGAAGTTTCTTAGGGTTAGCTGGGTACTATCGAAGATTTATCCAAGATTTTTCTAAGATAGCAACCCTGTTAACTAATCTAACGAGGAAGATGGTGAAGTTCGTATGGACGGACAAGTGCGAAGAAAGTTTTCAAGAGCTGAAGAAGAGACTAAGCAAAGTGCTTGTATTGTCATTACCAGATGATACGGGAGGATTTGTGGTATATAGTGATGCGTCACACAAAGGACTTGAATGTGTGCTAATGCACCATGGCAAGGTCATTGCGTATGCATCATGACAATTGAAGGATTACAAAAAACGATACCCTACTCACGACTTAGAGTTAGCAGCAGTAGTTTTTGCATTAAAGATTTGGAGACATTATCTATACAGAGAGAAATGTGAGATATACACGGACCATAAGAATCTGAAATATATCTTCACACAGAAGGAGTTGAACATGCATCAGAGAAGGTGGTTAGAATTAATTAAGGATTATGATTGCGATATTCTTTATCACCCGAGAAAGGCAAACATAGTAGCCAATGCGCTAAGAAGGAAAGGAAGGGAGAAGTTGTTTCAACTAACAACTCGGGAGAAGTTAATAAGGGAAATCGAGAAATTGGAGATAGAAGTAAAGGGACCGAAGAGTTCTGGAGAAAAAGTGTTTGCATCGGAAGCTCGACCAACCTTGTTGGATAGAGTGAAGGAATCACAAGAGAAGGATGATGAGTGCGAGAAAATCAAGAAGAGGATCACAGAAAATGAAGAAGAGAGATTCAAAATGGATAAAGACGGTATTTTGAGATTCGAATGAAGAGTGTGGATACCAGCGATAACCAAGTTGAGGGAAGAAATTTTGTACGAGGCACACAATACGGCGTATTCCGTTCATCCAGGAGGCACAAAGATATACCGAGATTTGAGGCAACATTTTTGGTGCCCCAATCTAAAACGAGAAATCGCGGAGTGCGTTGGTAGATGTCTTACTTGCCAACCAGTCAAAGCAGAGCACCAAAGGCCGAGTGGTCTACTTCAATCGTTGGAAATACCAAAGTGGAAATAGGAGCACATTACGATGGACTTCGTGGTGGGACTTCCAGTCACACAGGAAGGTTTTGATGCCATTTGGGTTATCGTAGATCGAATAACAAAGACGGCTCATTTTCTACTGATAAAGATCCGATATAATTTGAATCAATTAGCGAGCATGTATGTAAAGGAAGTTGTTTCACGACATGGAGTGCCGGTATCAATTATCTTTGATTGAGATCCGCGCTTCACGTTAAAATTCTAGAAAAGCTTGCAAGAGAGGATGGGAACACAATTGAGATTGAGTACTACTTATCATCCGCAGACAGACGGACAAAGTGAGCGAACAATACAAACGCAGGAGGACATGATTAGAACTTGCATGATGGACTTCAAGGGAAACTGAGACGATCACCTACCCCTAGTAGAATTTTCCTATAACAATACTTACCATGCGAGTATCGGCATGCCACCGTACTAATCTCTTTACGGGAGAAAATATCGAACGCCATTATGTTGGGAAGAAGTTGGAGAACGACTAATGTTGGGACCATAGTTAATGAAACAAACCACAGACGTGGTTACGGTAATAAGAGCCAGACTAGTAGCTACACAAGATCGCCAGAAGAAATACGCAGATTTACATCGTTAAGACCGCGACTTTGAATTCGGAAGTTACATTTTCTTGAAAGTATCTCCCTGGAAGGGAAAAATACGATTCGGCAAGAAAGGAAAATTGAGTTCGAGGTTCATAGGACCATTCGAGATATTGAAGCGAGTGGGCGAAGTGGCGTACAGAGTTGCATTACCACCCGAGTTGGAGCACATCCACAATGTGTTTCACACCTCCATGTTGCGTTCGTACAAGCCTGACTGCAAACACGTGATTTCCTACGAGCCCATTCAAGTGGAGAAGAATCGAGAAGAATCTGGCGTATGAAGAAATTCCTGTCCAGATATTAGATAGGAAAGAGCAAACATTAAGAAATAAAATTATATCTTCTGTAAAAATACTTTGGTGAAACCACGATGCCAAAGAGGCCACGTAGGAATTAGAAGATAAGATGCGAATGGATTATCCCCATTTATTTGTGTAACCTTATACCAATTCCGAGGACGAAATTTTTTTAAGGGGGGGATGTAAGAACCATGAATTTTATGAATAAATATTAATAATGATATATTAAGAAAATGAATATTTGTTTGAAATATAAATATTGATGTGTTGTTTGATGCGTAATTCAATTAATTCAAATTGAATTTATAAGAATTAAGGAAAAATGTGGTGTTGACTTATATCATACTCCTTCCTAAATGTTTTGATAATGACCATATTATTCCTCTAATTATGCTCTATTAAATTTCAGGGAAAGATATGGAATTACAGGAATATCAAGGTGGAAAATACAAAGATAAGAGATCTTTGAAGCATGAAAGGTGGATGGATTCCTAGGAAAGATATGTAAGATCTTAGCATCTATTTCTTTCCAATACAAGGCTCTAGGACATGTGCATTACATATATAATTGTGCTCACATATCCGGTGCTACATACTAATACACTAAGCTCATGATATGCATGGCCAAAATTCACTCACCATAACTTAAGGAATCAAATCCTGTTAAACAATATATATGGTAATTTGGAGTAAATAGTTGATTGAATAAAATACCATAAATTATGCATTAGTTATTTCCATCAATCTGATTCACGGTAAAAATAAATATGGGATAGCATGAGTCATGCATCATAATCTTGTCCCATAATCTAAGGAATTTATTGGGTATTCCCACCGGCCCAATATATGGTAAGTTATATGGAAACCAGTCAGTAGATAATTTATGGTAACAAGTTATTGACTTCCAGCATTTAAGTAAATAGTATAGTGGAAAGCTGTAATAGGTACTATCTTCCACGTGATGGAAATCAACCGGCCTAAAATCACTGATAGCGTGATATCTCAAAATCACGAGCAATTAGAATTTCTCGGTGATATAAAAGGAACTGAGCATATCATGATTGACTTGGAAATTGCAAGATTTATGCAATATGGTTTAAACGCTCATATCACTGTAGGTCTTAGCAACGGTAATAATTTTTAGTTGCCTATAAAAACTGAATTCATTAATAAAGAAAGGCAGGAAAACACACATACTGATATCACAAAGCATACAAGCTACGAAATTGTTTTTTCTTCCTGATTATTATTAATTGCACTAAGAAGGAGCTTCGGCTAAGGTGGTCTTGTAGAAAATATTCTGGTAATACTTTTCTTGCTTATCATTACATACTAGAGCCTTTCATTGGTAAGTGATATATTACTTGATCATTAAACCTCTATTGTGTATCTTATATTTTCTTATACAAATCAATATTCTCTAAATTGTAATCCAGATTGGGTTACTGCATTATTACAATCAAGTGTGAAAGCATAGGTGCTTGAGGGTGCATAGGTGCACAAGGAGCGAAGGTGCTCAAGTTGTTAGAACTTGTATTATAATTGGAAAAGTTTTAATAAAAGAGAGTCTCCAATACTAGTTGGTATTGGACGTGGACTAGACTACTATTAAAGAGGGTAGTAGTTGAACCACATAAAAATCCTAGTGTTTATGTGATTGCATTTCTTGTGATTTACTATTCTGTCCACTATCCAGCTGCATGCATTCAATATCCACAAATATCATCAACCTAATTATTAAATTGTCTTCTCATAATCATATTCTAAAAAAGGTCAAGTCTTGCATTTAATCGTTGTGGAAAGTATTACATAAATTAAATACATTATCTTGACATTTTAATTTATAAAGATATAGAATCCAGCTTACTGCATTGAATATCCAAAGGAATTTTTAGTTAAATAAAAATTGGACATAGTTTGTTCCTACACTTATTCAAACCCCCCTTCTAAGTGTGCCTATTTAAATTTCATTTGGTCAGAGCTTGGCTCTACTTATCTTGGTCTTAAAGGTGACTTATAGGGAAAGATTCTGACATGGCACAATTTGGAAATGCTCATCAAGAAGGACAATCAACAAACTGACCTCCATTACTATTTGGGACAGAGAACTACAATTTCTGGAAATTTCAAATGGGGATATATCTTAAGTGAGACCCGTGGTAATGGTGGGTGGTAGAAAATGGACCAGTGATCCCAAGGAAAGATGATGGCACTCCAAAAACCTTACTTGAGATGGATTCAACCGAAACCTACATGGTTGCATACGACTCCAAGGCAATGAACACCCTTCTTAGCGGTATGGTGTAATTCGAAATAGATAAAGTCTCTTTATGCAATACAGCTAAGGAGATATGGGATACTCTAGTGGTGAGTCATGAAGGAACCTCCATAGTACGAGAAGTTAAGCTAAGCATGCTCATGTATGACTATGAAATGTTCAAGTTGGAAAAAGACGAAATAATCAAAATGGCTCAAGCACGATTCCTAGTGCTCATAAATTCATTAAAGTTACTCGACAAGTCAATTCCACAAAGTGAGATCAATCGTAAGCTACTTCGGGCTATGCCCAAAAGGTTTGCATCCAAAATTACCACTCTTCAAAATTTTGTCAATATTTTTTCTATGGACACATTAACACTCTTTGGTGAACTAGAAGAATATGAACACCAATTAAAAAGATATAATGACGAGGAAGAAGCTCCTCAAAAAAAAGTGTTAGCCTTAAATGCAGGAATTAAAGAGGAACTCGAAAATAACTCGGATGATGAAATAGCCATGATATCAAGGAGACTTAAGGGACTACTTCAAAGAAAGAATTAAAGGAAGAATACATTCAATTCAAACAAACACAAAGCCAAGCAAATCGAAGAAACCTGTTTTGAATGTGGACGACCAGGTCACTTCAAGAAAGACTGCTTCCAGCTCAAAAACAAAGGAAAACAAGGCAATAAGGAGTTCAAAAAGCATAAAGCATTCCTAATGTGGAGTGACGATGAAGAATCCGAAGTGGAGGTAGATGCAAATGATGAACTGGCTCAAATATGCTTCAAGGGACTTGAAGGTGAATCCAGTGAGGTATCTCTTTCTGATGTTATCACTTTGAAACAAGAAAATAAAAAATTAAAAGAAAAAAATATGTACTTAAAAGATCTAGTAAATGCATTAATAGATGAAAAGAAAGAAATAGAAAAAGTAACACACACAAATGAGAAAAAAGCATTAGCTGCAAAAAATGATTATTTAGATAATTACAATAAAATACTGTTCAACAAAGTAAAACAGCTAAATGATGAAGTTAAAAAATTGACAAATGAGATAAAAATGAGAGATGTGTGCATTGATGCATTTGGTGATGAATTAGTTAATAAAATACCTCCAACTAATGAACTTCAAAAGGAAATAGAGTCATTAAAAACCTCTCTAGCTAAATTTGTTCATGGGGAAGAAAATCTAAATGTCATGCTAGGAAAATAAAGACCCAGTTACGATAAACAAGGCATTGGTTATAACCTAGTATATAGAAAAGAAGTTGAAATGCTTAAATCTAAATCATCATTTAATTTAAATTACTGTACACCTTTTACTACATGCAAAAATTGGGGCATTAAAGGACATCTAGAGATAAACGGCTTAAGGAAGAAAAATAACAATAGAAGTAAAGCAGTACGTGTGATGTCCCCAAATTCAGGTACTTAAAACCCGAATTCAGTGCTTCACGATACCATTTCTTTGAGCGGAATAATAATAATAATGTCATAAATATCAAAATTAATTTACATATCAGAGTTTTCTAAATCCCAGGTACGCGACCTTAAAACATTTCATTACATGCTAGATAATAAATATCATCATCTTATTTAAGTCTAGCTATTACATAAGATAACACAAACTTAATCTGAAAGCTTTCCTTTCCCTTTGTTCCTGACAGAGCCCTCTGGTTGGTCATACTTAACTGAAAACATTTAATTTAAGCAAGGATGAGCATTTGAGTGCCCAGCAAGTAATAACAATTATAAATATTAACTGAAAGGATTAAATGTTTTCTTTGTACTACCTTTCTACAACAAATCAAAAGCTGTGAAGTAATCTGAACTGATAATAATAACATAACAACTCTCTATCAAATTTTTGAAACTACGTACTGACTATAAATAGGGTTAAGGTGACATACTATGAACATTGTTCTCAATTTTTGAAAAGGTTTAGAAGAACTTCATCTGTAAACCATCATAACTTACGGGAACGGGGGGTGATCAGCCCATTATGCCCTGTATTGATCAATACTACATGCAAGAACGCTATTATCGTTCACTCTGTCCGCCTTGGGCACATAATAGTTTTCCCTTGATCGGGATGTTCATACTTAGTCTGGAATCCAAACTAAAACAATTTGATTGGATACAAAAAGGTTTTATCATATTCAACAATATTTCTAAATCTGTGTCTAGCTGGTCAAATAGCTTAGACGGCTTTTTCTTAATGTATACATACTGGGGATCAATAGGTATATATATGTATCAACATGGGATTAAATACAATGATTATCCAAGTGGGGATACTTGTATAACCACATATAGAAATTAATGAACAAAATATATATCTGAATTACAATATAGTACCATGTTGATGATCAATGATCGGATATAATATATATATATAACAATAGGGTTAATAATCTGGTACAATAATATAATTCTGAAACTTTCTTACTCATGTCCATTGCACAAAGAAAATGCAAAGGTAAAGATACTTGTCTGGTATGCTGGTTACACAACTTAGTTCTATCCTTAATTCAACGACTTATCATTTATAAGATTGTTCTATTGATTAGAATAACATATCATAACACATCATACTATTATTTACAGTTAATACATATCCTAATCATATTGTCACATAGTTATATCAGTCATTAAGACACAAACAAACACTTATACAGTTAAACTATATAGGTTCGAATCAAATTTGGTAGCATTTTGGTGTACCGACGGCTTTATCGTGTAATTACCGAGTATAAAACTCTAATCTATAACTCAAATATTATTCTGGATAATTTAAATATCAATTATATTATTTATAAATGACTTATAATAATTTATAATTAATTATTATAATTTATCATAATTTTTCAAACTCTAGAATCATTATTAAATGATTTAAATATTAAATAATTCTATTATTATTAATATTTAAATAATATTAAAATAGTTATGCAACCCTTGCCAAAATATCAAAGTTATTTTCTAATAACTCAAAATATTTTTAAAGTATTAATTATTACCCTTAAATGATTTTTAAAATATTTAAAATCATTTTAAATAATTACCATTAATATTTTAAATATTAAGGTATTATTCACTAAAATATTAAAAGTCATTTATAATAACTTAAAATATTTTTAAACCATTTATATCCTTTTTAAATGATTTTTAAATCAATAAAATTATTTTTAATCTATTTATTTAATATTATTATTAAATAAATCTAATATCATTAATATTAAATAATTAATAAAATTTACATTAAAATATTGAAAGTTACATTTTATTACTTAAAATATTATTAAATACCTTATTATCATTTAAAATAATTTTAATATAATAAAATCATTTTTAGTTAATTTATTAAATGCATTTATTAAATAAATTAAATATCAATAATATTCAAATAATTACTAATATTTATGGAAAATATGTCAAATTATTAAAAGTTAATTTTATAACTTAAAATAATTTTTAAAACTAATTTTGTAATTTTTAGAATTTATTCACTATTTTTAAATGATTTTTAGAAATTTATTTAATTAAAATTAATAAATATGTCGCTATAACTTTTAGCGACAGAAACCATCGCCTAAAGTGTTCTTGAGCACCAAGAACACTGACAATCAGTGTTCAAGGGTCTCACTTTGACCAAACATTAAACACTGATTCAGTGTGATTCTGGGCAAGCTAATACCTTGATCTTGTAGTATCAGTGTAATACTACAAGATCCAACAACAATCATGAACAAACTGCATCACAATTAAAAGATTCAAGCCTTCGAAGTAGCTGTCAGAGTTGTTCTTCATTTTCTAGGTTACCCAGAAATGAAGAACAGTTCGACTAGCCTACTTTGGGCTTCCACTACATGTTGCAAGTGTAATGTTTATGTGATCTAAGAGTTGTAGTGTGTAGGTAACATGTAGAGGTACAGATCTATTACATAATACACATATAACAACCATACACGATCAAGATCCATGCCGGTCAAACCATGTCAGAGATCACGGTCTTTAGTTTTCTGGGTTACCCAGAAAACACAAGTCGTGATCATCTGGCCTACTTTGACCGGCCACTGTGTTAAATCTGTTTGATGTTTTAGTGATCTAAAGGCATGATATTGAAGTTCATATAACATACTACAATTCTATTACAACAACAAGAGCAAAACAACAAAAACCTGACAGTTATTAGTCTTTGAAAATATTGTCAGACTCGGATAATGAGTTTCTGGGTTACCCAGAAACTCCTTGGTCATGCTTGGTCAATGAGGTTTGACCATTTATAACACGAAATCTACACATGATTTAAGCATGATTTCAAGTCTAGATCAAAGTCCTTCTAGCATACTACATGTTCCAACATCTAAACAACAAAAATGATAACCAGATAAAAATCTACATAGTCTGACATTTGGTTGTCAGACCACTTTTGCAAATTTCCCAGATTTTGTAAAAACTTAAATTCGAGCATATAAATGTTATGGATCCACTACTTAGCAACCCAGATCACTAATTTACACCTTATATAACATATCTAAACATTCTAACATCAAATCCAACATAGCATATAAGGTCAAATTTCTAACTTAGGTTTTATACCTTTATGAACCAAATCTTGATCCTCTGTTCCTGACCTGATCTTGATGTCCTGGGGACTCACTAAGGGACTGAAATGCTAACTATTTTCGTGGGTTTAGAGAGAGAGAGGCTTGGTGGTGTTTTTGTAAGTAAAATGAGCTAATTTATGAAACTTCTCTCTCCTTGATCTTATATAATGACATAGATGCAATGCACTTGGATGTGAAAGTGGCTAATTTGTATGGTTTATAGGCATATGGCTAGGTTGAGTTGGTTTACCAAATAAAGTTATGGTAACCTATACAAGTTATCTATTAAATAATACTAGAAGGGCAATTTGGTCATTTTGTTTTTACTGTTAGTGGCAAAGTTGTCAATTCATTCTAACCCTTAGGGTTTGACCCTTAGGGTTTAACCCTAAGGTTCCATAAGTTCATTATCTAGGATTATGTATTTAGGGCTAAAATGATAATCTTAGTTTCTAAAAATGTGAATTAGGGTTCCCTAATTACACTAGGATTGGTAAATTAGCCTTTATAATATATTAATTACCATTAACCTTGCTAAATTAATAATTAGGTTTTATAACTTAGCAATTAGGGTTCTAATTTAGTAATTAGGATTTCTAGATATTAATTAGGGTTTACCTAATTAACATTTAACATAATAATGGTCATTAATTACATAACACGCAACTTAACAAATCTTACAGTCATAACTGACTTTTGTACTATAGTTTATCAGTAATGCTAGGGTTTGTACTGTTTTACTATAACTGATCTACAAATTAACATTACACACATATCAGGCATGTTTATATTACTGAAATATAAATAATATTATATTATTATTCTCATTCCTTATTCAAAATCCGCACTTAGGGTTTTGAATTCATATCTGTCATAACCTTCATATATACCATTATTAATAATTAACTTAACTAATATAATAAAATACATATCATAATAATCATATCATATATATAATAATTATATTCTCATGGAAATTAAATAATAAATATTTTATTACAAAATTAATTCATTATAAGAATATCATCTATAATGATCAATAGTTAAAAAAAAAAAAGACATTAGTTACATCTAATAAATTTATCAAATATATACATATACTTTACCTTGCACATATTCCCACCCTTAAATATAAAAAAAAAATTATTCGCAAAATTTCTTATTGAAAATATTGTGTTATTACATCCACCCTCCCTTATAAGGATTCTGTCCCCTGAATCACCGCTTTAAAACATATAGACACTAGGGCAAATAGCATACGCAGTCATTTCAAGTAGATCTCGATCAGATTTGATCGAACTGATCTTTAACTACTCAACATAAAGCTTGTCTATCTAATTCTACAGAAATTTGATTTCTAATAGAACTCAAATTTCTCCTTCAAAATTTCTTTATAACCTAATTTACTTATATTTAAGAAAAATCATATATACGAAAATACAATTCATACGAATAATACCTGAAGTTCCATCCCCGGCTGCTACGGTATCCTGAACTGTCATGTTGAAGACTTTTGCGGTTGATTTCGTCGAAGTTGGTCCCGTTATCGCCATTGTTCCAATGCCTTTTCCCGTATTCACGCTCCCTATATCTATTCTCCTTTTTGGACAGTCCTTCACCTTATGCTCCGTGGATCCACACAGAAAACACCCATTGCTCATCCTAGAACCACACTTGTAGCACACGAACTTACCCTTAAGACACTCACCTGAATGACTCTTCCCATAATTCTTACACTGCACAGCCTGTTTTTTCACACCTTCCTGCTTGATATGGATACTCCCAACATTGTTCCATTTCCTTTTCTCACCCCTACTTCCACTACCTAATTCTACCTTCCCGGCTCCATCACCCTTATTTTTCCTCTCCCTATTGTAGAGGCTCATGGCCTCACTTCCCCCTTCAGCTATGATAGCCTTTTCTAAGAGTGCAACAAACATATTCATCTGCAACACCGCCACCTTATTGTAGAGTCAGGATTTTAGGCCTAGCTCAAACCTCCTTGCCTTTCTAGCCTCCGTATCCACTTGGTGTGGAGTGAACCTAGCTAATTCATTAAACTTTGCGGCATACTCCGCAACTGTCAAGTTCTCCTGCTTCAATTCTAAAAATTTCACCTCCATCCTAGCCTATACACTAGCCGAGAAATAGTTCTCAAAGAATAGCGTCTTAAACCTAGTCCATGCTACCACAACTTCTCCTGCCCTAGCTTGATTTATGATGCCCCCAAAATAGGTATACATCACCCATCTTGAGTCGCCAAATACATGGTACAAAATTTAAATACAACTTAATTATACAACAGTCGTGTAAAATACAACAAAACATAATCTAAAAGTTTTAATAAGAATATTATCATCTAGACAATATCCACACTGAATGGAGTCCTCATTACATTTATTGTTACACTATTTAATAGAATAGTGAGGACTACTAATGCTATCTTCTGGACCGTCACTCCGTTCCCCGACTAGTCCCACCACGCTCTCATTTCACAAGAGAACAAAGAAAGAAAGGGTGAGCTCAACTAGCCCAATAAGAAATATTATGACTAAGATAATGCAGAATAAATTATCATTAGTCTTCAACAATGTTAAACTAATAATATACAATAGACATCAAGTTTAACTGCAGCGGAATAAGCAATCCATTAGAAGAGTCAAGTAGAGCATGATATCTACTATCTTCTATGATTTAAAAGGTTTTCATCAAATTTTTTTATCGCTGAGACTCAGCTTAATAAATAAACCACATCATCGAGTCATCCCTGCACTACGGGCCAAAGATATTCATTAAATCATCAATGGTCATGACTATACCGAATAATCCTCGTCATAATCATACCAAAAAATCGTCCATCAATGCACTACAAAGCATACGAGGACTTTTACCACATCATTTATAACATTAGAGGTCATTATTATACCGAATAATCCCTGGTCATAATAATACCAAGTTCATCTATGCACGTAAGCCAAAGATGACTTTCATCACAATATAAGCATGAGGATGATGACAATGACATAATAATTCAATAAAACAAGTTCAAGAATAAATTTTAAAGATTTATAAGTTAATTTATCTTGAAATCAATTACGTCCAAATTGTCAACATGGTACTGCTTTGTGGAGTAAAATTCAAGAATGCTCATTAGAATATTTCCATGAAAAGATACCGAATGAAGCGCAAATATCCTGGATATTCTACTAATTTCATGGACTATAGAAGCCAAAACTTTAACCAAATGAGTATCATAGAATATATGAAACTACAAATAGATTTTCACCCGCCATGCGGTAATCCACGTAGACAGATCATTTCCGCAATTTAATAAGGAATGAATACGAAGGATCATTCACCATGAATGTGATAATCCACATAGACAGGTTATTCCAACAGAATAATAAATAATAAAATAAAAGAAGAATTCACTATGTATGCGATAGACTGCATAGACAGGTTATTCCAACAGAATAATAAAGAATGCAACCAGTTCTAGCGTAATCCGCACAGACAGGATATTCCAACAGAATAACAAAGAATAGAATAACAAAGAATTCACCATGTATACGATAGACCGCACAGACAAGTTATTCCAATAGAATAATAAAGAATGGAACCAGGTCTAGCGTAATCCGCATGCATGTGATATTCCAAATGTAATAATAAAGAATGGAATAATGTAAGAATTTCACCATGTATGCGGTACTTGATGATAGGCATTATTCTATTCTAACATAATAATAAGGAATGGAATAACAATAGCTCTCTTCATGAATACGGATGAAATAATACCCCTTACCTTAGAAGGAACTGGATATTGGAATAGTGAGGTAGCAGACTTCTCTTCTTCTTTCTCTCTATAATTTCTCTCTATAATAATTGATCTAAAGCTTTAGTGAATTGGTGAGAAATGAAGGAAGAATGAGCTTCTATTTATAGGAAAATATTGTTTCGATAATTGCACGTTTTGGGGCTCAAAATATTACAGTACAATACCTCCAACTTTTCTTTTATTTTTAATTTAGTACTGCAAGTATTATCAAACTTGCACCACCTCCCCTAATAGTAAATAATGTGAGTCAATAGTTCAATCATGTGAATCAATAGTTATAAACATGTGAAAATACGAATTACAGTATAGTACCTCCATCTATACCTCCATTTTTAACTTAGTCATGCAAGTATTATCCATCTTGCACCAACTCCCCTAATAGTACATGAATGTGATTCAATAGTACACACATGTGAACAAATAGTTAAATAAGCATGTGAATTAGTAGCAATTAATTGCTCATTTATCCGATTAATTACCCGATTTATCAATATAACCCCCAGGACATTAATTATCATCTAATAGATGTCGATTTCCACTAACACTAATAATCCCAAATACAATGGAACTATCAAATTCATCTTTAATCAACACAAACTTATTCATCATTAATATTATAACTCACAATATTTAACAATCGTGTCGTTCCACGAAATAGGCGGCTTTTCGATAAGGATTTCTCCTTATTAGCGCTAATTAGATTAGATGACCAAACCTCTCCTTGACAGAACTTCTAGACATTGTAAATATTGCAATTTAATAATATAAATAACTTTATCGTCTCAATTATTGATTTAATAATATAACATATTATGCAGATGATACTGTGACAATAATTGAATCAATAATATGAGAGATATGATGCAACAATTACTACAGCAATAATTGAGTATAACTGAGTGACTTCTTATATAAGCATCAATAACCAATACCGTGTGCTACTATGCAACCACGCGTATTACTGTACTTTTACTATCGGGTAGTTCAACAGTTTTAACGGTAACACTTCCGCCATTATTTTTATAAAAAGATAATTCTGTCGTTTTCTTATTACGACAATACTTCTGTTATGGGGTCCACCAATGATTGTGTCGTTATACGAATATTCCCTGTTAAAACGAATATTCCCCGACCAATCGAATATTATATAACCACTTGCTTACTTTGCAAAATTTGTAAATATTATCCACAACTATAACATTATATTATATCCACACCATAATATTCAAAAATATATTTCGAGAGAAATTAATCTTTATTCATAAAAGTTGGGGTCTTACAACCTCCCCTTCTTATGAAATTTCATCATCGAAATTAAGGTGCGTACCTGGTATGTCGAAGAGGTGAGGATACCTTGATTTCATCTCAGATTCTAACTCCCAGGTCATTTCCTCCACATCGTGGTTTCTCCACAAAACTTTGACTTGAGGTATAACTTTAGAGCGTAGAATATGATCCTTCTTATCCAAGATTTTAATAGGTAATTCTTCATACGTTAATAAAATCATGATGGAGGCGCACAACACACCATTTGCAATCCATCCTGGGAGTACCAAAATGTATCGTGATCTTCGACATACATTTTGGTGGAGCAATATGAAGAGAGAGATAGCGGGGTTTATCTCAAGGTGTCTAACTTGTCAACGAGTCAAGGCGGAGCATCAAGTACCAAAAGGTCCATTGCAACCACTTGAAATTCCAGAATAGAAGTGGGAGCACATTACCATGGATTTTGTTACTAGTCTTCCCAAGGTTTCTCAAGGCATAGATGTAATTTGGGTCATTGTTGATAGATTGACCAAGTCTGCTCATTTCTTACCGATACGAGAAACTTATGCACTTGAACGTCTTGCTAGTATGTATATAAACGAGATTGTAAGATTGCATGGTATGCCAGTATCCATAGTTTCTGATCAAGACCCAAGATTCACTTCAAGATTTTGGGTTAGTTTGCAAAAAGCTATGGGCACGGATTTACGATTTAGTTCGGCATATCATCCTCAAACGGATGGGCAGTCGAAAAGGACTATTCAAACTCTTGAAGATTTATTAAGACTCTGTATCCTTGACTTCAAGGGAAGTTGGGACAAGTTCTTACCATTGGTGGAGTTTTTCTACAACAACAGTTATCAAGCAAGTATTGGCATGGCTCCATTTGAGGCGTTGTATGGAAGAAAGTGTAGTTCTCCAGTATGCTGGGATGAGGTGGGTGAAGCAACATTGTTGGGACCGGAGTTGGTACGTATGACAACAGAAAAGATTCAAACGATCCGATAACGTATAAAAACCTCACAAGATCGACAAAAGAGTTATGCTGATCTTCATCAAAAAGACGTGGAATTCAATATTGGAGATCATGTGTTGTTACATGTTGCTCCATGGAAAGGAGATACAAGATTTGGAAAGAGAGGATAGCTCAATCCTCGATTCATTGGCCCATTTATAATCCTCGAGTGAGTAGGAACTGTGGCCTATAGACTCGCCTTATCGCCAAGTATGTCTCATGTTCATAACGTTTTTCACATATCTATGTTACGTAAATATGTGAAAGACCCAAACCACATTATTGAATTAGAACCAGACGAGATAGAGGAAGACTTCAAGTCAGAGTCATTAGGAACACAAAGTCTGGAGTTGACTCGAAGTATTCCTTCTTCATCAATTTTTGCTTCCGGAATAGCACCTTCTTGCACTTTCTTCCTCATACGCATCGCCTCCGTGTCCAGAATTTGAGCGAATTTTAACTTTATCAATTAAAGTCGGTTCTACTCGTATATTCACCATCATCATATGAGTCCCTGGAGTCTTTAACGTTATCTCCATCCTTTGTAAGTCATACAAAATGGGCCTTTGCGTTGAGAATATCGCACTCGTACCCGCATATGATCTTCTACTCAATGTGTCAGCTACCACGTTCGCTTTTCTAGGATGGTATTGGATGGTATGATCATAATCTTTCAACAGCTCAAGCCATCGTCGTTGTCTTATGTTGAGTTCCTTTTAAGTGAAGAAATATTTGAGGCTTTTATGATCCGTATTAATCTCCACCTTCTCTCCATACAGGTAATGCCTCCAAAACTTAAGTGTAAAAACGACTGCTGCCAGCTCTAGATCATGAGTAGGATAATTCCTTTCATATTCTTTGAGTTGTCATGAGGTATAGACTATGACTTTCTTATGTTGCATGAGAACACATCTTAACCCTTTGCCTGAAGCATCACTATAGATGACAAATCCCTCCGAACCAGATGGTATTGTCAGAACAGGTGCTGAAATGAGTCTCGTCTTGAGTTCTTGAAAACACTTTTCACATTCCTCGCTCCAACCGAATTTTATATCTTTTCGAGTCAGCTAAGTTAATGGAGTAGTGATTCGAGAAAACCCTTCTACAAATCTTCGATAATAACCAGCTAAGTCAAGAAAGTTACGTACTTCGGTCACTGACTTAGGTTGCTCCCAGCTTTGAATTGCTTCAATCTTTGTCGGGTCAACAGATATTCCATGATTTGATATCACATGCCCAAGGAATGCAACTTCCTTAAGCCAGAACTCGCATTTCTTCAACTTGGCATAAAGCTTGTTTTCACAAAGCTTTTGGAGTATCAGCCTCAAGTGTTGCTCATGGTCTTCGCGGGTTTTGGAGTATATGAGGATTTCATCAATAAAGACGACCACAAAGTGATCCAAATATTCCTTGAATACTCGGTTCATCATATCCATGAAGGCAGTAGGAGCATTAGTCAATCCTAAAGACATGACTAGGAATTCATAATGCCCGTACCAAGTTTTGAAAGCAGTCTTTGGAATGTCATCAATTTTAATCTTCAACTGATGATATCCGGAATGAAGATCAATCTTTGAAAAGAATTTGGCTCCTTAAAACTGATTAAACAGGTCATCAATGCGAGGCAACGGGTACCTATTTTTGATGGTGACATGATTCAACTCCCGATAATCAATACAAAGTCGCATACTTCCATCTTTCTTCTTTACTGAATAGTAGAGAGCACCCCAAGGAGACGTACTAGGATGAACAAAACCGATGTCTAACAATTCCTCGCAGTTGGGTTTTTAACTCCACGAAGTTCAATAGAGCTATTCGATATGGGGCTTTGGAAATGGGTTTTGTACCAGATTCAAGGTCGATACAAAATTCAATTTCACGCTCTGGGGGTAGGTTAGAAAGTTCTTCAGGGAATACGTCAGGAAATTTATTAACAATAGAAATATCATTCAAATCTGACGTATCTTTATTTAAATCCGTGACATGGGCTAAGAAAGCTTGACATCCATTTTTCAATAAACGAATAGCTTTATGACTTGATATGACAGTGATTGATTTTAGTGGTTTGGTTGCTTGAATTCGCATAATAGGTTGGTTAGGAATATAAAAGCTAATAACCTTACGAAAATAATCGATTTTAGCATGATGAGTAGTTAACCAATTAACCCCTAAAATCACATCAAATGCAAGTACTTCAAAGAAATAAGATCGACAGGTAACGTGCTGTTACCGATTTGAATCAAACAAGACTTATAAATCGTGGATGTAATGAAGGTTTCTCCCAACTGAGTTTCAACAGATAAGTCAAAGTCTAATTTCTCCGGAGTCAAATTTAAACGTTGAGCGCAAGTAGGAGAAATAAAGGAATGGGTAGAACCGGTATCAAATAGAGTATAAACTTCGCTAGAGTTTAGGATTAGCTTACCCGTGATCACCTCGTTTGGATTCCTCGCTTTTTTGGAGGTTACGACAAACGCTCTCCCTTGAACTATCAGTTTTGTCTTGTCTAGGACACCCTTTGATGCCTCCATCCCAGCTGGACTTGACTTTCGTGCAAGACAAAATCGGGCTAGGTGACCTTCTTTTCAACAATTATAACATGCGTTGGACTGCATCGTGCAATTTGGACTTATGTGTCCTTCCCCTCCACATTTGTAATATACGACCGGTGGTCGTTCTCCTTCCTTAACAACAGGTGCTGGTGCTGACGTCTTCCCATCCTTGTTGAATCTCCTCTTCTTGAAATGTCCACTCTTATTGTCATGGCCATGATTACCACCGAAGTGATTATCATTTTTGGCATGTTGATTCCCTTCACATTTGTTGTCACCGCTTTGATGACTGCTACCACTGGTATTATCGACTTGTCGGTTGCTCTCTCTTGGTTGGGTTGACTCATTATCGCGCTCTAATAACTGAGCCCTATTCACAACATCTGAATACAAACACAATTTGTGAGAAATTAGGTATTGACGTATCTCGGGTTTCAAACCTCTTAAAAAAATCCACGTCATTCTCTCCTCAGTATCAACCAAGTGGGAAGGAAACCGAGACGGCAAACTTAGCTCAAGCTTGATGAACTCTACCTCCTTCATGCGATGAATACTTTCAGGAAAGTACTTGTCATTGAGCAGCTCTTGGAACTTCTCCCAAGACATCTTCAGTGCGGCAGGTTGAGTACGCTTTACAGATTCCCACCAGTAATCTGCCTCTGCTCGCAACATGAAGGTGGCAAAGGGAACCTTTTGCTCCTCGGAGCATCCCAAGACATCAAATATCTTATTGATTTTCTTTATCCACATCTCTGCCTTAAGTGGTTTTGACTCTCCAAAAAACTCCGGTGGTCCCAGGTCCTTGAACTGCTTAGCGGTGACCGTCCGAGAGTTGTCAGTGTTTCCACCTGTATTTTGGACAGGAGCCTCTTTCGCCTGATGTTGCATGAATTGCATAAAGCCTCTGAACATCCCATCATTCACCATTTCATCGGTGTTATTGTTTAAATGAGGATTATTGTCTTCCTGTTGCACATTATCCTGAGCATTAATCTGTGGTGACTCAACGGTCTCATGTGCTTCATTTCTTATCTCAACATTTTTGGATGCCATTTTCAAATACTACCACAAAACAAGGGTTAATTAACATATCACATATTATCCCTATACTCTGATCGACCAATTAAATACCAAATAAACTTAGGTAGGTCATACTAGCAAAGGAATTCCCCGTCTCTCCCCTCCTAGTTCTTGTCTCACATCTCAACCAGGGATCATATCCCTAAGCTTTGATACCAACCGTGATGCCCCCAAAATAGGTATACATCACCTTCTCGAGTCATTAAATACATGGTACAAAATTCAAATACAACTTAATTATACAACAATTAAAAAAAATACGACAAAACATAATCTAAAAGTTTTAATAAGAATATTGTCATCTAGATAATATCCACACTCAATGGAGTCCTCATTACATTTATTGTCACACTATTTAATGTAATAGTGAGGACTACTAATGCTATCTTCGGACCCAATCACTCCGCTCCCCAACTAGTCCCAAATCGCTCTCATTTCACGAAGAGAAGAAAGAAAGAAAGGGTGAGCTCAACTAGCCCAATAAGAAATATTATAACTAAGATAATGCAAAATAAATTATCATTAGTCTTCAACAATGTTAAACTGATAAAATACAATAGACATCAAGTTTAACTGCAGCGGAATAAGCAATCCATTAGAAGAGTCAAGTAAAGCATGATATCTACTATCTTCTATGATTTAAAATGTTTTCATCAATTTTTTTTATCGCTGAGACTCAGCTTAATAAATAAACCACATCATCGAGTCATCCCTGCACTACGGGTCAAGGATATTCATTAAATCATCAATGGTCATGACTATACCGAATAATCCCTGGTCATAATCATACCAAAAACTGTCCATCAATCCACTACAGGCTACTGAGGACTTTTACCACATCATTTATAACATTACAGGTCATGATTATACCGAATAATCCCTGGTCATTATCATACCAAGTCCATCTATGCACGTAAGCCAAAGATGACTTTCATCACAATATAAACATGAGGATGATGACAATCACATAATAATTCAATAAAAAAAGTTCAAGAATAAATTTTAAAGATTTATAAGTTAATTTATCTTGAAATCAATTACGTCCAAATTGTCAACATGGTACTATTTTGTGGAGTAAAATTCAAGAATGCTCAGAAGAATATTTCCATGAAAAGATACCAGATGAAGCGCAAATATCCAGGATATTTTACTAATTTCATGGAATATAGAAGTCAAAACTTTAACCAAATGAGTTTCATAGAATATATGAAACTACAAATGGATTTTCACCCGCCATGCAATAATCCACGTAGACAGATCATTTCCGCAATTTAATAAGGAATGAATACGAAGGATCATTCACCATGCATGTGATAATCCACATAGTAAAAGTTATTCCAATGTAATAATAAAGAATGGAACCAGTCATGCGTAATCCGCACAAACAGATATTCCAAATGTAATAATAAAGAATGGAATAATGTAAGAATTCACCATGCATGCGATAGACCGCATGCATGTGTTATTCCAATGTAATAATAAAGAATGGAACCAGTGTCTAGCATAATCCACACAGCATGTGATATTCCAAATGTAATAATAACGAATGGAATAACAAAGAATTCACCATGCATGCGATAGATCAGATGCATAAAGTTATTCCAATGTAATAATAAAGAATGGAACCGTGTCTAATGTAATCCATTACGCATGGATATTCCTACTGTAATAATAAAGAATAGAATAACGGTAAGAATTTCACCATGTATACTAGATTGTGATAAACAAAGTTATTCCAATATAATAATAAGGAATGGAATAACAATAGTTCTCTTCATGAATACGAAAGAAATAATACCCCTTACCTTAGAAGGAACTGGATATTGGAATAGTGAGGTAGTAGACTCTTCTTCTTTCTCTCTATAATTTCTCTCTATAATAATTGCTCTAAAGCTTTAGTGAATTGGTGAGAAATGAAGGAAGAATGAGCTTCTATTTATAGAAAAATATAGTTTCGATAATTGCACGTTTGGGGCTCAAAATATTACAGTACAATACCTCCACCTTTTCTTTCATTTTTAATTTAGTCCTGCAAGTATTATCAAACTTACACCACCTCCCCTAATAGTAAATAATGTGAATTAATAGTTCAATCATGTGAATCAATAGTTATAATCATGTGAAAATACGAATTACAGTATAGTACCTCCATCTATAACTCCATTTTTAACTTAGTCATGCAAGTATCATCAATCTTGGACCAACTCCCCTAATAGTACATGAATGTGATTCAATAGTACACACATGTGAATAAATAGTTATATAAGCATGTGAATTAGTAGCAATTAATTGCTCATTTATCCGATTAATTACCCAATTTATCAATATAACCTTCAGACATCAATTATTCATAGATTATCAATATTACCCAATTTGTAACATAGATTCATATTCATTTAGCAATTTCAAAATACTTTACATAGCATAGCACATATTGCTTTAAACATCCGTTATCCCTTTATGACCATAAAAGTCAGGAATCGTTACTACAACTTACACCAAAGTTGGGATTATTACAATACACACGTACATTACCAAACATACATAATTAAATACTAGTTCTACCTATTTCCTACACCTCTTTTCGGATTCTGGACAACCCTTCACCTGATGACCTTCCAATCCACAAATAAAACATGCACCTGGTTTATAGTCGGGACAATACAGAGTAGTATGTCCTTCATAACCGCAAAGATAACATATCTTTTTCCATTTCTTCTTATCAAATTTTCCTAATTCATGGCCTTCTATCTTTCTTTTCCCCTTCTTGCTTAGAGCTGCACACGATATGTTGCTTATGGCTCCCATTTGGTCAATTTGGATCTTATCTTGTTCTTCCATTGTTTCTAGTAAGGCTTTTCGCAACTGACTATTCAACATCTTTTCTATTTCCCACAGCTTTTCCAGATAAGAAACCTTGTTCCTAAGATTCTGCACCTCCGTTGATGCTTGATCAGCTTCAACTTTAGTGTCTGAATCACTATCTGTTAGTTCCAATGTTTCTGGGTCCGGTACTATATTTTCTAAAATGATCACCTCATCAAGGTTATCTTCAACGTGAGCCTCTACTTTAGCTATTGGCTTTAATATTGGCTCCTTCTTTATGATCTCAGGGTATCATAATCCTTTTTCTCCTGACATCTACACATAAATTATCCTGATTAGCATATAATACATACACACAGCAAGCAAAAGTTTTATATAAGTTATCTTTTATTTTTGTTTGACGATGAATTTATTTGATCCATCTCCTTTTAAACTCTATATGAGTTATTTGTACTTTTAACGTTTTCCTCTGCTCTAAGGTTATAGCCTAAGGTCTACTTTCACCTATGGTTTCTAACCCTAAAGCTCTGATACCAACCTGTGACGCCCCCAAATTCATGTACTTGAAACCTGAATTCAGTGTTTCACGATACCATTTCTTTGAGCGGAATAATAATAATAATGTCATAAATATCAAACTTAATTTACATATCAGATTTTTCTAAATCCCAGGTACGCGACCTTAAAACATTTTATTACATGATAGATAATAAATATGATCATCTTATTTAAGTCTAGCTATTACATAAGATAACACAAACTTAATCTGAAAGCGTTCCTTTCCCTTTGTTCCTGGCAGAGCCCTCTGGTTGGTCATACTTAACTAAAAATATTTAATTTAAGCAAGGATGAGCATTTGAGTGCCCAGCAAGTAATAACAATTATAAATATTAACTGAAAGGATTAAATGTTTTCTTTGTACTACCCTTCTACAACAAATCAAAAGTTGTGAAGTAATCTGAACCGATAATAATAACATAACAACTCTCTATCAAATTTTTGAAACTACGATCTTGACTATAAATAGGGTTAAGGTGACATACTATGAACATTGTTCTCAATTTTGAAAAGGTTTAATGTAATTTCATCTCAGAAACATCATAACTTACTGAGCACGGGGGTGATCACCTTTGCTTATGCCCTATATTGATCAATGCTACATGCAAGAAACGATATTATCGCTCACTCTATCTCGCCAAGATAAAAGTTTTCCCTTGATCGGGATGTTCATACTTGGTCTGGAATCCAAACCAAAATAATTTGATTGGATACAAAAAGGTTTTATCATATTTAACAATATTTCTAAATTTGTGGCTAGCTGGTCAAATAGCTTAGACGACATTTTCTTAACGTATACATACTGGGATCGATAGGTATATATATATATATAACAATAGGGTTAATAATCTGGTACAATAATATAATTCTGAAACTTTTCTTACTCACGTCCATTGCATAAAGAAAATGCAAAGGTAAAGATACTTGCCTAGTCTGCTGCTTACACAACTTAGTTATATCCTTAATTCAACGACCTATCATTTATAATATTGTTCTATTGATTAGAATAACATATCATAACACATCATACTGTTATTTATAGTTAATATATATCTTAATCACATTGTCACATAGTTATATCAGTCATTAAGACACAAACAAACACTTATACAGTCAAACTATATAGGTTCGAATCAAATTCGGTAGCATTTTGGTGTACCGACGGCTTTATCGGATAATTACCGAGTATAAAACTCTAATTTGTAACTCAAATATTATTCTGGATAATTTAAATATCAATTATATTATTTTTAAATGACTTATAATAATTTATAATTAATTATTATAATTTATCATAATTTTTTAAACTCTGGAATCATTATTAAATGATTTAAATATTAAATAATTTTATTATCATTTAATATTAAAATAGTTATGCAACCTTTGCCAAAATATCAAAGTTATTTTATAATAACTCAAAATATTTTTAAAGTATTAATTATTACCCTTAAATACTTTTTAAAACATTTAAAATTATTTTTAAACAATTACCATTAATATTTTAAATATTAAGGATTATTCACTAAAATATTAAAAGTCATTTATAATAACTTAAAATATTTTTAAACCACTTATATCCTTTTAAATGATTTTTAAATCAATAAAATTATTCTTAATCTATTTATTTAATATTATTATTAAATAAATCTAATATCATTAATATTAAATAATTAATAAAATTTACTTTAAAATATTGAAAGTTACATTTTATAACTTAAAATATTATTAAATACCTTATTATCATTTAAAATGATTTTTAATATAATAAAATCACTTTTAGTTAATTTATTAAATGCATTTATTAAATAAATTAAATATCAATAATATTCAAATAATTACTACTCCCTCCGTCCCATAGTTATAGACTGATTTTTTATTTTGGGATGTCCCAATATATAGGCTACTTATTATTTATAAAATTTAGTTGGTTCATTGTTTTACTTTTATACCCTTATAATAAATATTCAACTATTACTCTTTTTTTTTTGAAGAAACAACCTTCAATGTCATTATTGTTATCATCACATTTAATGTTGTTGTATTCTCAATAAAAGAATTCAACTTTTTAGGATTAATAAATGAATTTGGAATAATATAAACGTTTTGTGATTGGTTGAAAGTTTATGTAGATTAAAAATTTATCTTTGGTTAAAGTTCTATTTTAATGGTCAGTACACGTTAATCAATTAAGTTGAGAGTTTCATTGTGATAAGTAAGGAGTAATTAACTTATTCATTAATTCCATATTAATGGGTATATGTGGAAAATTTTTGTTAAAATTACCACTTAAACTGATTTTCTTAAACTATGTGCCAAAAGAAATCAGCATATAACTATAGGACGGAGGGAGTAATATTTATGGAAAATATGTCAAATTATTAAAAGTTAATTTTTATAACTTAAAATAATTTTTAAAACTAATTTTGTAATTTTTAGAATTTATTCACAATTTTTAAATGATTTTTAGAAATTTATTTAATTAAAATTAATAAATCTGTCGCTATAGCTTTTAGTGACAGAAATTGTCGCCTAAAGTGTTCTTGAGCACCAAGAACAACTCGACGATCGATGTTCAAGGTCTCACTTTGACCAAACATTAAACACTGATTCAATGTGATTCTGGGCAAGCTAATACCTTGATCTTGTAGTACTAGTGTAAAACTACAAGATCCAACAACAATCATGAACAAACTGCATCACAATTAAAAGATTCAAGCCTTCAAAGTAGTTGTCCGAGCTGTTCTTCATTTTCTGGGTTACCTAGAAATGAAGAACAGTTCGACAAGCCTACTTTGGGCTTCCACTACATGTTGCTCGTGTAATGTTTATGTGATCTAAGAGTTGTAGTGTGTAGCTAACATGTAGAGGTACAGATCTATTACATAATATACATATAACAACCATACACGATCAAGATCCATGCCGGTCAAACCATATCAGAGATCACGGTCTTTAGTTTTCTGGTTACCCAGAAAACACAAGGCGTGATCATTTGGCCTACTTTGACCGGCCACTGTGTTAAATCTGTTTGATGTTTTAGTGATCTAAAGGCATGATATTGAAGTTCATATAACATACTACAATTCTATTACAACAACAAGAGCAAAACAAAAAAAAACCTGACAGTTATTAGTCTTTGAAAATCTTTTCAGACTCGGATAATGAGTTTCTGGGTTACCTAGAAACTCCTTGGTCATGCTTGGTCAACGAGGTTTGACCATTAATAACACGAAATCTACACATGATTTAAGCATGATTTCAAGTCTAGATCAAAGTCCTTCTAGCATATTACATGTTCCAACATCTAAACAACAAAAATGATAACCAGATAAAGATCTACATGGTCTGACATTCGGTTGTCAGACCACTTTTGAAAATTTCCCAGATTTTGTAAAAACTTAAATTCGAGCATATAAATGTTATGGATCCACTACTTAGCAACCCAGATCACTAATTTACACCTTATATAACCTATCTAAACATTCTAACATCAAATCCAACATAGCATATAAGATCAAATTTCTAAGTTAGGTTTTATACCTCTATGAACCAAATCTTGATCCTCTGTTCCTGACCTGATCTTGATGTCCTGGGGACTCACTAAGGGACTGAAATGCTAACTATTTTCGTGGGTTTAGAGAGAGAGGCTTGGTGGTGTGTTTGTAAGTAAAATGAGCTAATTTATGAAACTTCTTTCTCCTTGATCTTATATAATGACATAGATGCAATGCACTTGGATGTGAAAAGAGGCTGATTTGTATGGTTTATAGGCACATGGCTAGGTTGAGTTGGTTTACCAACTAAAGTTATGGCAACCTATACAAGTTATCTATTAAATAATACAAGAAGGGAAATTTGGTCATTTGGTTTTTACTTTTAATGGCAAAGTTGTCAATTCATTCTAACCCTTAGGGTTTAACCCTAAGGTTTCATAAGTTCATTATCTAGGATTATGTATTTAGGACTAAAATGGTAATCTTAGTTTCTAAAAATGTGAATTAGGGTTCCCTAATTACACTAGGATTGATAAATTAGCCTTTATAATATATTAATTACCATTAACCTTGCTAAATTAATAATTAGGGTTTAAAACTTAGCAATTAGGGTTCTAATTTAGTAATTAGGATTTCTAGATATTAATTAGGGTTTACCTAATTAACATTAAACATAATAATGGTCATTAATTACATAACACACAACTTAACAAATCTTACTGTCATAACTGACTTATGTACTATAGTTTATTAGTAATGCTAGGGTTTATACTGTTTTACTATAACTGATCTACAAATTAACATTACACACATATCAGGTATGTTTATATTACTGAAATATAAATAATATTATATTATTATTCTCATTCCTTATTCAAAATCCAAACTTAGGGTTTTGAATTCATATCTGTCATAACCTTCATATATACCATTATTAATAATTAACTTAACTAATATAATAAAATACATATCATAATAATCATATCACACTACAAAAAAATGGGCCTTTAGCAACGATTGTTCGGACAACGACTTTATAAGTCGTTGCTAAAAGTATATGTTTAGCAATGAAATTTGTCCTTTGTTGCAGATTGTGTTAGGCTTTCACTTTTTGTAACGAAATTCATAAGTCGTTGCAAAATTTTGTTGCTAATTCATTGGCGGGAAAAAATTTCGTTAGAAATTCGTTGCAAAATTTTTGGCCACTTGATTTCCGTCATAAGTGGGCAACGAAAGTTTTTTGTTGCTAAAATGGGGCTTTAGCAATGATTTTTTCGTAATGACTTTATAAGTCGTTGCTAAAAGTATGTTTAGCAACGAAACTTGTCCTTCATTCAGATTGTGTCGAGGGCTTTCACTTTTTTTGCAACGAAATTCATAAGTAGTTGCAAAATTTGAAAACAAAATTGTTAGAAATTAGCTATAAAAATTTCTAACCACTTGATTTCTCCTCATCGTGGGCAACGAAAGTTTTTTTGTTGCTATATTTCGTTGCCTAATATTAACCACATTCATTGGCAACAATTTTATTTTCGTTGCATATTTAATACAATTTATAACAATAATAATAATAATAATAATAATAATAATTAAAAATATTACAGCTAGGTTTCGAACCTAAGACCTATGGGTTATTGGGTCATTAAGCTACCACTGAGCCATTCTAATTTATTAGTTAACTAGACAACTGCCATAACTTGTAGCGGTAGACAGTGTAACACATGAGCAAATGAGGGGCAAATGAGTAATTTCTATACTTGACAAACGGACCGGGCTAAAAATATTAGTTACAAGGATTTTTACTTTAAAGTCACTATATACCTTACTATATCTTTTTTTAATACTTCTTGTTTTAAAATAAAGGGTGGAGCTGGTACTAATAAACTATATACACATATAGAGAGAGAAAGGCAAGAAAAAAGGAGTGAAATTAGTGAGAGACTACAGACTAGAGAATTAGGAAGTCTAGCTATCATATGTGACTCATGTGGAATTGTTCCGAAATTAGTATGTTTTATTAATTAAAAAGAATTTATCATGTAACTTACAAGTCATATAATTTTATTGGTCTTATTAACTTTTAGTATATATTAATTCTAGGGGAAGGATTTGTTATTTTCAAATATAACTGTAGACACTACCAAAATTTTATAAATAATACTATTATATAATTGCCCTCATTATACTAAAATATATATATATATATATATATATATATATATATATATATATATATATATATATATATATATATAGATATAGGATCCTCTTCTGACTCCATACATGACTAAAATACTGGACTTTTAATTTATTTTATTTTTTTTGCTTTTTTTTTTTTTTTAAACAACTAAAAATAAAATAAATTATGAAACTATAATTTTACATATATATGATGTTTTTGGGTGTGATTTGATACATATAACAAAATATGTCTCGTATGCATCGTATAGACATGTTTTGTTATGTGTAACCAAATCACACCCAAAATACTGTATTATGTAAAAATTCCAGTTCCATAAAATATTAAACTTTTATTTTAGTTGTTTTTAAAAAAAAGAGGTCCGTATTTTATAAAGTCCTGTAACATTCCAGACTTTTTTTAAATTGTTATATTAAATATTTATTGGATTATATAAGTATTTGATGGATGTGTTTATTGTTGAATAAATAATTGTTCAAATTTGATTTAATTTGGTTAATTATTTGTTAAATAAATAATTAAGAAAATTAATTATTATATTCTAATTTAATTTAATTATTAGGTTAGAGAGTTTTGATTGAATGAATTATTATATTTTAATTTGAATTTGTAATTAAAAGGATGTGTTAATTGATTAAATAAAGTTATAATTATATAGAAAATTATAATTTTGTTGTATTGATTTACGTGTTAAAGTAATTTAATAAATTATTATTAGAATTAATTTAATTGGTTATTGAAAAATTTAATTAACTAAAAGTGTGACAAATAACCTTTTATAAATGAGTTATTAAAATAAATTAAAGGAGTTTAATTCAGCTTTGCCAAATAAGGCTTAATGCATATTAAGTCTTTATTTTAAACGTGTTTTACCAAACAAGGTGTAAGAATTAATGGATTATTTTTAGTTAGTTAGCCAAACAAGCCTTATGGCTTTTGAGTTTTAAAAAAAAGAAACCGATGTCAGTTAATTGATATAATTATATTATACAATTATTACATATTATATTATATACGTTATATTTTTGTTAGTACGTTAGTTAGAGTTAGGAAGAAAGACTCAGAGGAAGAAGAAGAAGAGAAGAAGACAAGTGAGAGAAAAACTTGAGAGAATCCTAGAGAATTTGAGAGTAAAGTTGGAGAAAAGCTTATTGATCAAGGAGAAAAGTATCATCTTCTAAAACAAGGTATCATCCTATCTTTTAAGTTTTTAAAATTTTAATTTTCCCTTCCCCACTTCTCTGTAAAATTCTTGTGAAAGGATAAATTGTTTGATTATATGTGGCTTTATATGGTAAACTAGTGTTGTAAAACTATTTTCATAAGTTTATATATGAGTATAGTCAATGAAGTTATGATATGTATGTAATTTGTGAAGAAAACTATATTACAGTGAGTTTATATGAATACATATGAATATGGTTTAATTTAAGGTAAAATTAAGGTTTAACTAGTTGTTTAATTGATAAATTGACTATTGAATTTGAAAGAGTATGTATAACCATAGATAAGGTGCTTTGAATTAACTGTTTTGGTTGAAAAACAAAATCACAGTGTTGATTTTCATTAAAAATATCAAAAAGTGAGTTTTATCAAAAATAGTGAAATTGGATGTTTTAAATTCGATGTTTGTTTTGTTTTATGCGTATAATCATGTTAAGGGTCTTTGAAATATGTTTATATAAAGTCTCTGTATGAATTACATGCTAATTAGGCTGTTAGAAAGTAGCTTGTAGGCCAAAATTGGCTTTGTTCATATGATTTTCGTATGAATTTCAAAGTCTCAATTCGGCATCACGCAGCTAAGCTTGAGTATAAATCGTGAAATATAGCAAAATGAAGTTAGCGAGAATGGTCGATCGATGTACTTTTTGTACACAAGTCTGAAGAAGTTGTTATGTATTAATAGTAGAACTGTTAAATTATGATTTCAGTATTTCTATACCATGAATGAGCATGTTATTAACAATTAACTTGTTTTGTAACTTGATTATATGATTAAAAATTAAAACTTACATGATGAATGTACTTAGTTATGTTTGTAAAGTGGTAGTGACTAACTATGTCATGATGACATATAAATATAGGGTATTGTGATTCAAATTGTTCGGTTTAGCCTACGAGCAAGGCAAGTTCTCTAAATCTATTATCTTGTTGAGCCAATTATTATTTCCAATTCGATTACAATATAATGATGCAAGATTTCTAAACTTTATTGTGATATTGAACAAGTTATTCTTGTATTTAACTTGTTGCTTAGCATGCAAACTTATATATACTAATGTTGAACAGTTTTATCGTTCAAATTGCTATGCATGCTTAGTATTTAATTCTAAATAACTTTGGCTTAATATTGTTCAAGCAAGGAGTGTTATAGTTATTCAATATGTATGCTATTAGATTATTCCTAAAGCATGATTTTAATTTGCCATGTCGATTCAGTTATGAGTTTTCCATAGTATAACGTTATTAGTTTTATTCAACTAATTCTTAGTTGATGTTCGTTGAATTCCAAATTACCTTGAAATGTATCCAAACCAAACTCACTTTGGTGCGGACTTGTACTCTAAATACTGAGATGAACAACCCTATTATTAGGGGTAATTTACGCTTTGCGTTGAAATATTTGTGCACGATACATTGTACAAAAAATTTGATCCCCCTAAGTACGAGGAGTCCCTATAGTCTTATATTCATTAAAGTTTAAGTTGAAAAATTACTTATAAATATGGACATAGTTCGCGGTCTTAGGACCCTCAGTATATACTTCAGAATGTTGGTAAATCATATTGTTTAATTCTATCGAGCCTCTTATTTGACAATTGTTGTAAAGATTTTCATTCATTGTTGTTTCAAGTGAGCTTTGTTTGCTCACTCTTGCTTATATAACTATTACAGTTAAGGATGAGAAGGTTGATGTACCTAGCACCAGTAAGGGAAAACGAAAGATGAACAAGTTTTGAAGACTTGTAATATGATGATATTTTATTATCAGTTTTTAATTTAATGGTTGTAATGAAGTTTATTTATTTTTCGTATTTAAATGATTGTATTTAAAGGTTAGACAACCTGGGAGATTTTTATTATGTAACCCTTTAATGGGGAAGGTTTTATTTATTCAATTTTATTATGATTTGGTAGTTAGATATGAATGTTTGATTAAGTGAACACCAAATCCTATAGGAATGAAGTACCTGGGTTTGGGGGTGTCACAAGTCCGGGATCCTGGACTGGATTCGGACCCTATATATATATATATAAGCATTAAATTGGTGGGTCTTCATTTATCTTAGCATGAACTTTCAGTTTGCATGAAGGCTTGACCAGTGTATGTTAGTAGGAGTGTCGGGTAAGTGACTTTAGGATAAAAATTCCTTGTAGCTCAGTTGGTTTGAACATTTATTTAAGGAGTGTGGGAGTTCTAGAGTATAATTCTTAAGTAGGATATACTTACAAGTACTCCTTCACTCCGAGAATGAAAGTGATGATTGATTTTATGCGAATTTAAAAAAAAATATCAAATTATAAAATTATTCATATTTAAATTATCATCTAATTGCATATTTTTCTATACATGACTAGTGATATTATATAAATATTTATAAATAATAAAAATATGACATTTAATACTAAGGATATTACGCACAAATTATTGTAAAAAAAATAGATTATTTAATATAAGTAAATATTTTACTTGAGATTACATAAAATAATAAGAACTTTTATTCTTAGACGGGGGGAGTAACTTAAATCATGAGCATATTTTTAAGTTCAAAAATAAAACATAAAAAGAAGAATAGTAATGGTATACCCCTAGCTATTCTTATTCTCCTTTTACCTTTTTTTCAAATATATTATAAAATTAAATTATAATGCTATTAGTTTTAAGAGAAAACATAAAAGATGAAGAAAAAGTTATTATGTTTTATGAACTAAAACAGAATAAAGTTATTCAAAAATGACTTATATCAATTTTATGAACTAAAACATAATAAAGTCATTCCTAATAAGATAGTTTGACCCAAATTAATGTAATATCAATTTTATCCATATTTTATTTATTTATTTAAAAAAAATAAATTTATAAAATAGAAGAGTAAGATGCAATGTCACTTTAATTGGCGTTAAAATTTTTATTTTTATTTTTTATAGCTGAAGTCTTATATACTCCTTCATTTCCAATGCTAATGACAGAGAATAAACATAAAAAATATTGATGTTTGTAAACAAGTATAAGAGATCAAAGACATTAAAAAAAGAGATATTCCAACGTCAGTTAAAGTCATGTTACATCTTACTATTCTTTTTTACAAATTTGCTTTATACAAAAATTTAAAAAAAAGTTACAATGCCAGTTAGTTTGGCATTGTATTATATTTTTATTTTTTTTCAAATTTCTTTAAAAAAATAAAATCATTTTTAAAAAAATTAAGATAATTTTTTTTTAATTCATTTTTTTTAAAAAAAATATTTTTTAAAGTGGCGTTGGATGCATTTCTGATTTTTAGCCAATAGCCATATCCGACCCCCTTTTGCCCTAACATTTTGCCCCCAACATATAGGACTGAGCAAAAAATGGGTATAACCGAATTACCGAAACGAACCAAAATAATTTAATCAAAATTTTTTGATATTTCGTTTATTTTTAACATTTCGGTTATATCCGAAATTATTTATGATTTTTGATTCGTTTATATGGGTTCACATTTGTGTTATTTGGTTAACCGAATAACCGAATAAAGCGTTACAGCGGTACAGCCCTTATAACACATTAACACTTAAAATAATAATATGAGTATCAGAGTTACTCAACTGTCAATCACTCAGCCCCAAAGCCCTAGAGCCCCAAACCTAGAGATCTCGACTAAAGTCTCAATCTCTCATCGGCTGACAGCCATCGGCGCATCGCCTCATCGCCTTCGACCCTTCATTGGTCAACGGTCATCATCAGTTAATCTCGAACTCTCGATCTCTCGAACTCTCGAGTCTCGATCTCTCATCCGATCTGACATCTTCAATTCTTCATCGGCCCTTTATCTCGAACTCTCGATCCCTCATCTGACATCTCTCATCTCGATCTCTCAAGTCTCATCCGGTCCTCCCTCAGAAGTCAGAATATGTTTCTGCCCTAACCCAGATTGTGAGTTCTTGTTCTTCAAATTGTGAGTGCTTGTTCCTTAAATTGTGAGTTCTTGTTCCTCAATTGTTATTTTAAGTTTTTAACAAGTACTTGTTTTTGAATATTTGACATGTAGACTGCTGCCTATTTAGAACTGGAAGGTTGATAGACTTCGTAGTATTATTAATTTGTTATGTAGTATAACAGATATTCTAGGAAAGAAAGCTTCTTTACCAATTCACCTTTTGAAATAACTGGTTGTAGTGTGGTTTTTCTGGTTAGTAGCTTTAAAACATGGTAAACTTATGTAGGTGGGGGAAATTATTTAAAAAAATCTCATTTTGATTGGATGCTCTGCAATAGAAGACAAGCTTCAAGAAGGAGTACCTTCTTTTATAGAAACTCTTTCTAAGGCTGGAATCAAGATTTGGGTGCTAACTGGGGACAAGATGGAAACAACAATAAATATAGCTTATGGTTAGTTTATATGTAATCTGGTGCTTCCTTTTGCTAAAACTTCTTTATTCATGTGATAATTTCTGCAAATTCTTAAATCTTGTATCTGTGTTCTACTTGTTTCAGCATGCAAGTTGATTAATAATGACATGAAACAATTTATAATCAGTTCAAAAACTGACGCGATCAGAGAAATTGAGAGCAAAGTAAGCAGGACTTTAGATAAAGTAGTTTGTTTTCATGTAGAATCAATTTTTTAGGCTTCAGATTATCTGTTTACCTGTACACTTTATACTATCAAGGTGACCAAGTGGAGATTGCACATTTTATCAGATATGTAGTTAAAAATGATCTGAAAAAATTCCACGATGAGGCCAAACACTACCTTCATACAACATCTGGAGTCTGCATATAATGGTGATAGATTTTTTGAAATGGGTTTATTAAACAAAGTACAAAATGGCTTGATGAGGCTTTGATTTTGTTAAAAAAAGTATGGGTAAGTGGGGATTGATTTCTTATATTTTATTCATGCTTTTGGCTTAATATAATTTGGGTTAGTGTGTTTGTTGGTTATTTGTTGATTGTATTTCTTGTTCTTTATGATCCAACTCCTACTCAACTATATGACTTAGATGGATTTTTAATTTGTGACAGTTTAAAATGGTTACTGCATATAATGATAATAGATTTTTTGAAATGAGTTTATTAAACAAAGTTTAAAATTGTTTGGTGTGGCTTTGAGTTTGTTAAAAAGTATGGGTAAGTGGAAGTGGGGGTGAGTGGGGTTGATTGGTTATATTTTATTCATGTTTTTAGCCTAATATAATCTGGGTTAGTGTGTTAGATGGTTATTTATTGATTGTATTTTAGGGTATGTGTTACTTACTTATTTGTTAATTTTGTTTCTTATTTTTTTTAATGACAACATGGATACCACTCTAGACCAAAATTAGCTCTTCTGATTGATGGAAAATGTTTGATGTATGCTTTAGACCCAAGTTTGCGATCAATGCTACTGAATTTGAGCTTGAATTATAGCACAGTAGTTTGTTGCCTTAGACCTAACATGTTATTATCTACTATTAGCATGTAGAAATTCATATACACACATATTTACATCATAAAATATTTCTCCCAAACTTAATTCTCTCGTGCAAGGAGCTAGTAATATAAGAGGGAAGCTGGGAAATTTTCAGGTGGTGGATCTGATTTCTTATGGGTACAAATCTCATATGTAATCTTTGTTTGGTTTTTACTTGATCTTGTGTCCATTGATTTTTTAGTACATATTGTATATGTTTTTTCATGCGTGTTATTTCCATTTCTTCTGGGTTTGCAGTCTACACTCTACATAACATGTCCCTTAAACACTATTCTTTATTTGAGAAATTCTCCCCCTTAACAAATTGAGTTACTCAAATTGCAACTGATCTTCGTTGTAGTTTTGTAATGTGCATAAATGAGCTAGGAAATCATTGTCCCGGAATTATTAAAAAATTTGGCCTTCAATGAAAGCATATGATTTACAAAAGGAAGGCAGAAAGATGGCTAATTCCTCTTAAATTTTTGGCTCACTATGGCACATTTTATGGGTAATTAAGTGTATTGCCAAATTTATATTCAAGTCTTCTATTTGGACCATAGAGGTGATGTTGCTATACATGTATTCCTGTATTGCATGTTGTAATCTCTAGACATCAACTGTGAAGGAGTACCAGGACCAAACAACTGTAGTGTTTTTCTACTTCTTATTGAAATAAACCCAAGTGATACGGAAATAGTTGTGATCGTATATTCAGTAAGAAAACTACAAACCCCCCATTCTGATGACTTTGGGTTTTTAGCTAAAACTTTAATTGAAACTTTGATGGTTTGCTAAAATTTATTTTTATTACTGAAACTATAAGAAAAATAAGAAGCAGAGTACTCAATTAGTTAATGAACCAAAAGCTAGTAGTATCCTGTTTATCAATTTGAAATATGTCTGTCTATGACTGATTTGGGAGGGTTACTTCCTTTTTGTCAAATATTGTACTGTCAATGTACTAGAAATACTATTTTCCTATTGGTTTTAATATATTGGGTTTCCTCCTATATTTTTCAATTATTATGTTGATGTCTTTACCGAATCTTTATGTTGATGTCTCCTCCTCCTAAACAAGTGGAGTAGTCGTTGCGATTGTGTAAGAGTGGTTATTATTAAAGAAAATTATTACCCTTTTCCATATCTGTCTATCAATACACATACCTGCAGATGCAAGTTTTGATAGACCCATTAATGTTATGATAGAGAGGATTGAACCAAAACATCGCCATTCGGATGGACTTGTTAGTACTTATACTGCTGGCGACGTTAAGCTTGCAAACCTTAATCCTAAAAGAAGCAGCCCAAAGGCAAAGAGTTCCACCCGCGAAGTGTCTCTCTTTGCAGATATATATGGATTGGTTCTTCTGATATTAGCATATATGTTTAATTACCACAATTGAACGACGCGTGATACCAGAAGTGATCTGTATGCTTTTTGCAACACATGGTGCTGTATTAGTCGGCTATTCTTGGTGTTAACTTTGCTTTGTTGTTGGCATCCTGCAGGAGACAGTGATGTAACAGAAAAGCCTGTTGAACTGATTAAAGTGTACTACGAGAAAGAGCTAATAAGGGAATTCGAGAAGATTGCTTCCATTCTAGTTCCAGACAAAGATTGGTCTTTACGTATTGGGGCCATGCAGAGAGTAGAAGGTCTTGTTATTGGAGGTTTGTCACCATTTCCTTATCCTTTATACTTGCAAAAAAGAGAGCAAGAAATATTTATCCTTCTTTCTTATAGTAGCACGGGTAAATTGTGACCTAGTTATTTATTATTTTATGTATGTTCTGTTTTTATAAAAAGAGTTTAAAAAGTCAATGAAATAATGAGTCAAGTAGAGCTGATAATGTGGATTAATTTTTTTTTTGGGATAGAGATAGCATGGTTTTGGTTGAGTGTTCCAACTAAAAATGGGGAGAGAACAGTAGAAACTATTCCCTCCACACCAAGACGTGTTGTTGGAAATAGTTTTAGCAAGAATAAATGATGAATTTTCACCTTACTATTTTGACAATATAATTCAATATCCCCATCCCCCATGTTCCTATACCCAATTGTTGAACACATGCATTTTTCTGACTTGCTATTATTTTTAAATATGTGCAGGAGACCGCTTCTCTACGACGCCTTTTACAATCTCGGGTATCAAATTTTCATACTACGCTTCTTTAAAGATAAGGGACAAAATTATGAAGTGTACTCTCTCTGTATATGTAGATAAATACTTTGATTGAAGAAGTGTGGTAGCTTTAGATGGTTAATTGTAAAGATAATGAATGATTATGTAGTGGATGATTTTATTAAGTTAATAATATTTTAGTTTTTTGTATTTTTGTCATTATTTGCTATGGGGACATTGAGCCAGCCAGGTACACAAAAAGAATGTCAAATTTTGATTTGGCAACAATATAATTCGTTACCAAAGTATTGAACAAGTTTTAATATAGCAAAAAAAATTTATACATTTAGCAACAAATTTTCATTGTTAATGACATTAAAAATTTTATATTTGGCAACGAAAAAGTAACCTAATAACAACGGAGAGGATATTGTTGTTAATACTAAAATAAAAGGCTACATTTTTTATCGTTGTAAATCATATCAACTTTCGTTGCACATATAAAGAAACGACAACATATAATGTCGTTTGTTAATCGATTTAATTTTCGTTGCTATTAAAAATAACCAAAGAACAAACATTTTCGTTCTTTCAAAGATTTACATAATGTCGTTGCCAAATAATATAATCATCAACGAAAATCGTTGCTAAAAAGTTTACATTTCGCAACGAAAGCAAGCTTAAGCAACAATTTTCATAATTTACTGCAACGAAAAATGTCGTTGCAAAATGGTGTCAATTGCAACGAAAATGCATGGTCGTTGCAAAAAAAAGTGTTCATTTCGTTGCCAATTAGCAAGCTTTTGCAACGAAATGGACTTTTTAGCAACAAAATTTTAATTATTCTACAACAATATAGTTTGTTGCTAAAGGATCGATGTATCTGTACGAAAGCCAAATTTTGTTGCAAAATGAATTACTTTTGGCAACGGAAAAAGTACGTTCGTTGCGGAATAATTAGCAACGCTCATTTCGCAACGAAAGACGCAACGACAGTAAAGTCGTTGCCAAAAACCTTTAGCAACGAAATTTGGCACCTTTAGCAATGAAAATCGGTTGTTGTTGAAGCCCCATTTTTTTGTAGTGTCATATATACAATAATTATATTCTCATGGAAATTAAATAATAAATATTTTATTACAAAATTAATTTATTATAAGAATATCATCTATAATGATCAATAGTTCAAAAAAAAATTAGTTACATCTAATAAATAATTTTATTTATCGAGATATATACATATAATTTACCTTGCACATATTCCCACCCTTATATATATATATATATATATATATATATATATATATATATATAAAATTATTCGCAAAATTTCTTATTGAAAATATTGGGTTATTACAGTATGGGTAAAGAAAAGTGATTTGATTTCAACTAACACAAGTGGACCCAAAAAGATATGGGTACCAAAAAGATAAATTGTATCTTTCTTAAACAGGTATGTTTCAAAGCCAAAGTATCTTCTCAAAAGTGGATTCTTGACAGTGGATGTTCACGCCACATGACGGGTGACAAATCCAAGTTTGTGGAACTAAATATCAAAAGGAAACATGGAACTGTCACGTTTGGTGATAATCGGTTATGTGAAATAATCGGCAAATGTAAAATCGAAAATGGTAAGGTTAATATTAATAATGTTCATCTAGTAAATGGCTTAGAATTCAATCTAATCAGTGTGAGTCAATTAATGGATAATGGACATCAAGTGAATTTTGAAAGAAACAAATGTACAATTTCACATGGTACTAACGATGCTATTTTAGTTGCCCAAAGAGAAGGGAATATATATACTCTTGATTTTGAGCAACAAGAGGAAGAGTTATGTCTAGCAACAGTTCAAGATGAAGCAAACCTATGGCACAGAAGAATGGGACATGTAGATATGGACCTAATCAAAAATTTATCATCAAAGAATCTAGTAAAAGGACTACCCAAAATGAATTTTGAGTAGAAAGGTATCTGTGAGCCATGTCAACTTAGAAAACAAGTAAGAATGTAAGACCCCGAATTTTATGAAATAAAAGTATTCAATTTTTTTATTTAGTAAATGGTTAAATTGATAAAAAGTTAAAGTTAAGGGTTATATATGAATTTTTTTCAAAATAAGCAAGTGGCTATAAAATACTCATTGTTGTCGGGGAATATTCGTTTGATCGTGGAATATCCTTGTTGTCGGAGAATATTCGTACGACGGCGCAGCCATTTGTGGGCCCCATAACATAATAACTGTCGGATGAAGAAAATGACAAGTTTGAGTTTTCATAAATAACGGCGTGGTTATTCTGCTAACACCGCTTGAAATACACGGTGGTTAAAATACGTGAATACACGCGTGGTTGCACGAGAACACATGGTATTGCAAGATTTTTTTGAATTATTGATTCTTACGTAGAAGGCTCTACTCAATAATTGTTATAATAATTATTGCTTCAATATTTTATTTTATTGATTCAATAATTGTTTGCGTTGATATTTTATATTATTGTTGTTTCAATAATTGTCAACAAGACAAGATTTTTCATTATCATATCAACAATTCATATTATTTGAATAATATTATTAGATAACTTTATTGGCAATGTCTAGAAAGTTACATCGCCGAGGAGAGGTTTGGTCACCTAATTGCGGCGCCAAGATGAGAGAAATCCTTATCGGAAAGCCCCCTTTCCTGAACTACTGGTTGTCATTATTGTGATTCTATAATATTATTTGTGAATAATTAATTATTGATTTATATGATAAGGAAATATTTATTTGATGTGGATAAAAATGATGGATTTATTTATGTGGTTATAAATGAAGGAATTAATGTTGAGGTGTTTTATCAGTATTTTGTCGGAATGGAAGTATTAAAAATTAAATCAATGTTCTTAAAGCTCTATTGCGTGAGTTATAATTTTAATCCGACCGTTGGATCGTTGTGATTTTTGGATATGTTATACATATATAAGTTGAGTATATGTCCACAAATTTTGAACCGTTAAAAATTAACGCATGATTTGTTATGAATTTTAAAAGGTGTTAAAAATCATCCGTTTATGGATTCTGAATATTTTTTGTCTGGAATTTAGAAAAACTTAAAGCTACAAAATTGTAGAGAATTCGATTTCGTGTGGAATGGATATAAAATTCTTATTTTTCTGATAAAAGGGATATTTATTATGAATTACTAAAGTTTCAAAAAATAAAATGATTTTTATTAAAATTGGGTGGGACCCACTTTTGGTTGGTATAGAAAACATGTACTGATTTTGGGTGGGCCCCACTGTGGTGGCTGATGATTTTTCAAGGATGACTGCGTAGGAGAATAGAAAAAAAATAATAATATTAGTTTATTATTTAGTCTACTTTGGCGTTCTAGCATTTTCCTATAAATTGGTGCTTAAGTTAGAATTGAAAATCACACCAGAAACATAAGTTTTCTCTCTCTATATTATCGAGCGTATTTTTTTGAGTATTTAGATACTTTGAGAGTTGTTATTCAGTGCAAATTTCCTTCGGCTTTACATCTGATATTCCATTCAGAAATACTGCTCTTTTGAGGTAAGGGATTGTAAGGGTTATTATGTTTTTCAGTTTTGGAATTTTTTTAATCCTCAAAAAATCTAGAAAAATTTGAAATGATAATTTGATGTGTTTTCTAGATTGTGTCAAAAAATGGCGATTTTTGGATGTATAGATTAAGAGTTATGAATTTTATGGGAAAAGACTATTTTAAAAGTAAACCCTTATAACTCCTTATGGTTAACTCCAAAATTGGTAAAATTTTTATTGGGAGTACATCTATATAACATCACTATATCCTATAAATTTTGGAATTTTTGGACAAAAGTACAGTTTATGATAAATGTCTAAATATTTGGCGGTTTGACCATGTGAAAAATAGTAAATAAATTTTAAAAATTCCAAAAAATATATATGTTCAATATGACTATATTTTGCTAAATCCCAGAAAATAAAATTTGTTTGTACTGATTTGGTATTTTTCATGAAAATGGACTAGTTATGAGTAAATGAATTAAATATGTTATGTGAAGTAAGAAAATTAAAAAATAGGATTTTATGGCTTGAGAATCCTATATGAGGATAAGCAGATTTTTGATGAGGGTTTTGGTTATTGATGATGAAATCTTATGATTTTAGCATTTTAGGATAATTAAATGCATTAATTAATAAAGTGTAAACAAGTAAAATAAATTATTTATAAATTTAAGAAATAATTAAAATTTTGTTGTAATATTAATAATATTAGATTATGAGATTGTTAAGTGATTTATAACATTTGGATTAAGGTGTTGTAAATATTGATATGTATATTATTGTGAAACTTTATTTTTTTCATGTCGGAGTTACTATTCATGTATACGGCACTATATTCATGTATATGACACTATTTACGTATATGATATTATTTACGTATACGGTACTATGTATGAATATGGGTTACTATTCATAAGTTACTATTCACGAGTTACTATTCACGATAAAATTGATTTCTTTTTCTGACCAAATTATCGTTGATTTATGAATCTTACTCTTGAGATTAAATCTATATGTTGATTATATTGTTTTTATTATCATATATAACATTTTTATAATCCTGGTGAAAAAATTTCTCTTTGACTTGAGTGTAAAGATGGGTAGATTATTGGTATGATCGTGACTATGGGTTCTCTTTGGCCAATAGTGCAAAGTTGAATCGTTGACTGGTATGATCATGACCATTGAATTTACAATTGAATATTTTTAGCTTAAGTGCAAAAGGTGAATTGATCAACATGATTATAATTATGGTTTATATAAATTCTGAAATGATTATGTACTTCTTTGAGATATTAATATCTTTGGCCTATAGTGCAAAGATGATCTGTTGTTGAATATCTTTGGCATGTAGTGCAAAGATGATCTGTTTTTGAATATCTTTGGCCCGTAGTGCAAAGATGACTTGTTGATGAATATCTTTGGCCCGTAGTGCAAAGATGAATTTATTAGTATGATTATGAATAGGAATTGTGATTTGGTATAACCATGATCTTTGATGTTTCAGGTAAAGACAGGTGATGAAAATTATATTTGTCCTAGATGAGAAGAGGAATTTAGAACCACAATTATGATTATGAGTTATTCATATGAATGTGGACTGGAACTGTTGATTGATGTTACAATGATAAAACATTGTTGGTGGACTTTTAACATGGAGAAGATAATAAACTTTATGGTCTATTTGACTCTTCTAATGGATTGCTCGTTCCGCTACAACTATGGTTGAAAAGTTTTATCATCTACCATATGCTCTAAATCTCTGATTTATTACTGATGAAGGCTATTGATAATTTAATTATCTTTAGTCATGATATTCTTTACTGAGCTAGTTGTGCTCACCCTTTTGGTTCACAATTCCTTTCAGGTAATAAGAGTGTTCTTACGTTTAGCCCGGGGATAATAGGGAATAGAATCGATGGTCTATAGTCATTTGAGGTTCTCCCTAAATAGTATGGAAATAATTTTATTGAGAAATTTAGATAAGTGTATCGTATTGTATCGCTATTTGATATTTAATTTTGGTGAACCGAATAGGGTGAGGTGAACCCAACTTTGGAAGGGTGTTTTGCCACTATCATACAAGATGTCTAATGATATATAACCTCGTGTTATCATAAAACAAGGTTTTGCACATCCACTTGCTGAGTATATCTACAAGCATTACCTATATGATCTTAGAGTTTGGTTGAAATATAATTTTCAATTGCAGACAGTGGAGATAGTTATATGTCAAGAGAAGACTCACCATTGGAAAGAACATGATAGTAGTCTTCTCATTTTTCTTTGGGGTCTATCATTCAACCAAGGATAATTACAAGGGGCATATGATATCTATCATAACCTAGACGCATGGCCTCCCATGTACGAAGGTTTTCTTGAGCATTTCCCAAAGATTTTAATTTCTAAAACAGTTTTTGACTGTACCTTTATGTAAGGTGCCATTGTGACGTGCTATCCAAGGTTGGGATGAGAGTCACAGTTGGTATATATTTGTATCAAAACTCACAACGTATGTGTTATTGTATTTTGCACGACAATTGTAGTAATAAAGTTGTAGTTGTTTTCTGTACCATGTATTTGGCGACTCAGAATAGGTTGGATGGATTGGACCTATTTTGGGGGCGTCACAAAGAACATCATTCACAGCCAAAAATATGGTATCAACTTCTGCTCCCTTACAACTATTACATCTTGATTTATTTGGACCCGAAAGGCATGCTAGTTTAAATGGTAAATTTATGCCTTTGTGATAGTTGATGATTTCTCTAGAAACACATGGGTACTATTTCTTAGAACTAAAGATGAGGCATTTAAAGAATTTGAAAAGCTAATTAAAAACTTGGAAACAAAATATAATCTTAATCTCATAAAAATTCGAAGTGGCCATGGTACTGAGTTTCAAAAGGATTTCATTATATTATGTAATCAAAAAGGAATTACTCATGAGTTCTCAGCACCTAGAACTCCTCAACAAAATGGAGTAGTAGAAAGAAAGAATCGAACATTACAAGAAACAACTAGAACCCTAATTCAAGAGAGTAAACTTCCTAAGAAATTTTGGGCCGAAGCTGTAAACACGTCATGTTATGTACTAAATAGAGTGTTAATCCGTCCAATCATTTTGAAAACACCATATGAATTATTAAATAATCGTCTTCCTAATATAAGTTATTTTAAAGTTTTCGGATCTAAAAGTTTTATTCTTAATTCTAGTGAAAATTTGGGTAAGTTTGATGCTAGATCATATGAAGGAATATTCATTGGATACTCTCAAAATAGTAAAGCATATCGCATATATAATGTGCAAAAGATGTGTATCGAAGAATCTATACACATCAATTTTAATGAATCTAACTATGATATCCCAAAAGAAAGAGAAGGTGATGCAGGAAAGTTAGAGACAGCTGCCGATCCAAACTATCACATAAAACAAAACAGCAAGATGAAGGAATCTATCCAAAGAAGTCGGATTGGAAGAGCGAGAGGATCGGAACCTATCCAAAGATGCGAATACACATACCAGAACCTATCCTAGGAAGTTTGAATTGAACGAACAACCAGACCATAATCCAGAAATTACTGAAGATCAACTAGAAGAAGTAATTCATGACATTCAACTTCCAAAATCAGCAAGATACATCAAAAATCATCCTCCCGACAACATTATTGGCAACATAAATGATGGAGTAATTACAAGAAGAAGAGCACAAAATATGTGTGCTTTCTTAGCATTCTTATCCCAAATAGAACCAAAGAATGCCAAGGAAGCCATACTTGACAAAAATTGGCTACTAGTAAAGAACTACAACAATTCGAAAGATGCCAAGTCTGGGAGTTTATGCCTCCTCCAAAAGATGTATCCGTTATTAGAACTAAATGGGTATTCAAAAACAAACTTGATGAGTATGGAACAATCACAAGAAATAAAGCAAGATTAGTAGCTCAAGGATATAATCAGCAAGAAGGAATAGACTATGAAGAAACATTTGCCCCTGTAGCTCGATTGGAATCCATTAGAATATTGTTAGCATTTGCATGTTTCAGAAAGTTCAAATTACACCAAATGGACGTCAAAAGCTCCTTCCTCAACGGATATATAAACGAAGAAGTATACGTAAAACAGCCACCTAGATTCGAGCATGACAAGTTCCCACATTACGTATACAAACTAAAGAAGGCACTCTATGGACTCAAATAAGCCCCAAGAGCTTGGTATGAGAGATTAAGTAAGTACCTCCTATCAAATGGTTTCATACGAGGTAAAATTGACTCTACTTTATTTATTAAACGCCAAAATAAAGATATCATTATTTTACAAATATATGTAGACGATATAATATTTGGTGCTACTAATAATTTCCTTTCTGAGTGGTTTTCCAAATGCATGCACAAGGATTTTGACATGAGCTTAATGGGAGAAAGGTATTTTTATTCATCAAACCAAGTATACAAAAGAACTACCCAAGAGATTCGGTTTTGACAACGCAAACTCAAAGACCACACCAATGAGTACATCAATAAAACTCACAGCAGATGAAAAAGGTATAGATGTAGAAGTAACAAAATATAGAGGTATGATCGGATCCTTACTATATTTAATTGTTTCTAGACCTGATATAATGTACAGTGTTTGTCTATGTGCTCGTTTTCAGGCCAAACCCAAAGAATCCCACTTACAGGCTGTTAAACGAATATTTAAATATTTGAGTGGCACTACAAATTTAGGATTATTTTACCCAAAATGTGACAATTTTGATCTAATGGGTTATTCAGATGTTGACTATGTAGGCTATCAAATAGATAGAAAAAGCACAAGCGATGTTTGTACATTTTTGGGACAAAGTCTTATCTCATGGCATAGTAAGAAGCAAACGTCAATTGCCCTATCCACTACTGAGGGTGAATATTTAGCAGCAGGAAGTTGCTGCTCCCAAATTTTGTGGATGCGTCAAACACTGTGTGACTTTGATATTATGTGTGAAAATGTGCCCATATACTGTGATAATACTAACACTATTGACATCTCTAAAAATCCAATTCTACACTCTCGCACAAAACACATAGAAGTTCGCCACCATTTTCTTAGAGACAATGTGTCCAAAGGACTGATTAAATTAATATTCATTCCTACTGAGCACCAATTAGCAAATATATTTACAAAACCTCTAGGGGAAGAACGTTTCTGTACTCTAAGAAGAGAAATCAAAATGTGTCTGATATAGATATGGACTGCATGCTTTAAGGAAATTAGACAGATAAGTTACACGACATATCTTCTTACCATAATTACGCTAATTAAAATCTGCTCAGATTGTCCTTCCTGAACACAGCGCTACAACTTCTCATATCTCGATAACACGCACCCACGATAAAGCCAAAAAGTACTTTACTCTTTTGCTTCATCCCTGACTCTCCAGTCTCTGCAAATCTCAAGAGCTCTTAACCTTATTCCGTGAAAATGAGAACCAGGCATGCCAGACAACTCCGTGATGAATCTGAGGACGAGGTCTCACTTCCTTTTCACCCTTCTGCCACTCGAAAACCGAAACAAAAGCAATCCGCTGTTATGATCATCTCCGGTGAATGATCCCCTGCTGAATTTAAAGCAAGCTTACCCTCTCCTCCACCGATTGAGACTTTGACTGGTACCAAATAGAGAAAGATCAAAGAATCTTCACCTGGATCCCCTCCAATGATGGTAATACCCTTATCTGTCTCATTGCATGATGTCCCTGAAAAATTCTTTTGCGATCATAACTTCGAACTGCATTTTACATCTTCCATCTATCACAAAACTTTTATTTATGAAAAATCCGTTGATATGTACTATTTTCAAAACTCTCCACTCCAGCACCTACTTGAGTCTTGTGGTCTATCCTCACTTAATACTCCTCCATTTGTGTCATACCCAAAGTTAGTCCAACAATTTTACACGAATCTTGAAAATAATGGTGATTGATATAATACGTTTGTGAAAAGGAATATCGTTGTTTTTTATTGCTCTAGATCTGGGTAGCATACTGTCCATTCCCTTTACAGGAGACTCTCCTTTTAATCTTAAGGGACTAGTGTATACACCTTTGTCTCCTCTTGATCAACTCAAAACTATCATGGCTGACCCCACTCTGTCTACCATCACTCTCCCAAAGACTATTGAGGTGTCTCCTATTGCCATTGTTCTTCATAAATTACTGCGATATAATCTTCTTCCACGAATTGGGGGTGGGGCTAACTTCACTTACCAGGATTTGGTTTTGGTAGCCTTGATCATGATAGGAAAACCCTTCAATTTTTCTCTTATGATGCTTAAACACATGGTCAACTGCATCAAACATTCCAAAAAATATCTGCCTTACAGTTGTTTTCTTACTAAGGTGTTCACTCACTTTCAAATCCCCCTAAACAATGAAGGTTCCATCACCATCACTGATTCCATCGATTCTGCCTATCTCAAAAGTGCTCACATTACTCTGGTCGATGTTCAGTTCCTAAGAATCGCTCCAGACATTCCCCTTGTTAATCCCGTCCAACATTCCATTCCTCCTGTTCCACAACCTCCCTCTCCTGAAATTCTCACTCTTCTCCACACCATTGCTACAAATCAAACTTCTCTTACTGCTGATGTCAAGGATATACAACAACGTATCTCTATGCTTGAAAAAGGAAAACTTCCCATCAGTCGCTCTAAACTATACAATGTTTTCCACCACATGGAAGATGAATTTATTGATCTCCAAGCAGGGTTCAAATTGCATATCAAAGCTATGGTCGAAGCTCTACAAAGGAAGATGAATCGTAATGCCTACCAACTAAGCTCTGAACTGAAGTTTGTGTGTAATCAAATTGGGACTCTTGGACGATTCACAGAACGTCGCATGAACGATTTGAGTGAGGAGCTACAGGCTAACCAAGTGAACTCTCATATACCGGAGTGGCCACAGTGTAATTGGATGGCTGAATACCTAGGCGATTTCCTGGATCTTCCTCAACCTCCTCCCACCTTCATTCCTCGCCCTCCCCATTTCGCAGACTCCCTGTCCCAAGAAGAACGCGAACATCGCCGGCGTCTTCGTCCCTACTTCACTGCTCGCGAAGCCAACCATGTCCACATTGATGAGGAGGATGTCTAAGCTCGTGCCCCTCCTCTCCCTTTTGTTGCTCTAGTGCTTCTCTTTTTGATGGATGCCAAAGGGGGAGATGAATTCTGATCTTCACAGACATTTTCTTTAAAAAAATTCATGCATGATGGATGACTTCTATTTTAAGACTATGTTTTTAACTATTGGTTTTTTTATGGATGACTTTAACTGTTGATGGAAGCACTTATAATTGTTTGTTTTAAATAGTACTTGTGCTGCTTAAAATAATTTATGAACTAACAGGTTATGTGTAGGGTGATTAAACATTGCATATATGCAGAAAAGTATGAATTACATAGTTAATTTTAAATATGGAGATATGCATGAATTTAGGGGGAGTCGAAATTAGTTTGATATGCATGGATGTAGGGGAAGCCATAATTATTTTGTTGTCATCATCAAAAAGGGGGAGAATGTTAATTTATGTCATACTCCTTCCTAAATGTTTTGATGATGACCATATTATTCTTCTAATTATGCTCTATGAAATTTCATGGAAAGATATGGAATTACAGGAATATCAAGGTGGAAAATACAAAGACAAGAGATCTTTGAAGCATGAAAGGCGGATTGAGTCCTAGGAAAGATATGTAAGATCTTAGCATCTATTTCTTTCCAATACAAGGCTCTTGGACATGTGCATTACATATATAATTGTGCTCACATATTCGGTGCTACATACTAATACACTAAGCTCATGATATGCATGGCTAAAATCCTCTCACTATAACTTAAGGAATCAAATCCCGTTAAACAATATATATGGTAATTTGGAGTAAATAGTTGATTGAATAAAATACCATAAATTATGCATTAGTTATTTCCATCAATCTGATTCACGGTAAAAACAAATATGGGATAGCATGAGTCATGCATCATAATCTTGTCCCATAATCTAAGGAATCTATTGGGTATTCCCATCGGCCCAATATATGGTAAGTTATATGGAAACCAGTCAGCAGATAATTTATGGTAACAAGTTATTGACTTCCAGCATTTAAGTAAATAGTATAGTGGAAAGCTGTAATAGGTACTAGCTTCCATGTGATGGAAATCAACCGGCCTAAAATCACTGATAGCGTGATATCTCAAAATCACGAGCAATCAGAATTTCTCGGTGATATAAAAGGAACTAAGCATATCATGATTGACTTAGAAATTGCAAGATTTATGCAATATGGTTTAAACGCTCATATCATAGTAGTAGGTCTTAGCAACGGTAATACTTTTTAGTTGCCTATAAAAACTGAATTCATTAATAAAGAAAGGCAAGAAAAAACACATACTGATATCACAAAGCATACAAGCTACAAAACTATTTTTTCTTCCTGATTATTATTGATTGCACTAAGAAGGAGCTTCGGCTAAGGTGGTCTTGTAGAAAATATTCTGGTAATACTTTTCTTACATATCATTACATACTAGAGCCTTGCATTGGTAAGTGATATATTGCTTGATCATTAGACCTCTATTGTGTATCTTATATTTTCTTATACAAATCAATATTCTCTAAATTGTAATCCGTTTTGGGTTACTATTATTACAATCAAGTGTGAAAGCATAGGTGCTTGAGGGTGCATAGGTGCACAAGGAGCTAAGGTGCTCAAGTTGTTGGAACTTGTATTGTAATTGGAAAAGTGTTTTAAAAAAGAGAGTCTCCAATACTATTTGGTATTGGACGTGGACTAGACTACTATTATAGAGGGTAGTAGTTGAACCACGTAAAAATCCCAGTGTTTATGTGATTGCATTTCTTGTGATTTACTATTCTATCCACTATCCAGCTGCATGTATTCAATATCCACAAATATCATCAACCTAATTATTAAATTGTCTTCTCATAATCATATTCTGAAAAAGGTCCAGTCTTGTATTTAATCGTTGAGGAAAGTATTACATAAATTAAATACATTATCTTGACATTTTAATTTATAAAGATATAGAATCCAGCTTGCTGCATTGAATATCCAAAGGAATTTTTAGTTAAATAAAAATTGGACATAGTTTGTTCCTACACTATTCAACCCCCCTTCTAAGTGTGCCTATTTAAATTTCATGTGGAGTTTATGATAAGCTCGAAGAATGCCTTGTGTGGCACGATAATGAGAATTATTATGATTTAATTAATTAAAGAATGAATTAATAAGTGAATGATTAATTAATAATATATTGTTAATTAATTGTTATTATAAGTAATAACATATTAATGAATAAATAATTGATTAATATTAGAAGATTAATGTTTGATCAATAAATTGATAAGTGTAATGATAGATAATCACATATTATATAGTAACTATATCTATATAATATAAAGTATAGTGTGACATTGTGATATGACTATATAATATGGAAACTATATAGTAAATTGAATGAATTATAAGTTACATAAATAATGCTTATGTGACAACATGTATATGTGAGAACATCAAAGGTGTACTTTATGTATATTAAATCAATGATTTATAACTTAATAATTATTTCAATAAATATGTATAATTGGAATAATAAAGTTCTAAGGAGATATTGAATTATTAATGACCAATTAAATTGAGTTCATACATGTTATAAATATTAATTGGACTAAATTAATGTACATGGATTATATAATGTGGGTACCTAAATAATCCCTAACTTTTCATTATGTAGTAGCATTAACACATTAAAATTACATTTTTGAAAATCCACAAAACCAAAATAAGCATTTTATAATGAAGTTGTTGAGATTTAAAACATGTGTCCCATAATAAGTGACCCAAACAGTGCTTAAACAGTAGCCTATCTCCCAATTGTGTGAACTTCAGCTGCTATAATCCATAGTGATGATGGCTACGAAGAAGGTGGTTGATCAAATTCTGCGTATCCATTATTTTCTTCTATCTCCCATGGATTCAAACCATGGTGCAAGACCATTAACTGGGCAACCATTTCTCTATATATAGCAGCCACATTCCTTCATTTCTCAGTTGCTAAAGTTTGCCTGTTAAGTATATTAGAGAGTGAGTGTTACTGAGAATTAAGGGAGTATAATCAGAGAATTGAGAGAGTTCATTTCAAGCTTCAAGAGGTATAAATTCTATTTTGTGTTCTTAATTTTGAGTTTTGTCAAATTCTTATAATTCTCATGAATTCTCTGTTAATTGGTATGAAATGGCATGTCATTGTGTTGTCTGAGTTTGTATGCATGTCTAGGAGCTTTGTAATTAATTTGGGGTGCAGGAATTAGCAATGCTTCTGTTGCTTGTGTTGAGGCTCTACAGAAACAGAGCCATTTTTTTTGCTTCTACTCGAAGTGGCGCGGCCGTGCCACTTCTATAGGATAATACTGCAGGCAAGACGGGTCATCAGAACGCCTGAAATCCAGTCTATCTTCATACCCGAATTTCGTACGTCACAGTCCCACTTCATTCCAAACATACATCATTATATACTAAAATATAACAACATACATTCTCAATTCCTAAGTTTTAATACCTTATAAACTCGTTCATTACAAATAATGATAATTACATTATTCTTTATATCTTACACGAGTGACTTTCATCCGCCACCAAGGTTACATAACAGTTCATTAAACTAGTCTATAGTTTAATTTTATCATTCTACATTATAAGTCTTCGCTTGATCTTCAAGCTCATTCATCTAATGAATGGCACTTCTTCTGGATACCGATCAGCTTGATCTTTATGGGATCCTTAAGTTCTTCTACTCGTACGCTGAAAATGTTTTTCATTTAAAGCAAGTGTGAGCATTCAATTACCCAACAAGTAATAGCAGTTGAATAAACAACTTCAAGAGTTTAAACATTCCTTTAGAACTTCGATAACCGAACAAAGGTTATGAAGCAGCTTAAATAATAGGAATAACCTTGATTCCTATCATTTTAAAACATTAGTCAAATTCACTTTGAAATACTTTCATTCTTCTACCTTTTCCATACACATCCTATCTGGATAGAATCAATAGCACAGACTTAACAATAACGATTCATGTATAAACAGAATATTTTCATATTGAACTGTTCAATCACAGAACAGTTCATCTCATAGAAACACCGAAGTGTTCAAATTGTGGCACAAGGCCTCATACGTTCTACCACCTTTTACAAATATCGCACATTCGCACATAGACAAAACTTCTCAAGTTAAACATCTGAGAAGTTTAAGAAACTAACATTCATTTAGAATATGAATGAAGTTAGGAAACTTGCCTTACGCACAGCTACAACTTACGCTGAACTGCTCATTCCATTTCCTATATAACACATAAGGAATACATACACCAATTAGTCATGTATATTTGACTTATGCATTGGTTTACTTAACTTTACTTCTTAGGGTTTTGCATTCTTGCAACCTAAGTTTACACGCCAACTTCCTTTACCGGTTTACAGCTTTATGACATACGGAGATGTCTTACACAAAACGTTCATCATCTTTGATGATTTGCATTCTTATCTTCTTCTTATAACTTCTTTAGGACTCAGCACACATCATTTCTCTACTAGTAGTCCATATGGTACTCTGAGTGGTTTCCCACAAATAACCAACAAACAAGTTCCCGTATCATCTACACTGCCACTACAGTGAGTTTGATCGGTTGTCAGTTTTGTATATACCTTCGCTCTCTGAAGGAATTGTTTAGCCAATCTCTCATATGTCAACCATCAAAGGTTACGATTGTACCAAAACCTAAACTTATCTTAACTTATCCGAACCATTAAACTATAATGTTCGTTAAGTCAAATTCTTATTCCTTATGGCTTTCTGGCAACTAAATGTCATACCTCAGGATTCATTCTTTATCCGACTCCCATTCGGCTTTCATTAATCTTATTACCGTTCATTACGGCTTTCTTGATAATTCATATCTTACTTAATACTTTCGTTATTCATTAAATGAACCCCACGTTCATTATTTTTTCGTAATGTTGAAGCCATACCGTTCGTTGTATGCTAAGACCGATCGTTCATCGCAATAGCGTTGCATTCACAGTGTCTAAACGCTTTACACTTATCTCTCATTACCATAACATAACATCGAAATGTTATTCATTACGCTCATCACTCAACGTCTAAGGAATCACAACCATAGCAATACCCCACGTTCGTTTATCGCGACTACGGTCCCCGGATATCAGTTCTGTAACCCGCGTTCACATTCTTTGTCTTTTAATCTCGTTTAATCTTTCCGTTCAACCTTTACTAAAGGTTTAATTCACTTGTTTAAGTGTTACATTTGATTAACTACACTTTCATTAGCTTTTATTACACTTTCCCCAGGATTTGAGAAAATAAAAGCTCATCACTAGGCCTTGCCCTACACTGGCGTTGCGGCGCCGGTTCCCTTCACAATTCTTGCGTTTCAGTTCCACCAACGTTGCGGCGCCACCCTCCTTACTATTACTCATGTCATGACGCTGCGAGTTTGCGAAAGGTTTTTCGCTCTCCCGATGCGGTCAAAAGGTGCCACCTTACAAAGCATGGTCATTTGGCATGCGCGGTACAAGCCCTAATTCTTGAAAAAAATTTGTAAGTGTTAACTTGTTTTGAGACGCTTACTTCCCGATCTCATAACTTGTTCGTTATAACTCAGAACGAGGTTATTCCAAAGCCATTCTCTTCCTTATCTTATGTACTTCAATCCCCCTCAGACAGAACTTAGTTCTGAATCTGTTAACATGCCATTCGATTAGCTTAATCTTCATCCTTCGTTATTTTACGTTATTAACGTTCTTCGTTTGTTTATTCGTAATTTGGTCATCCGAACTCGGAACTCGTTCGTTCTTGAGTCCACGACTCACGTTTTCTATATTCTCTTACATTCTTATAAAACCCTACACATTTGGGTTCATTTACACACTTTCTAGTTCTCGTTCGTCTTTTAAGAAATTTTCACCATAACTTCGTTATACCTAAGTTTTAATCTATTATTCATGAACGTTTCTACCGTTCCTAACCAAGCAATAAGCATCTAAATTATATGCGATGGTTTTAAACTTTGTCATCAACAACAATTATACTACGATGGTTTTAAATTTGTCCATCAACAACGTTCTTCGCGTGTTCTTCGCTTTCTTCGTTCGTTCTTCATTTTTAATCGATATTTTGATTACGATTTCACTTTTTCTTAGAATTTGATGTTATAAAACACCATTCCTTACTTATTTCACCAAATCATTCATATGATTCATTCGGATCACTAAAATTCATTATGAATCTTATACTTTCCTAAGAAATTTATAATGTAAACTTTAAATTCTTATTTCTTCATTTTCTCATGATTTCAACCATATGAAATCATTCCTAAAATCTTGTACTTCTTATTCTCATTAAGTTATGTTTCTAACATATAAACTTAAAGAAAATATTAATTTAGAAGTTAGGTTTTAATACCTTTCTTCTTTATTCTTCTTCCTCTAGACAAAGCCAGCGATTCGCTAGCTTTTCTATTTCACGATCACCTTCGATCCGAGCATTCATGCTCATTCTCTTCCTTCTTTTTCTTCTCCAAGCTCTCAAACTCTCTCTCTTTCAAAGTGTTGGTTGATTTTTTAAAAAAATCAACTAACACTTTCCTTATATAGATTTTTAAAGCTAGGGGCAAAATAGTCATTTCGCCCCTAGATTTACTATACCCACCTCCTTACTAACCTCTGTACTATTCACGAAGCTTCCCTTGGAAGCTTCGTGCTTCTGTCGTGCGGAATTCGTCCGACAGTTTTAAAAACAATGATTCTCGGAATCCAAATATATTTGGATATTTCGTCTTTCGTTTACAGTTTAATTTTTACGTATTCTTCGGATCTCTGAAAAAATGAAAAACACTTTTTGACCTTAAGCGTTTTTCTTCAGGTTTTCCCCTAACGTAGTTAAACGAATGAAAAGTACATAACAATACTTTTCGTCGTTTTTATTTCGTCCAATTTCTGCACGTTTTTCGAGAAAAACTTTTATCGACTTACTTAACTTTTCACGATATATTACGTCAAATCTTTTGATGAAATGGCATTTTGACATACCAAACTCTCAAAAAGGCTTAGGTTTTTCAAACCCTAACCCTTAGGGTTTCATCGGGTGAATAATGTCTATTTCGTCTTTTTTCTCAAAAATATTTTATTCTCGAAATTTTTTTATTTTCGTCTTAAAAATTCTTACTCGTTCAGTCTAGCTCGTAGCCAGAATCCTCTCGATTAATAATCATCCTAGATTCTAGAACGATTAATAAACATATAGCACAGAATATTATTAATAAAAATTCATTTTATTAATAACTAATTCTTTAAACTTAAATTCTGAACAATCCGGATTCTCCGAGTTGTTACACTTACCCCCTTATAAAAATTCAGTCCTCATAATTTCTTCAAACCACACCCACTCCCGGGTCATCACATTCACTCCTCCTTCACTGAATTTCGCCCTCAAAATTTTAGCTTACGCTTTTCTTAAATCCTCTTCAAAGAATTTTTTATCTTTCAAACATTATCTCATCTTCATAAGTTATCAAGAATTATGAAGTAGAATGAACAACGAGGAATATAAGAATTCCTTTAAAACATTTCATACTTTTGCTGAGGGGTCAAATTGACCATGAACTCTTACTAGGTTTAACGACATGACGCCGTAAACCTTCTTCCACGATCAGTTTACAATCACACAAAAGGTAAACTACCTCTTTCATACGTAGGCGATCAACCCATTGTATAACCCCATTTTGGGGTGTGTTCACCTCAGACTTAATCATTAGATTTCGTACCAAAGCAATTTGGTTTAGCACAACTTCTTCAAAGAAAGCTCAATTTTCTTTTAAACATGACATACCATTTATCTTAGTCAAATCAATTATCTTAGACCATACCAATAAATTGGATATCAACTTGAAACATTCGTCTAGCCAAATCAATTGGCATCAACTACTTCTTTAAATTCTTTCGCAATACATCAAAACGTTTTATAACGTTATGATACCGCACTTTTCACAGTACGTTGAGGACTTCGTCAGTTTATGACTTCGTCATTTTACATCATACCATAGTGGGTTGTTGATCCTAAGATCACATCCAACACTAGGTTCAATTGCATTAACAACTCCATCCTTTTACCATCTTTGCATCAAATGCACTGATGATATAAAATTCATTTTGATATTGTGACAACTCGAGAATTTAGAGAATTATTTAAATCTTAAAATATTGAATTAAGGTTAAATAATAAACCTAGACAGAAAATAAGTGAATGGATTTGAGATTTCTGAGAAAGAATTTTGTGAATTTAAAATTTCTGTGGTGAATTATTCAGGATTAAGTATATACGTGAATATGTTCTGGGTATATGGTTATATATGCGTACAGTATGTGGTTAAGGGTCAAGGGTTGACTAGATAAGATATATCAGTGGCAAACCCTAATATTATATTAAGAACGTTAACGTTCAGTTAGAAAATTCTTACGATTTATAAGAAACCTTAAAAACCGATTCTGAAAACCCTAATTTCAGTTCCGAGAATTTAAAACCCTAATTCAGAAGTTGAAAACCCTAATTTAGGAATTCAAATGCTAGTATAAGGTTTAACGTTATTAATTATAACCTAATTAGGGAAAACCCTAATGATTTACAAGAATCCCTAATTTTAAATTGGAAACCCTAATTCTTGGGTTATAAACCATAATGCATGATTATGAAACCTAATTGCTAAATTATCAGTTTTAATTAGGAAATATTAGTCCTAATTAGCAAGCTTGAATTATAATTGGGAAATTTTAATATAATTAGAAAACCCTAATTATAATGTAGAAATATTAATTTTCTATTTTGAAAACTGAAATTTGGAAATCTTAGAAATTAATTTTCAAAAATTATAAGGTTAAACCCTAAACCCTAAGGGTCAAACCCTAAACCCTAAGGGTTATGGCAATTGACAAGCATGCCTTTGAAATTAAATGTTAATGACCGAAATACCCTTTTCTTAAAAATTAAGTAAAAGATATGGCAAATCATGGTGACTCATCTATTTGGATATACAACATGTGCCTTAAATTTGTCCATATCTGATTTTTATGCCACCTAGCAACCTTAGATACAATGAATCAAAGTTTTATAACTTAAAAAGTAAGTAAAGTTACTTACTTTACTTTCCAACGTTAGCCAAGACCTTCTCTCTCTAAAATTTCGGGAATGGGGAGTCTGAGAGAGTGAGGAGATAAGCCATGATCATATCTTAACTCTTAAAGATCAGATCATCAAGGATCAGTTCAAGAATCAAAGCTTAAAAGGTCTTCAGACAAAGCTTATTAAATTGCATAGCGGTAGTCAATGGTTCAGGCAAGTTTTTCTTAACTCGACCTCGAGTTATATTATTCAATTACACTTGTGGTTAATCATTTCTGATTGCCATGTCTAAGAATTATTAAATCTCACTTTGTGCATACTGCATGTATTCATCAGGTATGAAAGGCTGATCACCTTCATTACCATTTGGTCCATATATATATATATGTTCATGTTCAATGTTCGTTCAGCTATGTAAAATTTGTTCATGCTAGTTCGCAATTAAATTGTAGAACTGTAGCCAGTTTTTGTTCAATTATTTCAATCATGATATATTCTTAAATTATTGAACTTAAACTTTCTGGGCAAACTTATTGTTCACCCTTGTTATATCATGATAAACATTGCAGATAAGGATAATACGGTCGTGTTAGTTCCCAGTAGGCACAATAGATTTAGAAGGGGGGTTGAATAGATCCTTTTTGTTTTGATTTTAAATACTTTTCTGATTTATTTTGTATTGCTAATAATTTAGCATATGACAAACATAAGAATCTTTTCAAACACAGCGAAATAAGTAAAAGATCCCCTTCATTGATATATTCATAATCATACATACATTATTTGTAGAGTTAGTTCAGTGGTAAGCAGTTAAAATATACATAGCAGTTATAGCAGTTAATATACATAATGTAAATGACATAAAGTAAAAGACACAAGGGGTTTTAAGTGGTTCAGAGACTCAAGCTCCTAATCCACTCTTCTGCTTTCAAGTAGCAGGATTTCTACTAAGGAAGGGCAGCACCCTAAATAACTAAGATTCCTTAAAGGCCATCAGCCTTGGGACTTTAGTTCACTAAGAACTCTTCAAGGCCAGCAGCCTTGGAACTCCTCTAGTTCCCTAGGAACTCTTCAAGCCCAATAGGCTTGGAACTTCGTTTAGTCCCTTCGGACAAGGAACCCTCAAGCCCTAGCTTCTTGTTGTTTGTTGTTTGTTGTTGTTGTTTGTTGTTATTTGTTGGTGCTAACATGCTAAGATGTCATTAAGCTTGAACATCTTTTGTATTTAGTAGCTTGGTGTGATCCTCTTTGCATTCTGCTTCGAGTCTGGACCACATCTTCTCTGGTGTAGATGATCTTTACTCCTTTTTGCTCATCTTCATCTGATGTCAGCTGTGCACCATCACCATCTGGATTTGCTAAGTCTCTAAGCTTTTGGTAGACTTCGTTTGGCACTTAGCAATCCCTGAACCCTTCTTTAAGGTTTTGCAGACATGGTTCTGCACTTGTTCAGTCTCAACTTTAGGTTCATGGTGATTCTTAGAGTGGCTCTCTAGATCTTCTTTGTGCTCTGCCACTCTTCTGAATGCTATCTTTTTGTCCTTCTCGGCTTTCAGCTTAGCTACCATTTTCAGTGGCATTCTCATCTTTGTTAAGTGAAGCTTTAGTCTGTTTAAGTCCTTCTACAAAGCTGCTTCACTTACACCTATGTAGTCTCACTGTCATTTTGAGACTTGATCATTAATCTTTTAAATGGAACTCGTAGAGTCAACAATAGTATTCTACCAACTCAACGATTCTGCAACATGACAATCATCAGCAACTCTTGATCTTTGAGGCTCTGTTGATTTATACTGCTTTCTAATCTTCACGTTGGAAAGTAGCCGTTGAAAACTATTCAAATGGCTTCACAGATCTTGAGTTATTTGGTGCAGACTGCAGATGTGACATGACATCTTTTTCTGACTTTCTAACACTGCAGTCTACTGTTTCACCTACCCCGTCAGATATGTTACTTTGATGTCTCGGGCAGGTCGACAACTTTATTTCTCCCTTCTGATTTATGGATCAGAGGTTGTCCTTGCATTGATGCTCTCAATAAGCTTTTGTCCGAATGCCAACCTTCAGATTGAACCGTTGCCAATGCTTCAATCCTCAGTTGTTCGAACTCAACGATTCTGATGCACTTCTTCTCGGTCCTGATCGTAGTTTCTTATTGACTGATGCTTATTGACATGTAGAGTCAACACTACGATCTTTAAGAGTGTTCACTTTATCTCTAGTGAAGAACAACTCTTCCCTATTTCGTGTAGTGCTTCAACACTTCTGTTTGCCTCAACTTTTCTTAGATACCGATGGCTTGACTCCTTGCTCTGGCCCCTTCTGAATAACAAGACACTTCAAATTTATGGCGTGTCCAGCTCGCTTTCTCCTTGTGATCTCCCGTTCACTTATCATCAATGGACTGACCCAATGCTTAATCAATTTAGCCTTGTTGTTTAGAGGTAGACCAGTATCTCTGTGTATACTCCATCAGTTCCTTCTTTGTTTGGAAAACACTACGATCTTGGTTACCTCCAAGATCATTGTCATCTTTCTACTTGGCGATCTCTTGCTGGTCGACTTTTCTTAGTCGACCATCAAGTCTTCTTATGATCATCTTGTGGAAGACTTCATTTTGAATGGCTTCACAACTCAATCTGGATGCTGATTAAGTTGATGCCTAGATCTTCTAATAGCTTGCATGCCATTCGTCCTTTAGGTGAGACGTATCTTTGCAGTACCAACCAGAGGCTTCATTCTTTTGGATATTCTGGGAGTGCTCAATTGTTGAGTCATGTTTGCTCTACGATTCTTCTTTGGCTTTGTGAGCACATCTATTGAGGTCTTAGATCTGCACTCTATGATTCAGTTTCGGCTGTGCAGACACTTCGACTCCAAGATCAGATCTTGACACTATGATTTCTGTCGTTGTGCTTGTTGTCTTTATCTGATCTTGCTCGACTACGATCTCTGCCTTTGATACGATCAGTAGACTCTACTTCGGAGTGTAGTCTACGATCCTTGACTTGGCTGTTAGTAGACTCTACGACTCCGAGTGTAGTCTACGATTCTTGACTTGACTTCGGCAGATGCTCGGTTGACTCGTAGGCAGGCTATCTCTATGATTCTGAACATGACTTCTTCAGCAGACTACGGCTCCGAGGAGGCTTTACTCGGCACACTACGATCCTTCCTCGTCTCTCCTGGAAGTCTACGAACTTCGAGATCTACTATCTTGCAAACTACGACTCTGCCTCGATAGCTCTTGAGTTATCCTTGACTCTCCTGGCAGACTACGATTTTTGGTGTAGTGTTCGACGATCAGACAAGCCTATCTATTACATTATAAGATCAACCTAACATGTTTGATCTTTCTATGTTTATAGTCTGTGTACATCATTTATTTTTAAGGACTTTACAGAGCTGTTTTGCTTATGTAGGATCAACCTAACATATTTGATCAATTCATTCTAAGTCCTTGTACATATGTTTCTATAATCTATCAGAGGACTTTACAACTTTTCTTAATGCAAGCATACTTGAATATTCATTCATACATATCATAATCAAATCATATGTAAATAGAAATATCATTCATATGTTTATTCCTGACAATCTCCCCCTATTTGATTATGACAGAAACAATAAGTGCATATGCATGTTATGAATGAATCTTATATACAGTGAGCTGCTGTATTTCTAAAACAGATAATCATGAATGTAATTTATAATAATATGGAATTTAATACACTATGACATTTTACATCCTGGATCCAGAACATACCTAACTGGTTAGAAATGTACCTCTTTGGCTCCATGTATGTTTCTAGGATGTCTGTTGATCAGCTACTCATCTGTTTGATTTGTTTGCTCCTCCTTCTCCTCTTCTTCTAGCTCCCCCTCAGATGATGAACCATCTTCTTCTTCTTCTTTCTTCTTCTTTGTCTTCTAGATTTGTCTGCTCCTGCTCTCCTTGCCCTTTCTTGAATGCCTCTTACTCTACCTTTTTCTATGCCTCTTTTTCTCCCCCTTTTTGTCATTAATCACTTGAGAGAGCTGTTCCATGTTGGACATAAGCCACTCCATTTGATAAGAGGAGTTACTGACTTCAATCTTGAGTTCTTGTTGGCTTAACTCAAGTTGCATAGAGAAGGACTGATTCATGTTGTCAATCTTGTCAGAGAGGACTTTTAGTTGTTCTTCATTTTCTTTTTGTGCTCATAGAGCTTCAGCCTTTTGATCATGTATGCCCTTCAGATAGATGTGATCTCTCTCTTTGATTTTAAGAGATACATCTGCCATAGTGGTTTGGATTCTGTCTTGAACTGGGTTATCTTTTGTTGCTGTCAACATCTTTGACTCTTCATTGATTAGAAATATCTTCTCAACCAGCTCAGCAAAATTCCTCAACAGCTCCTGCTCCATAGGAATTTTGTCATCTGGTCTGGCAACTTCTTGTTGAACACTAGCTTGGACTCTACAATTTTCATACTTGGACAGATTTTCAAAAGTGTTGACAATCTGAAAGATCGTTGAGTACCAATCGATATTGGAAGATAAAGGGATATTGGGCAACAGTGCTTGAGCAGATGAAGGCTTCTCATCTTGAACTTGAACACTATCAGTGATAGAGTGAACAGACTCTACGATTATCTCCTTGGTCATAAACCTTCTTCCTTCATAGTTCACTCTACGATCGTAGGGAATATAGAGATTGCCAGCATGTCGATAGACTTTGTAATGGGGCTGGTCATTGATCATCATAGTTGCAAACTTTTTACCATGGGGAAGTTTTGTGACACAAGTTCCAAATTTGGAAACTGAGAGTAGCACCAGCTGAAGTAACTCTCATCTCGCTCATTATGTGCTTTTAGCCAAGGCATCTATGGAAAGAACCATCTCAGTAGAAGATCTTCAGAATTGTATAATATAGTTACGCAATCTAACTCCATATTTTTCCAGTTATGAAGCACTTCATCTGTGGTCATTCTTATAACTAGAAGTTGTTCATTTCCATGATTTATCCATCTTGCTGCTGGTTCAACTGGTAGTTCATCAAAGACTTCTACTACTATTCTTCTGCTAATTCAGCTGGAGAGAGAACAGGATAGTATTCTGGTTCCTCTGATTTCTGAGGTGCAGAATCAGAATCTTTCTATATTTCTTCCCTTTTTGATTCAGAATCTTGCTGACTTCCTTCATCAGATTCATCAGTGAAGTCTTCTTGTAGAATTTCATTTTCAGAACCTTCTTCAGCAGTGTCTTCCTTGGATTTATTTTCTTCATCACTAGTTCCATCTTGACAGACTTTCTTCCTCAGATTCATCATCACTTACTTCAATGATTTGCGATAGAGTGATCACTTTTCTTGTTAGAGGCAATTTTAGCCAGTAGTCTGTAGCTCTTCCTTCTCCTTGGAGGTTCAGCTATGGGTGAATCAGATTCTTCTTCTTCTTCAGACTCTGAGGCCTTTGAGTTATCAGACAAGCTTCCTTGATTTTCATCATTGGCAGGGACAGGTGTTTCTTTTTTGAATTCATCATCTTTTGAGCCATCATGAGGGCTTGTTGGAGCATTTGCATTTGGAGATTCAAATGAGTCATCTTGCAGCTTCTCTTCATCTTCAGAGTGAGTACTCTGAGAGTTAGTCACAGGACTTGCATATTCCTTTTCTTCATCATCAACATTGGTTCTTTCTTTCATAGATTCAACATCTTCTTCATTTTTGAACTTGCTCCTTGAGGGTTCAATCTTTGAACTTTCAGTTCCCTTCCCGTCTTCAGACTCTTCATGTTCTTCTTTGTTGGATGGACTTTCCTGAGGAACTGGGGCTGGTTTGTTTACCACCTTAGCTTTATTTCTTGAAGGCTCTTGAAGCAATCTGTTGCTTCTTCTTCTTTTTGGGTTTACAGTAGTTGATGCTGGTTTTTCTTCTGTTCCTTGTTTCTTCTTATCAGTGGAGACAAAGCTTGATGAAGCCTTTGCATTCTTCACATTCTTAAACTTCTTCTTTGTTGGTATGGAAGTAACTGATGTAGAGTCATCAAACTCAGAGCTTTCTTCCTCCTTTGCCTTTCTCTTCTTTGCAGAGACTTTTCTGCTGCTTTCAGTTTGTGTTAGCCTCCTGTTTTCCTTTGGATTTTTCTTCCAATTTATAAATAGTTGTGGAGACATTACTTTGTGAATATTCAGAGGTTCTCCCTCATCATCCTTAATCTTTCTTCCCAGCTTCTTCTTCATCATAATACTTAGCAGTCTTCCATGAAATACTTTTATAAGTGGTTTCTCTGTAGATTTCTTTAACTCAGCCTTTTTTATCCATTTGGAGATTTAATCGAACAGGATGGCTCCAAGATTGATTTGCTTCTTCAGAACTATCGAAGACATAATCTTTAACTGCTGATCGAGTACAGTGTCGTGTGCAGTATCCTTGCATAGTATACATTTTCCCACTATTTCAGCAAGGAACTCGAATTCCTCAGGAAATTCCTCCTTCTTCATGTCCTTCAGGCTAGGGTTTCTTTGTTATCGCATTAGCCTCTTGCCTTCCTCAATGTCGACTTCATTCAGGTTTATCAGACCTTGATTGGGAAACCCTAGACATTGATTGATGTCTGATGCTCTTATTTTCATACTTGATCCTTCACCTTAGTGGTCAGAAGCCCAGAATTCATTGAAGCATTTGAGTAGAACTGTTTTACTAGCTCTGTATAAACTGGAGTGTTGGCCTCCAAGCACTCAGAGAACCCAACTTTCTTTACGAGTTCAAGTATGTCCTTGAACTTCGTCTCTGATTCTTCAAACTTTGTAAACCCGAGTTGAATACCAGTTATAACTTTCCATTCTGCCATTTGAGGAGTTTAAGGTATATGGTATGTGATTCGGAGAGATTTAGCTGAATGTGATTTGGGCTCTGGAAGTTTGATTGGTTTGGCTTCGAAGAGGATTCTAGGGTTTGAAAAATGGGAGGGAGAGAGGTTCAATAGGTTCTGGTAACTGTTTGCAGATTTTGAATTTGTCTTTATGACAGTTCCTTCTGACTCTGCATACGCTTAGACGTGTCAACTAGCCATTGGTTGCACGATGTCCAGTAATGAGCTATAACTCCCCATTAGCTTTTTAGTTAGATGTCTCTTTTAGAAGAGTAGACGTTTGATTGACGTGGATTGATTGTTGACCTCTCTAGTTCGTAGAGTAGCGTGATAAGGCAGCTATGGACTCTATATTTTCTTTTGTTGACTCAACGATCAACACTTAAGAGATGTTGCATTGGATGGTTTTGACATTCTTCTCATTTTGAGCCTGCAAAGTTCAACTACTGATGTACTTCATGAAACCTTGGGCATGTTTCTTCGGCAGGACATCTTTCCAACCAGTCTTCGAACTTATCTCCCATAATCTGAATGTTTGAACATTTATCCTGTTCTTCCAAGCTCCTTATAAGTACTTTGATCGTCGAGTCTGTTTCTACAATCGCTGAGGTTGTACTGCGATCGAAGAGGTTACATCACGATCGTTGAGTTCTCTCAAACTCTACTCTGCGGTCATTGACTGTCTTGATCCTTGAGATGAACTTGATTAAGCAATTCTTCTGGATTAAGGTAGCTCAGGAAGGGCCAACCTCTTAGAGTGAGCTAAGGGTCAGGTTTGTCCCCGAGGCGCTTTCCAGATGAAATGCTTTAGGAGTAATTTGCATTGATATCTCTTTTGACCATTTCTGGTGAGGAGGTCCTCTATCAACTTCAGACAATTGCATTTGCTGTGATCGTGGTGTCTTCCTGCTTTTACACTACGATCAGATATTTGATTCTAGGAACTCCACGATTTTGAGTTAGGTGGCTGATAGGTTATCAGTAGTATGTTTTGAGACGTTTCTACTGACTATGGATGTTCATTTGATTCATCAGCCACAAAGTTTTGGGACTCTGTAGCTGGTACATTGCCTCATAGAGTATTTCAGTGTTGTTGTTCCTTAACAGATCACTGCTCCCCCCATGGTTGATGTTATCTTTTCAGGGAGGTGTGATTTTTTTTTTCATTGGGAAGCATCCCTGCATATCTCTTTATGGCTAAAGTCATTAAATCTTCAGAGTTAATCATTCTTTGATCCTTTGACAGCACCATAAACGTAGTCTTCCTTTTTAGCTTGTGCTCGTGAAGCTCTACTCCCGTAATAAGTTCCTCATGTTTGACGCTCGATGGTCCTCTGATGTGAGCTTCCTTGATGACAAGTTTTGCATGCTTGAGCATCTAAGACCCTTTTTCATCATTAGTTGAGTGGCTTGCTTTCATATAAAGGTTAGCAGCCATTTGAGCTTTATTTAGATTAGCTCAGCAGGTCTTCAAGGACAGACTTTGACATGTAGGAGTTTTGGTCAGAATTATTTTTGAACAGTCCTAAGCCTTCTGCTGGTTGAATCTTCTTGACTGAAATCTTTTGCTTTAGCATTCCTTAGTGTGGTCAGATAGACCAAGTACCTGCAGGTTATACATTTCTAATTTTTGGTACCCATGGTTAAATGGGTCCTGCTAGGTTAGTTTTCTAAACCCCTGTTCCTCATATCTTAGGATAATCATGTATTCATGCATATACTTAATTTAGATAATATATTTTGAGATGCATGGTGGTGAGTATGAGAGAAATCTGCCATTTTAATGGAACACTCTTTTCCTTGATGGTTTCATCATTTGCTAGGTTATATTCACAGGGTTTAAATGTTCACAAAGTGAAAATCAACTTCTACAATTCATTGGTATCTGGTTGATTCATAGAGGTGATAAGTTTCTACGAATCTTCAAGACGGTCTTGTAGAGCTGATCATACTCTATGTGTTATTAAACACTTAGACCGTAGGTTGTACACACATACTAACCCATCAGCAAAGATTACTTCAAATAAAATTATTTTAATCTTGTGATGCTATTATGACCCATTTAAGATTTCTTTTAAGATGTCATCTTCAACCTAAAGCTTGGATAGAGAGAAAGTTTATAGGCATTTGAGTTTCCACCTTTAGAGTACTTTCTCTCTTCACCTGTTTAGGTAGATTATGATTCCTTGAAAGAATACTGTTATAGTTCATAAGACAGTGTAGTCATGATGTAGATATTTGTATATGAGGAACCGTACCTTTTTAATGTCAGTTTCTTAATAGTCATTTATCTAAGATATACTGAGTTTAGGCATTGATGTGCATAGTTTCTCAGTTACTCCTGACAGCTAGTTGCTCCAGTTGACATCCAGTTGCTGGTTGGCCAGATACATGTTTGAGAAGTTCTTATTTCTTCTCTGAATACAGACATTTTTTAGCATGTATGGCCTTTTCATCTCTTCAGGCTGGTGGATGTTTAACTCTTTTCTGTTGATGTTATTTGAGCTTTCTAGCCTGGTCTTCAGACAACAAGATTGACTGCGAGTAAGGATTGGTCTTGTTGATATGGTAATCAAGAGTATGGACCATCTGAGCAGCTTCAGGTGTATATACACATTTACCTGTACACAATATATCCAACGTGTGAGCTCATCTGCATATAACAAGTGACTTAATACTAAATTAAGTTTAGAACAATGTTTGTGCCTATGATCAAACTCAAAGCGATTAGCTTTTGAATATAGCATAAGAACTTGCTCTGATACCAATTATTAGTTCCCAGTAGGCACAATAGATCTAGAAAGGGGGGTTGAATAGATCCTTTTTGTTTTGATTTTAAATACTTTTTTGATTTATTTTGTATTGCTAATAATTTAGCATATGACAAACATAAGAATCTTTTCAAGCACAGCGGAATAAGTAAAAGATCCCCTTCATTGATATATTCATAATCATACATACATTGTTCGTAGAGTTAGTTCAGTGGTAAGCAGTTAAAATATACATAGCAGTTATAGTAGTTAATGTACATAATATAAATGACATAAAGTAAAAGACATAAGGGGTTTTAAGTGGTTCAGAGACTCAAGCTCTTAATCCACTCTTCTGCTTTTAACTAGCAGATTTCCACTAAGGAAGGCGGCACCACTGAATTATTAAGATTCCTTCAGGCCGCTGACCTTGGGACTTGATTCACTAAGAACTCTTCAAGGCCAACAGCCTTGGAAATCCTCTAGTTCCCTAGGAACTCTTCAAGCCTAGCAGGCTTGGAACTTCGTTTAGTCCCTTCGGACAAGGACCCCTCAGGCCCTGGCTTCTTGTTGTTTGTTGTTTGTTGTTGTTGGTGGTGTTGTTGGTGATGAGCTGCTAAGATGTCATTAAGCTTGAACATCTTTTGTATTTAGCAGCTTGGTGTGATCCTCTTTGCATTCTACTTCGAGTCTGGACCACATCTTCTCTGGTGCAGCTGATCTTTACTCCTTTCTGCTCATCTTCATCTGATGTCAGTTGTGCACCATCGCCATCTGGATTTGCTAAGTCTCGGAGCTTTTGGTAGACTTCGTTTGGCAATTAGAAATCCCTGAACCCTTCTTTAATGTTTTGCAGACATGGTTCTACACTTGTTCAGTCTCAGCTTTAGGTTCATGGTGATTCGTAGAGTGGCTCTCTAGATCTTCTTTGTGCTCTGCCACTCTTCTGAATGCTATCTTTTTGTCCTTCTCGGCTTTCACTTTAGTTTGTCATTTTCGATGGCATTCTCATCTTTGTTGAGTGAAGCTTTAGTCATTTAAGTCCTTCTACAAAGTCGCTTCACTTCCACCTATGTAGTCTCACTGTCACTGAGACTTGATCTGTTAATCTTTTCGTGGAACTCGTAGAGTCAACAATAGTATTCTACCAACTCAACGATTCTGCAACATGACAATCATCAGCAACTCTTGATCTTTGAGGCTCTGTTGATTTATACTGCTTTCTAATCTTCACGTTGGAAAGTAGCCGTTGAAAACTATTCAAATGGCTTCACAGATCTTGAGTTATTTGGTGCAGACTGCAGATGTGACATGACATGTTTTTCTGACTTTCTAACACTTTAGTCTACTGTTTCACCTACCCCGTCAGATATGCTACTTTGATGTCTCAGGCAGGTCGACGACTTTATTTCTCCCTTTCGATTTATGGATCAGAAGTTGTCCTTGCATCGATGCTCTCAATAAGCTTTTGTCTGAATGCCAACCTTCAGATTGAACCGTTGTCAATGCTTCAATCCTCAGTTGTTCGAACTCAACGATTCTGATGCACTTCTTCTCGGTCCTGATCGTAGTGTCTTATTGACTGATGCTTATTGACATTTAGAGTCAACACTACGATCTTGAAGAGTGTTCACTTGATCTCTAGTGAAGAACAACTCTTCCTTCTTTCGTGTAGTGCTTCAACACTTCTGTTTGCCTCAACTTTTCTTAGATACTGATGGCTTTACTCCTTACTCTGGCCCCTTCTGAATAACAAGACACTTCAGATTTGTGGCGTGTCCAGCTCACTTTCTCCTTGTGATCTCCCGTTCACTTATCATCAATGGACTGACCCAATGCTTAATCACTTTAGCCTTGTTGTTCAGAGGCAGACCAGTATCTTTGTGTATACTCCATCAGTTCATTTGTTGTTTGGCAAACACTATAATCCTGGTTACTTCCAAAATCATTGTCATCTTACTACTTGACAGCTACTGCACAAGCTGACTTTCATTAGTCAGCTACTGAAGTCTTCTTATGATCATCTTGTGGAAGACTTCATTTTGAATGGCTTCACAACTCAATCTGGATGCTGATTAAGTTGATGCTTAGATCTTCTAATAGATTTCATGCCATTCGTTGAGTGCTGTCTGGCTTCCTTTAGGTGAGACGTATCTTTGCAGTACCAACCAGAGGCTTCATTCCTTTTGATATTCTGGGAGTGATCAATTATTGAGAGTCGTGTTTGCTCTACAATTCTTCTTTGGCTTTGTGAGCACATCTGTTGAGGTCTTAGCTCTGCACTCTACGATTCAGTTTCGGCTGTGCAGAAACTTCAAGATCAGATCTTGACACTATGATTTATGTCGTTGTGCTTGTTGTCTTCATCTGATCTTGCTCGACTATGATCTCTGCCTTTGATACGATCAGTAGACTCTAAGATTTTGAGTGTAGTCTACGATCCTTGACTTGGCTGTTAGTAGACTCTACGACTCCGAGTGTAGTCTATGATTCTTAACTTGACTCTATGATTCTGAACATGACTTTCTCAGTATCCTACGGCTCCGAGGAGGTTTTACTCGACACACTGCGATCCTTCCTCTTCTCTCCTAGAAGTCTACGAACTCTGAGATCTACTATCTTGCAGACTACAATTCTGCCTCGATAGCTCTTGAGTTATCCTTGACTCTCCTGGCAGACTACGATTTATGGTGCAGTGTTCGACGATCAAACAAGCCTATCAATTACATCATAAGATCAACCTAACATGTTTGATCTTTCTATGTTTATAGTCCTTGTACATCATTTCTTTTTAAGGACTTTACAGAGCTTTTTTGCTTATGTGGATTAACCGAACATATTGATCAATTCATTCTAAGTCCTTGTACATATGTTTCTATAATCTATTAGAGGACTTTACAGCTTTTCTTAATGAAAGCATACTTGCATATTCATTCATATATATCATAATCAAATCATATGTAAATAGGAATATCATTCACATGTTTATTCCTGACAGGTCGGATATAGGAAAGGATTAAGCCATGTTCAGCTTGGGATTATATGTGTAGCTTATTTGTAACATTTATGTATGATAATAATGTTGTATGTTAGATAGTTTATGAATTTTGTATAAGTTAAGGTTACTCGACCTTGGGGAATAATGTTTAAAGTTTATTGTATAAATAATTTATGTTTATATCTTCCGCAATAGAAATAGAATTTGATTGAACCGGATCCGTGGTGATTCGGGACCTGGATTCGGGGATCTCACAGTTAGTATCAGAGCTGTAGGTTATAAACTTTAGGTAGGAATACCTGAGACTAATAACCGCAGTGATTAGGATAAGTACTAACTCAAATAGAGTTAGTGTGTTGGTAAGGTTCAAAGACGAATCTCGGCGGGTTATAAAGATACAGAGTTCCCTAACTCTGATAATAAAAGTGAATAGTAGTGATGAATAGATAAAGTCTAAAAGACTAAAAGTACAGTGATAAGAGATCGTAAAACAAAACGATCAAGGCATAGAATTAATCGTAATATATACGATGAGATCACCTTGTGATCGGATAAGGTTATAGTATAGAGAACCCTAATTCGGGAATTGAAAACCCTAATTTGGGAATTCAAATGCTAGTATAAGGTTTAACGTTATTAATTATAACCTAATTAGGGAAAACCCTAATGATTTACTTGAATCCCTAATTTTAAATTGGAAACCCGAATTCTTGGGCTATAAACCCTAATTCATGATTATCAAACCTAATTGCTAAATTAGCAATTTTAATTAGGAAATATTAGTCCTAATTAGCAAGCTTGAATTATGATTGGAAAATTTTAATATAATTAGAAAACCCTAATATAATGTATAAATATTAATTATCTATTTTGAAAACCGAAATTTTGAAATCTTAGAAATTAAATTTTAAAAATTTTAGCTTTAAACCCTAAACCCTAAGGGTTAAACCCTAAATCCTAAGGGTCAAAACCTAAACCCTAAGGGTTAGGGCAAGTGACAAGTATGCCTTTAAAATTAAATGTGAAATGACTGAAATACCCTTTTCTTAAAAATTAAGTAAAAGATATGGCAAATCATGGTGACTCGTCTATTTGGATATACAACATGTGCCTTAAATTTGTCCATATCTGATCTTTATGCCACCTAGCAACCTTAGATACAATGAATCAAAGTTTATAACTTAAAAAGTAAGTAAAGTTACTTACTTTAGTTTCCAAAGTTAACCAAGACCTTCTCTCTCTAAAATTTTGGGAAAGGTGAGTGTGAGAGAGTAAGGAGATAAGCCATGATCATCTTAACTCTCAAAGATCAGATCATCAAGGATTAGTTCAAGAATCAAAGCCTAAAAGGTCTTCAAACAAAGCTTATTAAATTGCATAGCGGTAGTCAACGGTTCAGGCAAGTTTTTCTTAACTCGACCTCGAGTTGTATTATTCAATTATACTTGTGGTTAATCATTTCTGATTGCCATGTCTTTGAATTATTAAATCGCACTTTGTGCATACTACATGTATTCATCAGGGATGAAAGGCTGATCACCTTCATTACCATTCGATCCAGAAATATATATGTTCATGTTCAATGTTCGTTTGGCTATGCAAAATTTGTTCATGCTAGTTCGCAATTAAATTGTAGAACTGTAGCCAGCTTTTGTTCAATTCTTTCAATCATGATATATTCTTAAATTATTGAACTTAAACTTGCTGGGAAAACTTATTGCTCACCCTTGCTATATCTTGATAAATATTGTAGATAAGGCGAATACGGTCGGATACAAGAAAGGATAAAGCCAAGTTCAACTTCGGATTATATGTGCAACTTATTTGTAACAGTTATGTATGATAATAATGTTATATGTTAGATAGTTTATAAATTTTGTATAAGTTAAGGTTACTCGACCTTGGGGAATAGTGTGTAAAGTTTATTGTATACATAATTTATGTTTATATCTTCCACAATAGAAATAGAATTTGATTGAACCGGATCCGTGGTGATTCGGGACCCAGATTCGGGGCTCTCACAGTTAGTATCAGAGCTGTAGGTTATGAACTTTAGGTAGGAATACATGAGACTAATAACCGCAGTGATTAGGATAAGTACTAACTCAAATAGAGTTAGTGTGTCGATAAGGTTCAAAGACGAATCTCGGCGGGTTATAAAGATACAGAGTTCCCTAATTCTGATAATAAAAGTGAATAGTAGTGATGAATAGATAAAGTATAAAAGACTAAAAGTACAGTGATAGGAGATCCTAAAACAAAACGATCAAGACATAGAATTAATAGTAATATATACGATGAGATCACCCCCGTGATTGGATAAGGTTTTAGTATGGAGAAGGATCAAGCGAATGATTAAAAAGTTTACAGCAAGATTAATGAGTGTCAGTTGTACTATGAATTGATACAGATTCAGGAAAGTATTATGAATACAGATTAAATGAAATTCGTATTGAGAAGGGAGTTAGGATAATTATTGGAATGTCAGTGTCGCGTTATTTGCTATATGCATGTTAAGAGGGTGATTCCTTTCTCATGTGTATATCAGATAAATAGGGTACAGGTTGAGAATATAAGGTTAAGTACGAGTTCTTAAAACTCATACTTATGATACGTTCGTGACTCATGATTATATGAAATGTTTATGAACCCCTCAGCGAATGAACGCCAAAAGTCTGACTTAGAAAAGTTCTTAAACTCATATGATTGTGAAAAGTTCTTGAACTCATGAGTGTGGTTTGACGAACTAGGAATAGTTATGTGTATTAAGGATAATAGGAATAGATAGATTACTAAGCAATTAATTATTAGTGGAGATATAAGTTATCCAAGTCTTCTAGCTATGCTAGACTCAAAATTTTTGATATCAAGCTAAAAAAAATGCATTATGTGCTTTTTGAAATGAATTTTTATTCTCAACTCCTGGTGACCATTGTGTATGAGTGGACTTCGGGCCACCGACACATCTTACATGTTGAGATAATAAAACTGATTTGCGATGATTTTTGAACGGTTTAAAGTATAGTCTATGCTACTTGTTTCAGCTAGACGATCATGATTTGAAATATCAAAATATTTTTTTATCACTTATGTACCATGTAACCTGGTGCAGAGATGATAAAAAGTTGATGGAGTTATAAATATAGGAATACTTAGTGTCGAATTTGATCTAAAATCGTTGTTCCACTTCTATATGATGTGTTATGACAAAGTCACTCGATGACGGCATCCTCAAACGGGTTGTTAATACAGTACGACATCATGACGTCATTTTCAAACAATTTTCAAAATTTTAATTTTCCAACGGGGTTTTGGCTACACACATTCGTATTTCGATTGAAATTGATTATTGATATGTGTCTAAGCTAATTGATTCAGCTAGACCAACTTTTATGAAAACTCTAAGCGTTCTTTGAAAATTTTTCCCGAAACAAATTATTTTGGTGCAAATTCCGATAAAGACTGAGGTAAGTAAAAATTTATGCCCCCAAGGCGAATACGAGAAACAGATAAGACCAGTAGTACATTATAAGTACAGGGCATACCGGGCTAATTACCCACTATGTTTGTAAGTTATGACGGTTTGCGGATGAATTTCCATATAACCTTTGCGAAAACGACAGACAATAATCTATATTACTCCTCAGCACATTTGAACATTTTTACTCTGGTGAGGAATGTATTGGGTAGCATATGATGATGAGAATGAATGGTGAATGGTGCATGGTGTAATATGTAAGGTAAATTTCGGGGACGAAATTTTTAGAAGAAGGGGTGAATGTGACAACCCGATAATTTAGAGAATTATTTAAATCTTAAAATATTGAATTAAGGTTAAATAATAAACCTAGACAAAAAATAAGTGAATGGATTTGAGATTACCGAGAAGGAATTTTGTGAATTTAAAATTTCTGTGGTGAATTATTCAGGATTAAGTATATACGTGAATATGTTCTGCGTATATGGTTATATATGTGTACAGTATGTGGTTAAGGGTCAAGGGTTGACCAAATAAGATATATCAGTGGCAAACCCTAATATTATATTAACAACGTCTACGTTCAGTTAGAAAATTCTTACGATTTATAAGAAACCCTAAAAACTGGTTCTAGAAACCCTAAGTTCAGTTCCGAAAATTTGAAACTCTAATTCGGAAGTTGAAAACCCTAATTTGGGAATTCAAATGCTAGTATAAGGTTTAAAGTTATTAATTATAACCTAATTAGGGCAAACCTTAAGGATTTACTTGAATCCCTAATTTTAAATTGGAAACCCGAATTCTTGGGTTATAAATACTAATGCATGATTATGAAATCTAATTGCTAAATTAGCAATTTTAATTAGGAAATATTAGTCCTAATTAGCAAACTTGAATTATGATTGGGAAATTTTAATATAATTAGAAAACCCTAATTATAATGTAGAAATATTAATTATCTATTTTGAAAACAGAAATTTTGAAATCTTAGAAATTAAATTTCAAAAATTTTAGGGTTAAACCCTAAACCCTAAGGGTTAGGGCAAATGACAAGTATGCCTTTAAAATTAAATATGAAATAACCGAAATACCCTTTTCTTAAAAATGAAGTAAAAGATATAGCAAATCTTGGTGACTCATCTATTTGGATATACAACATGTGCCTTAAATCAGTCCATATCTGATCATTATGCCACCTAGCTACCTTAGATACAATGAATCAATGTTTTATAACTTAAAAAGTAAGTAAAGTTACGTACTTTACTTTCCAAAGTTAGCCAAGACCTTCTCTCTCTAAAATTTCAGGAATGGGGAGTGTGAGAGAGTGAGGAGATAAGCCATGATCATATCTTAACTCTCAAAGATCAGATCATCAAGGATCAGTTCAAGAATCAAAGCCTAAAAGGTCTTCAGACAAAGCTTATTAAATTGCATAGCAGTAGTCAACGGTTCAGGCAAGTTTTTCTTAACTCGACCTCGAGTTGTATTATTCAATTATACTTGTGGTTAATCATTTCTAATTGCCATGTCTAAGAATTATTAAATCGCACTATGTGCATACTACATGTATTCATCAGGTATGAAAAGTTGATCACCTTCATTACCATTCGGTCCAGATATATATGTTCATGTTTAATGTTTGTTCAGCTATGTAAAATTTGTTCATGCTAGTTCGCAATTAAATTATAGAACTGTAGCCAGCTTTTGTTCAATTCTTTCAATCATGATATATTCTTAAATTATTGAACTTAAAACTTGTTGGGCAAACTTATTGCTCACCCTTGCTATATCATGATAAACATTGCAGATAAGGCGAATACGGTCGGATACAGGAAAGGATAAAGCCAAGTTCAGCTTGGGATTATATGTGCAGCTTATTTGTAACAGTTATGTATGATAATAATGCTATATGTTAGATAGTTTATGAATTTTGTATAAGTTAAGGTTACTCGACCTTGGGGAATAGTGTGTAAAGTTTATTGTATAAATAATTATGTTTATATCTTCCATGATAGAAATAGAATTTGATTGAACCAGGATCCATGCGGTGATTCGAGGCTCTCACAATTGGTATCGAGTATGGGTTATGAACCTTAGGTAGGAATACACAGAGACTAATAACCGCGATGATTAGGATAAATACTAACTCAAATAGAGTTAGTGTGTCAGATGAGTTCAAAGACAAATCTCGGCCTGGGTTATAAAGATACGAGTTCCCTAACTCGATAATAAAAGTGAATAGTAGTGATGAATAGATAAAGTCTAAAAGACTAAAAAAATACAGGTGATAGGAGATCGTAAAACAAAACGATCAAGACATAGAATTAATCGTAATATATACGATGAGATCACCCCGTGATCGGATAAGGTTATAGTATAGAGAAGGATCAAGCGAATGATTAAAAAGTTTACATCAAGATTGCTGAGTGTCAGTTGTACTATGAATTGATCTGATTCGGAAAGGATTATGAATCTGATTAAATGAAATTAAATTATGGAGAAGGGAGTTAGGATAATTATTGGAATGTTAGTGTCGCGTTATTTGCTATATATGCATGTTAAGAGGGTGATTCCTTTCTCGTGTGTATATCAAATAGATAGGGTATAGGTAGAGAATATAAGGTTAAGCACGAGTTCTTAAAACTCATACTTATGATACGTTCGTGACTCATGATTATATGAAATGTTTATTAACCCCTCAGCGAATGGACGCCAAAGGTCGAACTAGGACAAGTTCTTAAACTCATATGATTGTGAAAAGTTCCTGAACTCATGAGTGTGGTTTGACGAACTAGGAATAGTAATGTGTATTAAGGATAATAGGAATAGATAGATTACTAAGCAATTAATTATTAGTGGAGATATAAGTTTTCCAAGTCTTCTAGCTATGCTAGACTCGAAATTTTTGATATCAAGCTAAAAAAAACGTACTATGTGTTCTTTGAAATGAATTTTTATTCTCAACTCCTGGTGACCATTGTGTATGAGTGGACTTCGGGCCACCGACACATCTTACCTGTTGAGATAATAAAACTGATTTGCGATGATTTTTGAACGATTTAAAGTATAGTATATGCTACTTGTTTCAGCTAGACGATCATGATTTGAAATATCAAAATATTTTTTTTATCACTTATGTACCATGTAACCTGGTGCAGAGATGATAAAAAGTTGATGGAGTTATAAATTCAGGAATACTTAGTGTCGAATTTGATCTAAAATCGGTGTTCCACTATTGTATGATGTGTTATGACAAAGTCACTCGATGAAGACATCATCATACGGGCTGTTAATACAGTACGACATCATGACGTCATTTTCAAAATTTTAATTTGCCAACGGGGTTTTGGCTACACACATTCGTATTTCGATTGAAATTGATTATTGATATGGGTATAAGCTAATTGATTCGGCTAGACCAACTTTTATGAAAACTCTAAGTGTTCTTTGAAAATTTTTCCCCGACCAAATTATTTTGGTGCGGATTCCGATAAAGACTGAGGTAAGAAAAAATTTATGCGCCCAAGGCGGATACGAGAAACAGATAAGACCAGCAGTACTTTATAAGTACAGGGCATATCGGGCTAATTACCCACTATGTCTATAAGTTATGACAGTTTAAGGATGAATTTCCATATAACCTTTGCGAAAATGACAGACAATAGTCTATACAACTACTCAGCACATTTGAAATTTTTTGCTCTGGTGAGGAATGTATTGGGTAGCATGTGATGATGAGAATGAATGGAGAATGGTGTAAGGTGTAAAGTGTATGGTAAATTTCGGGGACAAAATTTTTAGAAGAAGGGGTGAATGTGACAACCCTAGAATTTAGATAATTATTTAAATCTTAAAATATTGAATTAAGGTTAAATAATAAACCTAAACTGAAAATAAGTGAATGGATTTGAGATTTTCGAGAAGGAATTTTGTGAATTTAAAATTTCTGTGGTAAATTATTCAGGATTAAGTATATACGTGAATATGTTCTGTGTATATGGTTATATATGTGTACAGTATGTGGTTAAGGGTCAAGGGTTGACTAGATAAGATATATCTGTGGCAAACCCTAATATTATATTAAGAACATCAACGTTCAGTTAGAAAATTCTTACGATTTATAAGAAACCCTAAAAACCGGATCTAGAAACCCTAATTTTAGTTCCGAGAATTTGAAATCCTAATTCGGAAGTTGAAAATCCAAATTTGGGAATTCAAATGCTAGTATAAGGTTTAACGTTATTAATTATAACCTAATTAGGGAAAACCCTAATGATTTACTTGAATCCCTAATTTTAAATTGGAAACCCTAATTCTTGGGTTATAAACTCTAATCCATGATTATGAAACCTAATTGCTAAATTAGTAATTTTAATTAGGAAATATTAGTCCTAATTAGCAAGCTTGAATTATGATTGAGAAATTTTAATATAATTAGAAAACCCTAATTATAATGTACAAATATTAATTATCTATTTTGAAAACCAAAATTTTGAAATCTTAGAAATTAAATTTCAAAAATTTTAGGGTTAAACCCTAAACCCTAAGGGTTAAGGCAAATGACAAGTATGCCTTTAAAATTAAATGCGAAATAACCGAAATACCCTTTTAATTATAAATGAAGTAAAAGATATAGCAAATCTTGGTGACTTATCTATTTGGATATACAACATGTGCCTTAAATCTGTCCATATCTGATCTTTATGCCACCTAGCAACCTTAGATACAATGAATCTAAGTTTTATAACTTAAAAAGTAAGTAAAGTTGCGTACCTTACTTTCCAAAGTTAGCCAAGACCTTCTCTCTCTAAAATTTCGGGAATGGGGAGTGTGAGAGAGTGAGGAGATAAGCCATGATCATATCTTAACTCTCAAAGATCAGATCATCAAGGATCAATTCAAGAATCAAAGCCTAAAAGGTCTTCAGACAAAGCTTATTAAATTGCATAGCGGTAGTCAAAGGTTCAGGCAAGTTTTTCTGAACTCGAACTCGAGTTGTATTATTCAATTATACTTGTGGTTAATCATTTCTGATTGCCATGTCTAAGAATTATTAAATCGCACTCTGTGCATACTACATGTATTCATCAGGTATGAAAGGTTGATCACCTTCAGTACCATTCGGTCTAAATATATATATATATATATGTTCATGTTCAATGTTCGTTCAGCTATGTAAAATTTGTTCATGTTAGTTAGCAATTAAATTTTTGAACTGTAGCCAGCTTTTTTTCAATTCTTTCAATCATGATATATTCTTAAATTATTGAACATAAAACTTGTTGGGCAAACTTATTGCTCACCCTTGTTATATCCTGATAAACATTGCAGATAAGGCGAATACGGTCGGATACAGGAAAGGATAAAGCCAAGTTCAGCTTGGGATTATATGTGCAGCTTATTTGTAACAGTTATGTATGATAATAATGCTATATGTTAGATAGTTTATGGATTTTGTATAAGTTAAGGTTACTCGACCTTGGGGAATAGTGTGTAAAGTTTATTGTATAAACAATTTATGTTTATATCTTCCACAATAGAAATAGAATTTGATTGAACCGGATCCGCGGTGATTCTGTGGCTCTCACAATTAGTATCAAAGTCATGGGTTATGAACCTTAGGTAGGAATACACGAGACTAATAACCGCAGTGATTAGATAAGTACTAACTCAAATAGAGTTAGTGTGTCGGTAAGGTTCAAAGACAAATCTCGGCGGGTTATAAAGATACAGAGTTCCCTAACTCTGATAATAAAAGTGAATAGTAGTGATGAATAGATAAAGTCTAAAAGACTAAAAGTACAGTGATAGGAGATCGTAAAACAAATCGATCAAGACATAGAATTAATCGTAATATATACGATGAGATCACCCCGTGATCGGATAAGGTTATAGTATAGAGAAGAATCAAGCGAATGATTAAAAAGTTTACAGCAAGATTAATGAGTGTCAGTTGTACTATGAATTGATACAGATTCAGGAAAGGATTATGAATACATATTAAATGAAATTCGTATGGAGAAGGGAGTTAGGATAATTATTGGAATGTCAGTGTCGCGTTATTTGCTATATATGCATGTTAAGAGGGTGATTCCTTTCTCGTGTGTATATCAAATAGATAGGGTATAGGTAGAGAATATAAGGTTAAGTACGAGTTCTTAAAACACATACTTATGATACGTTCGTGACTCATGATTATATGAAATGTTTATGAACCCCTCAGCGAATGGACGCCAAAGGTCTGACTAGGACAATTTCTTAAACTCATATGATTGTTAAAGTTCCTGAACTCATGAGTGTGGTTTGACGAACTAGGAATAGTTATGTGTATTAAGGATAATAGGAATAGATAGATTACTAAGCAATTAATTATTAGTGGAGATATAAGTTTTCAAGTCTTAGCTATGCTAGACTAAAATTTTGATATCGAGCTAAAAAAATGCACTATGTGCTCTTTGAAATGAATTGTTATTCTCAACTCCGGTGACCATTATGTATGAGTGGACTTGGACCACCGAAACACATCTTACTGAGAGATAATAAAAGCGATTTGCGATGATTTTTGAGCGGTTTAAAGTATAGTATATGCTAATTGTTTCAAATGAGACGATCATGATTTGAAATATCAAAATATTTTTTTATCATTTATGTACCATACGCAACTTTGGTTGGAGATGATAAAAAGTTGATGGAGTTATAAATGCAGAATAATTAGTGTTAAATTTGATCTAAAATCGTTGTTCCACTATTGTATGATGTGTTATGACAAAGTCACTTGATGGCGACATCCTCATCTGAAAGTTGTATGTCTGAAGATCGACGTCATAGCGTCATTTTCAAACAATTTTCAAATTTTTAATTTTCCAACGGGTTTTACTACACACATTCGTATTTCGATTGAAATTGATTATTGATGCGGGTCTAAGCTAATTAATTAAATTGAGACCAACTTTTATGAAAACTCTAAGCGTTCTTTGAAAATTTTCCCGAACCAAATTATTTTAGTGCGGATTAAATAAAAGACGAGGTAAGAAAAATTTATGCTTGAGGAGGATCTGAAAAGCAGATAAGACCAAAGAGTACTTTGTAAATCTGAGGGCATCTGGGCTAATTACCAACTATATCAAGTTATGACGGTTTGCGGATGAATTTCCATATAACCTTTCATGAAAGTGACGGACAATAATCTATATAATTCCTCAAAGACATTTGAAAATTTTTACTCTGGTGAGGAATGTATTGGGTAGCATGTGATGATGAGAATGAATGGTGAATGGTGCATGGTGTAAGGTGTAAGGTAAATTTCGGGGATGAAATTTTTAGAAGAAAGGGTGAATGTGACAACCCGAGAATTTAGAGAGGGTTAAGGCAAATAACAAGTATGCCTTTAAAATTAAATGTGAAATAACCGAAATACCCTTTTAATTAAAAATGAAGTAAAAGATATGGCAAATCTTGGTGGCTCATCTATTTGGATATACAACATGTGCCTTAAATCTTTCCATATCTGATCTTCATGCCACCTAGCAACCTTAGATACAATGAATCAAAGTTTTATAACTTAAAAAGTAAGAAAAGTTACGTAGCTTACTTTCCAAAGTTAGCCAAACCTTCTCTCTCTAAAATTTAGGGAATGGGGAGTTTGAGAGGTGAGGAGATAAGCCATGATCATATCTTAACTCTCAAAGATCGGATCATCGAGGATCAATTCAAGAATCAAAGTCTAAAAGGTCTTCAAACAAAGCTTATTAAATTGAATAGCGGTGAGTCAGCGGTTCGAGGCAAGTTTTTTACGAACTTGAACTCGAGTTGTATTATTCGATAATACTTGTAGTTAATCATTTACGATTTCCATGTCTAAAATTATTAAATACTTTCTCTGTGCATACTACATGTATTCATCAAGTATGAAAGGTTTATCACCTTCATTACCATTTGGTCCGAGATATATATATATATATATATATATATATATATATATATATATATATAGATATAAATATATATATATGTTCAATGTTCGTTCAACTATGTAAAATTTGTTCATGTTAGTTAGCAATTAAATTGTTGAACTGTAGCCAGCTTCTCTTCAATTATTTCAATCATGATATATTCTTAAATTATTGAACTTAAACTTGTTGGGAAAACTTATTGCTCACCCTTGCTATGTCATGATAAACATTGCAGGATAAAGCGAATCTGATTGGGATAGGAAAGGATAAAGCCAAGTTCATCTTGGGATTATATGTAACTGACTTATTTATAATGATTATGTATGATAATAATGTTATATGTTAGATAGTTTATGAATTTTGTATAAGTTAAGGTTACTCGACCTTGGGGAATGTGTAAAGTTTATTGTATAAAAAAATTATGTTTATATCTTCCGCAATAGAAATAGAATTTGATTGAACCGGATCCATGATGATTCGGGGCTCTCACAATTAATTATCGAGCTATAGGTTATGAACCTTAGGTAGGAATACCTGAGACTAATAACCGCAGTGATTAGGATAAGTACTAACACAAATAGAGTTAGTGTGTCGGTAAGGTTCAAAGACAAATCTCGGCGGGTTATAAAGATACAGATTTCCCTAACTCTGATAATAAAAGTGAATAGTAGTGATGAATAGATAAAGTCTAAAAGACTAAAAGTACAGTGATAGGAGATCGTAAAACAAAACGATAAAGATATAGAATTAATCGTAATATATACGATGAGATCACCCCGTGATCGGATAAGGTTATAGTATAGAGAAGGATCAAGGCGAATGATTAAAAGTTTACAACAGAAGATTCTTTGAGTGTCGGTTGTCTTATGAATTGATCTGATTCGGAAAGGATTATGAATCTGTATGGCATCATGACGTCATTTTCAAACAATTTTCAAAATTTTAATTTTCCAACTGGGTTTTGGCTACACACATTCGTATTTCGATTGAAATTGATTATTGATGCGGGTCTAAGCTAATTAATTCGGCTAGACTAACTTTTATGAAAACTCTAAGCGTTCTTTGAAAAATTTTCCCAAACCAAATTATTTTGAAAGCGGATTCGATAAAAGACCGAGGTAAGAAAAAATTTATGCGCCCAAGGAGGATCACGAAAACAGATAAGACCGGTAGTACTTTATAAATGCAGGCATACTGGGCTAATTACCCACTATATACATGTAAGTTATGACGGTTTTGCGGATGAATTTCTATATAACCATTGCGAAAATGACAGACAATAATCTATATAATTCCTCAGCACATTTGAAAATTTTTACTCTGGTGAGGAATGTATTGGGTAGCATGTGATGATGAGAATGAATGGTGAATGGTGCATGGTGTAAGGTGTAAGGTAAATTTTGGGGATGAAATTTTTAGAAGAAGGGGTGAATGTGACAACCCGAGAATTTAGAGAATTATTTAAATTTTAAAATATTGAATTAAGGTTAAATAATAAACCTAGACAGAAAATAAGTGAATGGATTTAATATTTCCGAGAAGGAATTTTGTGAATTTAAAATTTTTGTGGTGAATTATTCAGGATTAAGTATATACGTGAATATGTTATGTGTATATGGTTATATATTTGTACAGTATGTGGTTATGGGTAAAGGGTTGACCAGATAATATATATATCAGTAGCAAACCCTAATATTATATTAAGAACGTCAACGTTCAGTTAGAAAATTCTTACGATTTATAGGAAACCCTAAAAACCGGTTCTGGAAACCCTAATTTCAGTTCCGAGAATTTGAAACCCTAATTCGGAAGTTGAAAACCCTAATTTGGGAATTCAAATGCTAGTATAAGGTTTAACGTTATTAATTATAACCTAATTAGGGAAAACCCTAATGATTTACTTGAATCCCTAATTTTAAACTACAAACCCTAATTCTTGGGGTATAAACTCTAATGCATGATTATGAAACCTAATTGCTAAATTAGCAATTTTAATTAGGAAATATTAGTCATAATTAGCAAGCTTGAATTATGATTGGAAAATTTTAATATAATTAGAAAACCCTAATTATAATGTAGAAATATTAATTTCTATTTTGAAAACCGAAATTTAGAAATCTTAGAAATTAAATTTTAAAAATTTTAGGGTTAAACCTTAAATCCTAAGGGTCAAACCCTAAACCCTAAGGGTTAAGGCAAATGATAAGTATGCCTTTAAAATTAAATGCGAAATAACTGAAATACCCTTTTTAATTAAAAATGAAGTAAAAGATATGGCAAATCTTGGTGACTCATCTATTTGGATATACAACATGTGCCTTAAATCTTTCCATGTCTGATCTTAATGCCACCTAGCAACCTTAGATACAATGAATCAAAGTTTTATAACTTAAAAAGTAAGAAAAGTTACGTAGCTTACTTTCCAAAGTTAGCCAAAACCTTCTCTCTCTAAAATTTCGGGAATGGGGAGTTTGAGAGAGTGAGGAGATAAGCCATGATCATATCTTAACTCTCAAAGATCAGATCATCAAGGATCAATTCAAGAATCAAAGTCTAAAAGGTCTTCAAACAAAGCTTATTAAATTGAATAGCGGTAGTCAATCTGTTCGAGCAAGTTTTTTACGAACTCGAACTCGAGTTGTATTATTCGATAATACTTGTAGTTAATCATTTCTGATTGTCATGTCTAAGAATTATTAAATCGCACTCTGTGCATACTACATGTATTCATCAAGTATGAAAGGTTTATCACCTTCATTACCATTTGGTCCAGATATATATATATATATATATATATATATATATATAGATATAAATATATATATATGTTCAATGTTCGTTCAACTATGTAAAATTTGTTCATGTTAGTTAGCAATTAAATTGTTGAACTGTAGCCAGCTTTTGTTCAATTCTTTCAATCATGATATATTCTTAAATTATTGAACTTAAAACTTGTTGGGCAAACTTATTGCTCACCCTTGCTATATCATGATAAACATTGCAGATAAGGCGAATACGGTCGGATACAGGAAAGGATAAAGCCAAGTTCAGCTTGGGATTATATGTGCAGCTTATTTGTAACAGTTATGTATGATAATAATGTTATATGTTAGATAGTTTGTGAATTTTATATAAGTTAAGGTTACACAACCTTGGGGAATAGTGTGTAAAGTTTATTGTATAAACAATTTATGTTTATATCTTCCGCAATAGAAATAGAATTTGATTGAACCGGACCCGCGGTGATTCGGGGCTCTCACAATTGGTATCAGAGCTGTAGGTTATGAACCTTAGGTAGGAATACCTGAGACTAATAACCGCAGTGATTAGGATAAGTACTAACTCAAATAGAGTTAGTTTGTCGGTAAGGTTCAAAGACAAATCTCGGCGGGTTATAAAGATACAGAGTTCCTTAACTCTGATAATAAAAGTGAATAGTAGTGATGAATTGATAAAGTCTAAAAGACTAAAAGTACAGTGATAGGAGATCATAAAACAAAACGATCAAGACATAGAATTAATCGTAATATATACAATGAGATCACCCCGTGATCGGATAAGGTTATAGTATAGAGAAGGATCGGCGAATGATTAAAAAGTTTACAAAGAAGATTCTTTGAGTGTCGGTTTGTACTTATGAATTGATCTGATTCAGAAAGGATTATGAATACAGATTAAATGAAATTCGTATAGAGAAGGGAGTTAGGATAATTATTGGAATGTCAGTGTCGCGTTATTTGCTATATATGCATGTTAAGAGGGTGATTCCTTTCTCGTGTGTATATCAAATATTTAGGGTATAGGTAGAGAATACAAGGTTAAGCACGAGTTCTTAAAACTTATACTTATGATACGTTCGTGACTCATGATTATATGAAATGTTTATTAACCCCTCAGCGAATGGACGCCAAAGGTCGAACTAGGACAAGTTCTTAAACTCATATGATTGTGAAAAGTTCCTGAACTCATGAGTGTGGTTTGACGAACTAGGAATAGTAATGTGTATTAAGGATAATAGGAATAGATAGATTACTAAGCAATTAATTATTAGTGGAGATATAAGTTTTCCATGTGTTCTAGCTATGCTAGACTCAAAATTTTTGATATCAAGCTAAAAAAACGCACTATGTGCTCTTTGAAATGAATTTTTATTCTCAACTCCTGGTGACCATTGTGTATGAGTGGACTTCGGGCCACCGACACATATTAGCTGTTGAGATAATAAAACTGATTTGCGATGATTTTTGAACGGTTTAAAGTATAGTATATGCTACTTGTTTCAGCTAGACGATCATGATTTGAAATATCAAAATATTTTTTTTATCACTTATGTACCATGTAACCTGGTGCAGAGATGATAAAAAGTTGATGGAGTTATAAATTCAGGAATACTTAGTGTCGAATTTGATCTAAAATCGTTGTTCCACTATTGTATGATGTGTTATGACAAAGTCACTCGATGACGACATCCTCATACGGGCTGTTAATACAGTACGACATCATGACGTCATTTTCAAACAATTTTCAAAATTTTAATTTGCCAACAGGGTTTTGGCTACACACATTCGTATTTCGATTGAAATTGATTATTGATATGGGTCTAAGCTAATTGATTCGGCTAGACCAACTTTTATGAAAACTCTAAGTGTTCTTTGAAAATTTTTCCCCGACCAAATTATTTTGGTGCGGATTCCGATAAAGACTGAGGTAAGAAAAAATTTATGCGCCCAAGGCGGATACGAGAAACAGATAAGACCAGCAGTACTTTATAAGTACAGGGCATATCGGGCTAATTACCCACTATGTCTGTAAGTTATGACAGTTTAAGGATGAATTTCCATATAACCTTTGCGAAAATGACAGACAATAGTCTATACAACTACTCAGCACATTTGAAATTTTTTGCTCTGGTGAGGAATGTATTGGGTAGCATGTGATGATGAGAATGAATGGAGAATGGTGTAAGGTGTAAGGTGTATGGTAAATTTTGGGGATGAAATTTTTAGAAGAAGGGGTGAATGTGACAACCCAAGAATTTAAATAATTATTTAAATCTTAAAATATTGAATTAAGGTTAAATAATAAACCTAAACAGAAAATAAGTGAATGGATTTGAGATTTTTAGAAGAATTTTTGTGAATTTAAAATTTACGTGGTAAATTATTCAAGGATTAAGTATATACGTGAATATGTTCTGTGTATATGGTTATATATGTGTACGAGTATGTGGTTAAGGGTCAAGGTTGACTAGATAGGATATATCTTGGCAAACCCTAATATTATATTAAGAACATCAACGTTCAGTTAGAAAATTCTTACGATTTATAAGAAACCCTAAAAACCGGATCTAGAAACCCTAATTTTAGTTCCGAGAATTTGAAATCCTAATTCGGAAGTTGAAAATCCAAATTTGGGAAATCAAATGCTAGTATAAGGTTTAACGTTATTAATTATAACCAAATTAGGGAAAACCCTAATGATTTACTTGAATCCCTAATTTTAAATTAGAAACCCTAATTCTTGGGTTATAAACCCTAATCCATGATTATGAAACCTAATTGCTAAATTAGTAATTTTAATTAGGAAATATTAGTCCTAATTAGCAAGCTTGAATTATGATTGGGAAATTTTAATATAATTAGAAAACCCTAATTATAATGTAGAAATATTAATTATCTATTTTGAAAACCGAAATTTTGAAATCTTAGAAATTAAATTTCAAAAATTTTAGGGTTAAACCCTAAACACTAAGTGATTAGGATAACCACAGTTGAATTTTTATTTTCAACTCCTGGTGACCATTGTGCATGAGTGGACTTCGGGCCACTGACACATCTTACCTGTTGAGATAATAAAACTAATTTGCGATGATTTTTGAACGGTTTAAAGTATAGTCTATGCTACTTGTTTCAGCTAGACGATCATGATTTCAAATATCAAAATATTTTTTTTATCACTTATGTACCATGTAACCTGGTGCAGAGATGATGAAAAGCTGATGGAGTTATAAATGTAGGAATACTTAGTGTCGAATTTGATCTAAAATCGTTGTTCAACTATTGTATGATGTGTTATGACAAAGTCACTCGATGACGACATCATCTTACGGGCTGTTAATACAGTACGGCATCATGACGTCATTTTCAAACAATTTTCAAAATTTTAATTTTCCAACGGGGTTTTGGCTACACACATTCGTATTTCGATTGAAATTGATTATTGATGCGGATCTAAGCTATTTAATTCGGCTAGACCATTTTTTATGAAAACTCTAAGCTTTCTTTGCAAATTTTTCCCGAACCAAATTATTTTGGTGCGGATTCCAATAAAGACTGAGGTAAGAAACAATTTATGCGCCCAAGGCGGATACGAGAAACAGATAAGACCAGTTGTACTTTATAAGTACAGGGCATACCGGGCTAATTACCCACTATGTCTGTAAGTTATGACGGTTTGTAGATGAATTTCCATATAACCTTTGCTAAAATGACAGACAATAATCTATATAATTCCTCAGCACATTTGAAAATTTTTACTCTGGTGAGGAATGTATTAGGTAGCATGTGATGATGAGAATGAATGGTGAATGGTGAATGGTGCATGGTGTAAGGTGTAAGGTAAATTTCGAGGACGAAATTTTTAGAAGAAGGGGTGAATGTGACAACCCGAGAATTTAGAGAATTATTTAAATCTTAAAATATTGAATTAAGGTTAAATAATAAACCTAGACAGAAAATAAGTTAATGGATTTGATATTTCCGAGAAGGAATTTTGTGAATTTAAAATTTCTGTGGTGAATTATTCATGATTAAGTATATATGTGAATATGTTATATGTATATGGTTATATATGTGTACAGTATGTGGTTAAGGGTAAAGGGTTGACCAGATAAGATATATCATTGGAAAACCCTAATATTATATTAAGAACGTCAACGTTCAGTTAGAAAATTCTTACGATTTATAAAAAACCCTAAAAATCGGTTCTGGAAACCCTAATTTCAGTTTCGGGAATTTGAAACCCTAATTCGGAAGTTGAAAACCCTAATTTGGGAATTCAAATCCTAGTATAAGGTTTAACATTATTAATTATAACCTAATTAGGGAAAACCCTAATGATTTACATGAATCCCTAATTTTAAACTGCAAACCCTAATTCTTGGGTTATAAACTCTAATGCATGATTATGAAACCTAATTGCTAAATTAGTAATTTTAATTAGGAAATAATAGTCCTAATTAGCAAGCTTGAATTATGATTGGAAAATTTTAATATAATTAGAAAAGCCTAATTATAATGTAGAAATATTAATTATCTATTTTGAAAACCAAAATTTGGAAATCTTAGAAATTAAATTTCAAAAATTTTAGGGTTAAACCCTAAAGCCTAAGGGTTAAGGCAAATGACAAGTATGCCTTTAAAATTAAATGCGAAATAACCGAAATACCCTTTTAATTATAAATGAAGTAAAAGATATAGCAAATCTTGGTGACTTATCTATTTGGATATACAACATGTGCCTTAAATCTGTCCTTATCTGATCTTTATGCCACCTAGCAACCTTAGATACAATGAATCTAAGTTTTATAACTTAAAAAGTAAGTAAAGTTGCGTACCTTACTTTCCAAAGTTAGCCAAGACCTTCTCTCTCTAAAATTTCGGGAATGGGGAGTGTGAGAGAGTGAGGAGATAAGCCATGATCATATCTTAACTCTCAAAGATCAGATCATCAAGGATCAATTCAAGAATCAAAGCCTAAAAGGTCTTCAGACAAAGCTTATTAAATTGCATAGCGGTAGTCAAAGGTTCAGGCAAGTTTTTCTGAACTCGAACTCGAGTTGTATTATTCAATTATACTTGTGGTTAATTATTTCTGATTGCCATGTCTAAGAATTATTAAATCGCACTCTGTGCATACTACATGTATTCATCAGGTATGAAAGGTTGATCACCTTCAGTACCATTCGGTCCAAATATATATATATATATATATATATATATGTTCATGTTCAATGTTCGTTCAGCTATGTAAAATTTGTTCATGTTAGTTAGCAATTAAATTGTTGAACTGTAGCCAGCTTTTTTTCAATTCTTTCAATCATGATATATTCTTAAATTATTGAACTTAAAACTTGTTGGGCAAACTTATTGCTCACCCTTGTTATATCCCTGATAAACATTGCGAGATAAAGGCGAATACTGATTCGGATCACGAGAAAGGATAAAGCCAAGTTCACTTGGGATTATATGTGCAGCTTATTTGTAACAGTTATGTATGATAATAATGCTATATGTTAGATAGTTTATGAATTTTGTATAAGTTAAGGTTACTCGACCTTGGGGAATAGTGTGTAAAGTTTATTGTATAAACAATTTATGTTTATATCTTCCACAATAGAAATAGAATTTGATTGAACCGGATCCGCGGTGATTCGGGGCTCTCACAATTGGTATCAAAGTTGTAGGTTATGAACCTTAGGTAGTTATACCTGAGACTAATAACCGCAGTGATTAGGATAAATACTAACTCAAATAGAGTTAGTGTGTCGGTAAGGTTCAAAGACAAATCTCGACGGGTTATAAAGATACAGAGTTCCCTAACTCTGATAATAAAAGTGAATAGTAGTGATGAATAGATAAAGTCTAAAAGACTAAAAGTACAGTGATAGGAGATCGTAAAACAAATCAATCAAGACATAGAATTAATCGTAATATATACGATGAGTTCACCCCGTGATCGGATAAGGTTATAGTATAGAGAAGAATCAAGCGAATGATTAAAAGTTTACGTTAAGATTCTTTGAAAGGTCGGTTATACTATGAATTGATCTGATTCGGAAAGGATTATGAATACATATTAAATGAAATTCGTATGGAGAAGGGAGTTAGGATAATTATTGGAATGTCGATTAATCGCGTTATTTGCTATATATGCATGTTAAGAGGGTGATTCCTTTCTCGTGTGTATATGAAATAGATAGGGTATAGGTAGAGAATATAAGGGTAAATCTGAGTTCTTAAAACTCATACTTATGATAATGTTAAATGACTCATGATTATATGAAATGTTTATGAACCCTCAAATGAATGGGCCAAAGGTCCTGACTAGGACAATTTCTTAAACTCATATGATTGTGAAAGTTCCTGAACTCATGAGTGTGGTTTGACGAACTAGGAATAGTTATGTGTATTAAGGATAATAGGAATAGATAGATTACTAAGCAATTAATTATTAGTGGAGATATAAGTTTTTCAAGTCTTCTAGCTATGCTAGACTCAAAATTTTAGATATCAAGCTAAAAAAATGCACTATGTGCTCTTTGAAATGAATTGTTATTCTTAACTCCTGGTGACCATTGTGTATGAGTGGACTTCGGGCCACCGACACATCTTACCTGTTGAGATAATAAAACTGATTTGCGATGATTTTTGAACGGTTTAAAGTATAGTATATGCTAATTGTTTCAGCTAGACGATCATGATTTGAAATATCAAAATATTTTTTTTATCACTTATGTACCATGCAACCTGGTTCAGAGATGATAAAAAGTTGATGGAGTTATAAATGCAGGAATACTTAGTGTTAAATTTGATCTAAAATCGTTGTTCCACTATTGTATGATGTGTTATGACAAAGTCACTCGATGACGACATCCTCATACGAGTACGTTAATCTGATGCTGACATCATAGCGTCATTTTCAAACAATTTTCAAATTTTTAATTTTCCAACGGGGTTTTGGCTACACACATTCGTATTTCGATTGAAATTGATTATTAATGCGAGTCTAAGCTAATTAATTCGGCTAAACCAACTTTTATGAAAACTCTAAGCGTTCTTTGAAAATTTTTCCCGAACCAAATTATTTTGGTGCGGATTCCGATAAAGACTGAGGTAAGAAAAAATTTATGCGCCCAAGGAGGATACGAGAAACAGATAAGACCAGTAGTACTTTATAAGTACAGGCATACTTAGACTAATTACCAACTATGTGATAAGTAAAGTTATGACGGTTTGCGGATGAATTTCCATATAACCTTTGCGAAAATGACAGACAATAATCTATATAATTCCTCAGCACATTTGAAAATTTTTACTCTGGTGAGGAATGTATTGGGTAGCATGTGATGATGAGAATGAATGGTGAATGGTGCATGGTGTAAGGTGTAAGGTAAATTTAGGGATGAAATTTTTTAGAAGAAAGGTGAATGTGACAACTTTAGAGAATTTAGAGAATTATTTAAATCTTAAAATATTGAATTAAGGTTAAATAATAAACCTAGACAGAAAATAAGTGATTGGATTTAATATTTCCGAGAAGGAATTTTGTGAATTTAAATTTTATGTGGTAAATTATTCAGGATTAAGTATATACGTGAATATTTCATGTGTATATGGTTATATATGTGTATAGTATGTGGTTAAGGGTAAAGGGTTGATCAGATAAGATATATCAGTGGCAAACCCTAATATTATATTAAGAACATCAACGTTCAGTTAGAAAATTCTTACGATTTATAAGAAACCCTAAAAACCGGTTTTAAAAACCCTAATTTCAGTTCCGGAAATTTGTAACCCTAATTCGGAAGTTGAAAACCCTAATTTGGGAATTCAAATGCTAGTATAAGGTTTAACGTTATTAATTATAACCTAATTAGGGAAAACCCTAATGATTTACTTGAATCCCTAATTTTAAACTGCAAACCCTAATTCTTGGGTTATAAAATCTAATGCATGATTATGAAACCTAATTGCTAAATTAGCAATTTTAATTACGAAATATTAGTCCTAATTAGCAAGCTTGAATTATGATTGGAAAATTTTAATATAATTAGAAAACCATAATTATAATGTAGAAATATTAATTTTCTATTTTGTAAACTGAAATTTGGAAATCTTAGAAATTAAATTTCAAAAATTTTAGGGTTAAACCTTAAATCCTAAGGGTCAAACCTTAAACCTTAAGGGTCAAGGCAAATGACAAGTATGCCTTTAAAATTAAATGTGAAATAACCGAAATACCCTTTTAATTAAAAATGAAGTAAAAGATATGGCAAATCTTGGTGGCTCATCTATTTGGATATACAACATGTACCTTAAATCTTTCCATATCTGATCTTCATGCCACCTAGCAACCTTAGATACAATGAATCAAAGTTTTATAACTTAAAAAGTAAGAAAAGTTACGTAGCTTACTTTCCAAAGTTAGCCAAGACCTTCTTTCTCTAAAATTTCGGGAATGGGGAGTTTGAGAGAGTGAGGAGATAAGCCATGATCATATCTTGACTCTCAAAGATCAGATCATCAAGGATCAATTCAAGAATCAAAGCCTAAAAGGTCTTCAAACAAAGCTTATTAAATTGAATAGCGGTAGTCAACGGTTGAGGCAAGTTTTTCTGAACTCGAACTCGAGTTGTATTATTCGATAATACTTGTAGTTAATCATTTCTAATTGCCATGTCTAAGAATTATTAAATCGCACTTTGTGCATACTACATGTATTCATCAGGTATGAAAGGTTGATCACCTTCATTACCATTCGGTCCAAATATATATATAAATATATATATATATATATATATATATATATATATATATATATATATATATATATATATATATATATATTCAATGTTAGTTCAATTATGTAAAATTTGTTCATGTTAGTTAGCAATTAAATTGTTGAATCATAGCTGCCTTCTATTCAATTCTTTCAATCATGATATATTCTTAAATTATTGAACTTAAACTTGTTGGGAAAACTTATTGCTCACCCTTGCTATGTCATGATAAACATTGCAGATAAGGCGAATACGGTTGGATACAGGAAAGGATAAAGCCAAGTTCAGCTTGGGATTATATGTGCAGCTTATTTGTAACAGTTATGTATGATAATAATGTTATATGTTAGATAGTTTATGAATTTTGTATAAGTTAAGGTTACTCGACCTTGGGGAATGTGTAAAGTTTATTGTATAAAAAAATTATGTTTATATCTTCCGCAATAGAAATAGAATTTGATTGAACCGGATCCGCGGTGATTCGGGGCTCTCACAATTGGTATCAGAGCTATAGGTTATGAACCTTAGGTAGGAATACCTAAGACTAATAATCGCAGTGATTAGGATAAGTACTAACTCAAATAGAGTTAGTGTGTCGGTAAGGTTCAAAGACAAATCTCGGCGGGTTATAAAGATACAGAGTTCCCTAACTCTGATAATAAAAGTGAATAGTACTGATGAATAGATAAAGTCTAAAAGACTAAAAGTATAGTGATAGGAGATCGTAAAACAAAACGATCAAGATATAGAATTAATCGTAATATATACGATGAGATCACCCGTGATGATCGGATAAGGTTATAGTATAGAGAAGAATCAATGCGAATGATTAAAAAGTTTACAACCAAGATTCTTTGAGTGTCGGTTGTACTATGAATTGATCTGATTCGAAAAGGATTATGAATACATATTAAATGAAATTACGTATGGAGAAGGGAGTTAGGATAATTATTGGAATGTCGATTATCGCTATTTGCTATATATGCATGTTAAGAGGGTGATTCCTTTCTCGTGTGTATATGAAATAGATAGGGTATAGGTAGAGAATATAAGGGTAAGTACGAGTTCTTAAAACTCATACTTATGATACGTTCGTGACTCATGATTATATGAAATGTTTATGAACCCCTCAGCGAATGGACGCCAAAGGTCTGACTAGGACAATTTCTTAAACTCATATGATTGTGAAAGTTCCTGAACTCATGAGTGTGGTTTGACGAACTAGGAATAGTTATGTGTATTAAGGATAATAGGAATAGATAGATTACTAAGCAATTAATTATTAGTGGAGATATAAGTTTTTCAAGTCTTCTAACTATGTTAGACTCGAAATTTTTGATATCAAGCTAAAAAAAATTCACTATGTGCTCTTTGAAATGAATTTTTATTCTCAAACCTGATGAGATAATAAAATTGATTTGCGATAATTTTTGAACGGTTTAAAGTATAGTATATGCTACTTGTTTCAGCTAGACGATCATGATTTGAAATATCAAAATATTTTTTTTTATCACTTATGTACCATGTAACCTGCTGCAGAGATGATAAAAAGTTGATGGAGTTATAAATGCAGGAATACTTAGTGTTGAATTTGATCTAAAATCGTTGTTCCACTATTGTATGATGTGTTATGACAAAGTCACTTGATGACGACATCCTCATCCGGGCTGTTAATACAGTACGGCATCATGACGTCATTTTCAAACAATTTTCAAAATTTTAATTTTCCAACGGGGTTTTGGCTACACACATTCGTATTTCGATTGAAATTGATTATTGATGCGGGTCTAAGCTAATTAATTCGGCTAGACCAACTTTTATGAAAACTCTAAGCGTTCTTTGAAAAATTTTCCCGAACTAAATTATTTTGGTGCGGATTCAGATAAAGACTGAGGTAAGAACAAATTTATGCGCCCAAGGAGGATACGAGAAACAGATAAGACCAGTAGTACTTTATAAGTACAGGGCATACCGGGCTAATTACCCACTATGTTTGTAAGTTATGACGGTTTGCGGATGAATTTCCATATAACCATTGCGAAAATGACAGACAATAATCTATATAATTCCTCAGCACATTTGAAAATTTTTACTCTGGTGAGGAATGTATTGGGTAGCATGTGATGATGAGAATGAATGGTGAATGGTGCATGGTGTAAGGTGTAAGGTAAATTTCGGGGATGAAATTTTTAGAAGAAGGGGTGAATGTGACAACCCGAGAATTTAGAGAATTATTTAAATCTTAAAATATTGAATTAAGGTTAAATAATAAACCTAGACAGAAAATAAGTGAATGGATTTAATATTTCCGAGAAGGAATTTTGTGAATTTAAAATTTTTGTGGTGAATTATTCATGATTAAGTATATACGTGAATATGTTATGTGTATATGGTTATATATTTGTACAGTATGTGATTATGGGTAAAGGGTTGACCAGATAAGATATATCAGTGGCAAACCCTAATATTATATTAAGAACGTCAACGTTCAGTTAGAAAATTCTTACGATTTATAAGAAACCCTAAAAACCGGTTCTGGAAACCCTAATTTCAGTTCCGAGAATTTGATACCCTAATTCGGAAGTTGAAAACCCTAATTTGGGAATTCAAATGCTAGTATAAGGTTTAACATTATTAACTATAACCTAATTAGGGAAAACCCTAATGATTTACTTGAATCCTTAATTTTAAACTGCAAACCCTAATTCTTGGGTTATAAACTCTAATGCATGATTATGAAACCTAATTGCTAAATTAGCAATTTGAATTAGGAAATATTAGTCATAATTAGCAAGCTTGAGTTATGATTGGAAAATTTTAATATAATTAGAAAACCCTAATTATAATGTAGAAATATTAATTTCTCTTTTGAAAACCGAAATTAAGAAATCTTAGAAATTAAATTTTAAAAATTTTAGGGTTAAACCTTAAATCCTAAGGGTCAAACCCTAAACTCTAAGGGTTAAACCCTAAACCCTAAGGGTTAAGGCAAATGATAAGTATGCCTTTAAAATTAAATGCGAAATAACTGAAATACCCTTTTAATTAAAAATGAAGTAAAAGATATGGCAAATCTTGGTGACTCATCTATTTGGATATACAACATGTGCCTTAAATCTTTCCATGTAAGATCTTCATGCAACCTAGCAACCTTAGATACAATGAATCAAAGTTTTATAACTCAAAAAGCAAGTAAAGTTACGTGCCTTACTTTCCAAAGTTAGCCAAGACCTTCTCTCTCTAAAAGTTCGGGAATGGGGAGTGTGAGAGAGTGAGGAGATAAGCCATGATCATATTTTAACTCTCAAAGATCAGATCATCAAGGATTAATTCAAGAATCAAAGCCTAAAAGGTTTTCAAACAAAGCTTATTAAATTAAATAGCGGTAGTCAACAGTTCTGGCAAGTTTTTCTGAACTCGAACTCGAGTTGTATTATTTAATTATACTTGTGGTTTATCATTTCTGATTGCCATGTCTAAGAATTATTAAATCGCACTTTGTGCATACTACATGTATTCATCGGTATGAAAGGTTGATCACCTTCATTACCATTCGGTCCAAATATATATATATATATATATATATATATATATATATATATATATATATATATATATATATGTTAATGTTCAATGTTCGTTCAACTATATAAAATTTGTTCATGTTAGTTATCAATTAAATTGTTGAACTGTAGCCAGCTTTTGTTCAATTCTTTCAATCATGATATATTCTTAAATTATTGAACTTAAAACTTGTTGGGCAAACTTATTGTTCACCCTTGCTATATCATGATAAACATTGTAGATAAGGCGAATACGGTCGGATACAGGAAAGGATAAAGCCAAGTTCAGCTTGGGATTATATGTGCAGCTTATTTGTAACAATTATGTATGATAATAATGCTATATGTTAGATAGTTTGTGAATTTTATATAAGTTAAGGTTACGCGACCTTGGGGAATAGTGTGTAAAGTTTATTGTATAAACAATTTATGTTTATATCTTCCGCAATAGAAATAGATTTTGATTGAACCGGATCCATGATGATTCTGGGCTCTCCTGATTAGTATCGAGTCATGAGGTTATGAACCTTAGGTAGGAATACCTGAGACTAATAACCGCAGTGATTAGGATAAGTACTAACTCAAATAGAGTTAGTTTGTCGGTGAGGTTCAAAGACAAATCTCGGCGGGTTATAAAGACACAGAGTTCCTTAACTCTGATAATAAAAGTGAATAGTAGTGATGACTTGATAAAGTCTAAAAGACTAAAAGTACAGTGATAGGAGATCGTAAAACAAAACGATCAAGACATAGAATTAATCGTAATATATACAATGAGATCACCCCGTGATCGGATAAGGTTATAGTATAGAGAAGGATCAAGTGAATGATTAAAAAGTTTACAGCAAGATTGCTTAGTGTCAGTTGTACTATGAATTGATACAGATTCAGGAAAGGATTATGAATACAGATTAAATGAAATTCGTATAGAGAAGGGAGTTAGGATAATTATTGGAATGTCAGTGTCGCGTTATTTGCTATATATGCATGTTAAGAGGGTGATTCCTTTATCGTGTGTATATCAAATAGATAGGGTATAGGTAGAGAATATAAGGTTAAGTACGAGTTCTTAAAACACATACTTATGATACGTTCGTGACTCATGATTATATGAAATGTTTATGAACCCCTCAGCGAATGGACACCAAAGGTCTGACTAGGACAATTTCTTAAACTCATATGATTGTGAAAGTTCCTGAACTCATGAGTGTGGTTTGACGAACTAGGAATAGTTATGTGTATTAAGGATAATAGGAATAGATAGATTACTAAGCAATTAATTATTAGTGGAGATATAAGTTTTTCAAGTCTTCTAGCTATGCTAGACTCGAAATTTTTGATATCAAGCTAAAAAAAATGCACTATGTGCTCTTTGAAATGAATTGTTATTCTCAACTCCTGGTGACCATTATGTATGAGTGGACTTCGGCCACCGACACATCTTACCTGTTGAGATAATAAAACTGATTTGCGATGATTTTTGAATGGTTTAAAGTATAGTATATGCTAATTGTTTCAGCTAGACGATCATGATTTGAAATATCAAAATATTTTTTTTATCACTTATGTACCATGTAACCTGCTGCAGAGATGATAAAAAGTTGATGGAGTTATAAATGCAGGAATACTTAGTGTTGAATTTGATCTAAAATCGTTGTTCCACTATTGTATGATGTGTTATGACAAAGTCACTAGATGACGACATCCTCATACGGGCTGTTAATACAGTACGGCGTCATGACGTCATTTTCAAACAATTTTCAAATTTTTAATTTTCCAACGGGGTTTTGGCTACACACATTCGTATTTCGATTGAAATTGATTATTGACGCGGGTCTAAGCTAATTAATTCGGCTAGACCAACTTTTATGAAAACTCTAAGCGTTCTTTGAAAAATTTTTCCGAACCAAATTATTTTGGTGCGGATTCCGATAAAGACTGAAGTAAGAAAAAATTTATGCGCCCAAGGAGGATACGAGAAACAGATAAGACCAGTAGTACTTTGTAAAATACACAATCATATGCAAGCAATTACCAACTATGTACATAAGTTATTATGACGGTTTGCGGATGAATTTCCATATAACCTTTGCGAAAATGACAGACAATAATCTATATAATTCCTCAGCACATATGAAAATTTTTACTCTGGTGAGGAATGTATTGGGTAGCATGTGATGATGAGAATGAATGGTGAATGGTACATGGTGTAAGGTGTAAGGTAAATTTCGGGGATGAAATTTTTAGAAGAAAGGGTGAATGTGACAACCCGAGAATTTAGAGAATTATATAAATCTTAAAATATTGAATTAAGGTTAATAATAAACCTAGACAGAAAATAAGTGAATGGGTTTGAGATTTCCGAGAAGGAATTTTGTGAATTTAAAATTTCTATGGTAAATTATTCAGGATTAAGTATATACGTGAATATGTTCTGTGTATATGGTTATATATGTGTACAGTATGTGGTTAAGGGTCAAGGGTTGACCAGATAAGATATATCAGTGGCAAACCCTAATATTATATTAAGAACATCAACGTTCAGTTAGAAAATTCTTACGATTTATAAAAAACCCTAAAAACCGGTTCTAAAAACCCTAATTTCAGTTCCGGGAATTTGAAATCCTAATTCAGAAGTTGAAAATCCAAATTTTGGAATTTAAATGCTAGTATAAGGTTTAACGTTATTAATTATAACCTAATTAGGGAAAACCCTAATGATTTACTTGAATCCCTAATTTTAAATTGGAAACCCTAATTCTTGGGTTATAAACCCTAATCCATGATTATGAAACCTAATTGCTAAATTAATAATTTTAATTAGGAAATATTAGTCCTAATTAGCAAGCTTAAATTATAATTGGGAAATTTTAATATAATTAGAAAACCCTAATTATAATGTAGAAATATTAATTTTCTATTTTAAAAACCAAAATTTGGAAATCTTAGAAATTAAATTTTAAAAATTTAGGGTTAAACCCTAAACCCTAAGGGTTAGGGAAAATGACAAGTAAGCCTTTAAAATTAAATGCGATATAACCGAAATACCTTGTTCTTAAAAATTAAGTAAAAGATATGGCAAATCTTGGTGACTCATCTATTTGGATATACAACATGTGCCTTAAATCTGTCCATATCTGATCTTTATGCCACCTAGCAACATTAGATACAATGAATCAAAGTTTTATAACTTAAAAAGTAAGTAAAGTTACTTACTTTACTTTCCAAAGTTAGCCAAGACCTTCTCTCTCTAAAATTTTGGGAATGGGGAGTGTGAGAGAGTGAGGAGATAAGCCATGATCATATCTTAACTCTCAAAGATCAGATCATCAAGGATTAGTTCAAGAATCAAAGCCTAAAAAGTCTTCAGACAAAGCTTATTAAATTGCATAGCGGTAGTCAACGGTTCAGGCAAGTTTTTCTTAACTCGACCTCGAGTTGTATTATTCAATTATACTTGTGGTTAATCATTTCTGATTGTCATATCTAAGAATTTTTAAATCGCACTCTGTGCATACTGCATGTATTCATCAGGTATGAAAAGCTGATCACCTTCATTGCCATTCGGTCCAGATATATATATGTTCATGTTCAATGTTCGTTCAGCTATGTAAAATTCGTTCATGCTAGTTCGCAATTAAATTGTACAACTGTAGCCAGCTTTTGTTCTATTCTTTCAATCATGATATATTCTTAAATTATTGAACTTAAACTTGTTGGGCAAAGTTATTGATCACCCTTGCTATATCATGATAAACATTGCAGATAAGGCGAATACGGTCGGATACAGGAAAGGATAAAGCGAAGTTCAGCTTGGGATTATATGTGCAGCTTATTTGTAATAGTGATGTATGATAATAATGTTATATGTTAGATAGTTTATGAATTTTGTATAAGTTAAGGTTACTCGACCTTGGGGAATAGTGTGTAAAGTTTATTATATAAACAATTTATGTTTATATCTTCCGCAATAGAAATATAATTAGATTGAACCGGATTCGCGGTGATTCGGGAATCTCACAGATATTTCAAATCAATTTCTGTCTAGCTAAAATAATTAGCATAGACATACCAAAAATAGTTCTTTTAAAATCGATTGGTTCCAAAAGTTGAACCAATTCTTTCATTTTCAAAACGTGCACACATAAGCATGATTTCAAGAAACTTCGAAATATAGTATAGCTAGATGACTTGGAATATCCTATTATCCATCTTCCTTCATTGTCTTACTTTCGATAATACTTAATCTTCTCTAGCACCTTCAATGTTAATTTTACTGAAAATACACGTTTTCAGTCTAAACATCCCTATACCTTAGTACAGTCCATCAACTTACCACACATTAGGAGTTCAGGAACTTTCCATAATAATATGAATTTAAGAACTATCCCAGTCAGACCATAGGCGTCCATTCGCTGAGAAGTTCAAAAATATTCCATATTATTATGAGTCACGAACTTACCATAAGTGTGAGTTTCAAGAACTCGGACCTACCTTATCGTTCTCTACCTATCAAGTTTATACATGAGAAAAGATTCACCTTCTCGTCATATACATATTGACAGCGTGACCAATTCCAATGATTATCACTGTAATAAACTGAATGGTTGTAACCCCAAAGCACAAAATCCTGCCCACACAAAAGTTCATATAACTCAGCTATCACATGAGTCCTTAATTGAAATCTTACAACTTTTAAATTTCTCTTTACTTAATACGAATTTTATTTAATTCATATGTTATCCTTCACAACTCAACCTGAGTTCTTCTTCCCGTACTACTATGTAGTACCATTCATTCATAGCATTAGCTATAAATCATTCATCGTTTAACAGATCATCTATTATTACGATTCACTATGATCACGTGATGATCTTCTTCCTTAATTGTTGAACTCAACGATCTTCTTATCCTTCTCTCTACAATTATAGCCTTAGGTACTCATACCTAAGGTTTATAACCTATCAGCTCTGATACCACTTTGTAACGCCCCAAATTCGGTATATCTTCATACCCGGATTTTGTACGTCACGGTCCCACTTCTTTCTAAACATACATCATTATATATTGAAATATAACAACATACATTCTCAATTCCCAAGTTCTAATACCTTATAACCTCGTTCATTACAAATAATGATAATTACATTATTCTTTACATCTTACACGAGTGACTTTCATCCGCCACCAAGGATACGTAACAGTTCATTAAACTAGTCTATAGTTTAATTTTATCATTCTACATTACAAGTATTCGCTTGATCTTCACGCTCATTCATCTAATGAATGGCACTTCTTCTGGATACTGATCAGCTTGATCTTAACGGGATCCTTAAGTTCTTCTACTCATGCACTGAAAATGTTTTTCATTTAAAGCAAGTGTGAGCATTCAATTGCCCAACAAGTCATAGTAGTTGAATAAACAACTTCAAGAGTTTAAACATTCCTTTATAACTTCGATAACCGAACAAAGGTTATGAAGCAGCTTGAATAATAAGAATAACCTCGATTCCTATCATTTTAAAACATTAGTCACATTCACTTTGAAATACTTTCATTCTTCTACCTTTTCCATACACATCCTGTCTGGCTAGAATCAATAGTACAGACTTAACAATAACGGTTCATGTATAAACAGAACATTCTCATATTGAATAGTTCAATCACGTAATGCTTCATCTCATAGAAACAAAAGTGTTCAAATTGTGGCATAAGGCCTCATACGTTCTACCACCTTGTACAAATATCGCACATTCAAGACATGTACGTAACTTCTCAAGTTCAACATCTGAGAAGTTTAAGAAACTAACATTCATTTAGAATATGAATGAAGTTAGGAAACTTACCTTACGCACAGCTACAGCTTACGATGAACTACTCATTCCAATTCCTGTATAACACATAAGGAATACATACACCAATTAGTCATGTATATTTGACTTATGCATTGGTTTACTTAAATTTACTTCTTAGAGTTTTGCATTCTTGCAACCTAAGTTTACGCATCAACTTCCTTTACCGGTTTACGGCTTTATGACATACGGAGATGTCTTACTCAAAACATTCATCATCTTTGACGATTTGCATTTTTATCTTCTTCTTATAACTTCTCTAGGACTCAACACACATCGCTTCTCTGCTAGTAGTCCATATGGTACTCTAAGTGGTTTTCCACAAACAACCAACAAACAAGTTCCCGTCTCATCTACACTGCCATCACAGTGAGTTATATCGGTTGCTAGTTTCGTATATACCTTCGCTCTCTGAAGGAGTTGTTTAGCCCAGCTCCCATATTTCAACCATCAAAGGTTACGATTGTACCACAACCTAAACTTATCTTAACTTATTCGAACCATTAAACTATAATGTTTGTTAAGTCAAATTCTTATTCATTATGGCTTTCTGGCAACTAAATGCCATACCTCACGATTCAATCTTTATCCAACTCCCATTCGGCTTTCATTAATCTTATTACCGTTCATTACAGCTTTCTTGATAATTTATATCTTACTTAATACTTTCGTTATTCATTACATGAACTCCACGTTCATTACTTTTTCATAATGTCGAAGCCATACCGTTCGTTGTATGCTAAAACCGATCGTTCATCGCAAAAGCGTTGCGTTCACAGCGTCTAAACGCTTTACACTTATCTCTCATTACCACAACATAACATCAAAATGTTATTCATTACCCTCGTCACTCAACATCTAAGGAATCACAACCATAGCAATCCCCCACGTTCGTTTATCGCGACTACGGTCCCCGGATATCGGTTCCGTAACCCGTGTTCACATTCTTTGTCTTTTAATCTCGTTTAATCTTTCCGTTCAACCTTTACTAAAGGTTGAATTCACATGTCTAAATTTTACATTTGATTAAATACACGTTCATTACCTTTCATTACACTTTCCCCAGGATTTGAGCAATTAAAAGCTCATCACTGGGCCTTCCCCTGAACTGGCGTTGCGGCATCGATTCCCTTCACAATTCTCGCGCTGCGGCGCCACCCTCCTTAATATTACTCGCGTTGCGGTGCAATTTTGTAGTGCTCAGCTCCCCTGTCTGGAGCTGCAGTGCCACCTTACAAAAGCATGGTTGGCGCTGCAGCGCCAAGCCCTAATTCTTGAAATATTTATCTAAGTGTTAATTTGTTTTGAGACGCTTACATCCCGATCTCATAACTTATTCGTTATAACTCGGAACGAGGTCGTTCCAAAGCCATTCTCATATCTTACGTACTTCAATCCCCCTTGGACAGAACTTAGTTCTGAATTCGTTAACATGTCATTCGATTGGCTTAATCTTCATCCTTCATTCATTTTACTTTATTAACGTTCTTCGTTCGTTCGTCCATAATTCGGTCATCCAAACTCGGAACTCGTTCGTTCTTGAGTCCACGACTCATGTTTTCTACTTTCTCTTACATTCTTTTGAAACCCTACACATTCGGGTTCATTTACACACTTTTTAGTTCTCGTTCGACTTGTACAAAATTTTTGCCATAACTTCCGTATAGCTAAGTTTTAATCTGTTCTTCATGAACGTTTCTACTGTTCCTAACCAATCAATAAGCATCTAACTTATACGCGATGGATTTAAACTTGTCCATCAAAAGCAATTATACTACGATGGTTTTAAATTTGTCCATCAACAACGTTCTTCGCGTGTTCTTCGCGTTCTTCATTCGTTCTTCATTTTAATCGATATTTTGATTACGATTTCACTTTTTCTTGGAATTTGATGTTATAAAACACCATTCCTTACTTATTTCACAGAATCATTCATATGATTAATTCGGATCGCTCAAATTCATTACGAATCTTATACTTCCTTAAGAAATTTATAACGTAAACTTAAAATTCTTATTTCTTCATTTTCTCATGAGTTCAACCATATGAAATCATTCCTAACATCTTTTACTTCTTATTCTCATTAAGTTATGTTTCTAACATATAAACTTAAAGAAAATATTAATTTAGAAGTTAGGTTTTAGTACCTTTCTTCTTTATTCTTCTTCCTCTAGACAAAGCCGGTGATTCACTAGCTTTTCTATTTTACGATCACCTTCGATCCGAGCATTCATGCTAATTCTCTTCCTTCTTCATCTTCTCCAAGCTCTCAAACTCTCTCTCTCTCTCTTTCAAAGTGTTGGTTGATTTTTGAAAAAAATCATCTAACACTTTCCTTATATAGATTTTCAAAGCTAGGGGAAAAATAGTTATTTCGCCCCTAGATTTACTATTCCCACCTCCTTACTAACCACCTTACTATTCACGAAGCTTCCCTTGGAAGCTTTGTGCTTCCGTCTTGAGGAATTCGTCCGAAAGTTTTAAAAACTGCGATTCTCGGAATCCAAATATTTTTGGATATTTCGTCTTTCGTTTACAATTTAACTTTTACGTATTCTTAGGATCTCCGAATAACTAAAAAACACTTTTTGACATTAAGCGTTTTCCTTCACGTTTTCCCCTAACGTAGTTAAACGAATGAAAAGTACATAACAATACTTTTCGTCATTTTTATTTTGTCCGATTTCTTCACGTTTTTCGAGAAAAACTTTTATCGGCTTACTTAATTTTCACGATATATTATCGTCAAATCTTTCGACGGAATATCATTTCGACATAACGAACTCTCGAAAAGTCTTATGTTATTCAAACCCTAACCCTTAGGATTTCGTCGGGTGAATAGTGCCTATTTCGTCTTTTTCTTCGAAAATATTTTGTTCCCAAAACAATTTTATTTTCGTCTTGAAAATTCTTACTCGTTCAGTCTAGCTCGTAGCCAGAATCCTCCCAATTAATAATCATCCTAGATTCTAGAACGATTAATAAACACATATCACATAATATTATTAATAAAAATTCATTTTATTAATAACTAATTCTTTAAACTTAAATTCTGAACAATCCAAATTCTCCGAGTTGTTACACTACCATTCTTGGATATTGATCTGGTTTACTTTTTGCTATGTTGAGCATGCTAGTATGAATTCATTATGACTATTTATGCCCCTGATATGCTAATATTAGTTACCTTGCACGTAACCACTTACCATAACTTGGATTCCAAAGGGAACTTGAGTTTCAAAGTACAAACTCAATGAGACATGTATACTTTAAATTCTGAACTTGAAAACATGCTATCATGATCTAATTTCATATATATATAAGCATGGAAGCATGAAAGCATGATATAGAATATGTGGGCTTACCTTGCATGCTTGAATAAGTTTTGATGACCTACTAATGAAAACTTAAAGTTTCAAATACAAACTTGATAAACTAAATACACTTTGAGTTAGGAACTTGTGAGCATGCTTGTAACGACCGAGAAAATCAGATTATTTGTAAAATACTTTTATCTGATTAAATGATTAATAAAATTATCTTATAATGAGTAAGCAAGATGAATGTCATTTGATAACCTAATAGTGTTGGAATGTTGTAGTATTTTGGCTACGTGGTAGAATTAAAGTGTTTTAATTTCCAAGATGAAAATAAAAGTTTTCCGAGAAATTTTTCAAAAAATACTATTCATCGATATCTGCTCGGGAATTATTTTTGGACTTCCGAGAAATACGTAACGATAGAATATCAAGGGAAGATGGATTATGTAATAATAATTCATGTATGGCAAATGCAGTTTTTCGCCTGCGTACTAAATTTGAGAACGTTAGGGAAAGTAAAGCATTAATGAGTAAACGATGATCGTATGATATGTAAGTATTGTACGAGGTAATGAATATGAGTATGATACGAGGTATTATACGAGTATGTATGAATGATGGTATGTCGTATATAATGAATAAGTATACGAGTTAGCATACAAGAATAATACGTAGACAATACGTTATAAATATTAAGCAATGGTATTGGACTTGTAGGTTTTGGTAGGAATTGTATAAGCCCAAGTATAGGAAATGTTAAGGCCCAATGTTTAAAAATGCAAGCCCAAAGGATAAGTAAAAGTCAGTTAAACTTAAAGCCCAAATTAAGAACCAGATCCGTGGATCGAACCAATGGGTAAAAACAACCCATGGGGCAACCTATGTGGGCCCCATGGATCACATGGCACCATCTTGGTGACTAATTAAAGTGATTTTACATGGTGATCAAGGATGAATAGTAAGGAGGTGGATTAAGGAGGTAGAAGGGCTTTATGTCCATTATGCCCTCACTTTACTTTTCCTATAAATATGAGAGCTTGATTTCATTTCTTGCTTATTTTAATTTCCACCAACACAATATATTGAGAGAGAAAAGAAGTAAGAGCTAGATTTTTCCTAATTCAAGAAAGAAGAAGAAAGAAAGCAAGAGAACTTCAAAGGTAATGATTCTTAAACCATGATTCTCCCTCTCTTCATTTAATAGAGAAGTGAGTAGTGGTAGAGCACGCTTGTTAAGGAGTGATAAGGATGGTTGTTAATGGATGAAACCTTAATAAACCATGTGAAGTGAAATCATAAGTATAAAAGCTATAAACTATTAAAATTCATTGAAGAATTGGATTATGTTGTTGTTGATGGACAAGTTTAAAACCATCATTTGTAGTCTTAGATTGTACATGTTGTGATAATGGAATGAATCCATTTGGAACGGTGTAAAAATCTTAAGTAACAAAGTTATGGCGGAATTTAAGAGATTAGATGATAATCGTCAAAATCGTGAAATTCACGGAATAATAGTCAAAAGTTAGCATTGAACTCCGAAAAGTTAGTTTTCTATGGAGAATAGTCTAAGTTTGCATTTTAGAGTTGTGGACTCGAAAATGGTCAAATTCTGACTTAGAACGAATAAATGAGCTATAAACGTTCATGAACGTTTATCATTTTTGTAAAAACAGACTTAAATTGTGAATTCCGTGTTAACGAATTCAAAAATCTAAAATTCTTATATGAACACTTAGTTCATGTGATTTGTGAGCTAATGTATTTCGAACGAGCCAATTCGGACTTAAAATGAACAATTTATGAGTCTGGGAAGTTTGCTAAATAAACAAACTGTCATGACTATCTGGTGCACAGAGTTGGCGCCGCAGCGCCAACCAAGGCTTAAATGGTGGAGCGCCGAGCTGTACCAAAACCTACTGGAGATTGGCGCCGTAACGCGGCCAATAACACTGAGGATGGCGTCGTAGCGCCAGGTCCGGGAGTTAAACATTGCTAACTCGCGTCGCAACGCGAGTCCAAGAAGGAAAGTTGGCGCTGCAGCGCCAGCATTAGAGAGGAGATGGTGAAGAATGTTCATGAACATAAAAGGAGTTAGAAGTTAATTAGTGATGAAGTATAACATTTATCAACTTGAAGTGACATCATTTAAGATGTTAAAACCTTAAGTAATACAACTAAAGGTCAAAGGAAGATTACTTAAACGTGAATGTAAACACAATGTAATACGGTAGAACGTAACCAATGTTAACAAATCTAATGAATAATTAGATTGAGAAGAAGGGTAAGATAAGTTAGATATCATACATGTCTGACTATGACCTAATGTGGTATGTTACCTGGTTATGTATTGTAGAGACCTTAAAGACTCAAACGGAAAAGTATTTAAACAGTAGTAGACGTTGAAGTCAAGTGTTCTAACCCTTGTTTATGTTCATTTTGGATAAGTTTTGCAATTCATGTATCTTGCACATGAATTAATGTATGATGAGGTCGAAGCCAGTTCTTTCGGCTAGACTTAATGTATTTACTGGATTTCTTATAATCAGTTGAAATGTTATTAAAGTTGCTATCTTTTGCCAAACTGTTTTGGTATGGATTTCAAAGAAAGACTGAGTATGAATAAACAAATGTTTTGTCGTCAAACGACAGGCACGTGAGGTTGTCAAAACTTAAACGTAAATATATTTACCAAAGAAGTGTTGTACAACATAGAGTACTATAGGCTGATCACCTAGACGTGCTCGTAAGTAATACCAGACTTACGGACTTAGTGTCGGGTTGTCATTTTCAAACAAAGAACGAATGCTCAAGGTCTTGGACTGAAATATATATGTTTAATGAACGTGGTTCATTGTGAAATGTTTTAAACGAAAAGAAGTGCTATTTTGAATTATCGATAGTACTTCATAACTATTGTTCAGTTATTGAAGATATACGATTCCTATGTTTTAAGCATGTTGTTTAAAAAAAATTGTCATACTTGCTGAGCTAGTTATGCTCACTCTTACTCGAACCATATGAATGCAGCTAAGACTGAACGACCCGAAGGATCCTCAAAGGATAAAGGAAACTCTAAGGCAGACCACTAAGCTATCTATGTAATAGTATAGGAGATCGTAAAACAAAACGATCAAGAAATAGAATTAATCGTAATATATACGATGAGATCACCCCGTGATCGGATAAGGTTATAGTATAGTGAAGGATCAAGCGAATGATTAAAAAGTTTACAGCAAGATTGTTGAGTGTCAGTTGTACTATGAATTGATACAGATTCAAGAAAGGATTATGAATATAGATTAAATGAAATTCGTATGGAGAAGGGAGTTAGGATAATTATTGGAATGTCAGTGTCGCGTTATTTGCTATATATGCATGTTAAGAGGGTGATTCATTTCTCGTGTGAATATTAAATAGATAGGGTATAGATAGAGAATATAAGGTTAAGAACGAGTTCTTAAAACTCATACTTATGATACGTTCGTGACTCATGATTATATGAAATGTTTATGAACCCCTCAGCGAATGGACGCCAAAGGTCTGACTAGGACAAGTTCTTAAACTCATATAATTGTGAAAAGTTCATGAACTCATGAGTGTGGTTTGACGAACTAGGAATAGTTATGTGTATTAAGGATAATAGGAATAGATAGATTACTAAGCAATTAATTATTAGTGGAGATATAAGTTTTCTAAGTCTTCTTGCTATGCTAGACTCGAAATTTTTGATATCAAGCTAAAAAAAACGCACTATGTGCTCTTTGAAATAAATTTTTATTCTCAACTCCTAGTGACCATTGTGTATGAGTGGACTTCGGGCCATTGACACATCTTACCTTTTGAGATAATAAAACTAATTTGCGATGATTTTTGAACGGTTTAAAGTATAGTATATGCTACTTGTTTCAGCTAAACGATCATGATTTGAAATATCAAAATATTTTTTTTATCACTTATGTACCATGTAACCTGGTGCAGAGATGATAAAAAGTTTATGGAGTTATAAATGCAGGAATACTTAGTGTCGAATTTGATCTAAAATCGTTGTTCCACTATTGTATGATGTGTTATGACAAAGTAAATCGATGACGACATCCTCATACGGGTTGTTAATACATTACGGCATCATGACGTCATTTTCAAACAATTTTCAAAATTTTAATTTGCCAACGGGGTTTTGGCTACACACATTCGTATTTCGAGTGAAATTGATTATTGATATGAGTCTAAGCTAATTGATTCGGCTAGACCAACTTTTATGAAAACTCTAAGCGTTCTTTGAAAATTTTTCCCAGACCAAATTAATTTGGTGCGGATTCTGATAAAGACTGAGGTAAGAAAAAATTTATCGCTACCAAAAGCGATCGAAAGCAGATAAGACCAAAGATTACTTTATAAGTACAGGGCATACCGGACTAATTACCCACTATGTCTGTAAGTTATGACAGTTTAAGGATGAATTTCCATATAACCTTTGCGAAAGTGACAGACAATAGTCTATATAACTCCTCAGCACATTTGAAAATTTTTGCTCTGGTGATGAATGTATTGGGTAGCATGTGATGATGAGAATGAATGGTGAATGGTGTAAGGTGTAAGGTGTATGGTAAATTTCGGAGACGAAATTTTTAGAAGAAGGGGTGAATGTGATAACCTGAGAATTTAGAGAATTATTTAAATCTTAAAATATTGAATTAAGGTTAAATAATAAACCTAAACACAAAATAAGTAAATGGATTTGAGATTTCCGAGAAGGAATTTTGTAAATTTAAAATTTCTGTGGTAAATTATCAGGATTAAATATATACGTGAATATGTTCTGTGTATATGGTTATATATGTGTATAGTATGTGGTTAAGGGTCAAGGGTTGACCAGATAAGATATATCAGTGGCAAACCCTAATATTATATTAAGAACATCAACGTTCAGTTAGAAAATTCTTACGATTTATAAGAAACCCTAAAAATCGGTTCTAGAAACCCTAATTTTAGTTCTGGGAATTTGAAATCCTAATTCGGAAGTTGAAAACCCTAATTTGGGAATTCAAATGCTAGTATAAGTTTTAACGTTATTAATTATAACCTAATTAGGGAAAACCCTAATGATTTACTTGAATCCCTAATTTTAAATTGGAAACCCTAATTCTTGGGTTATAAACCCTAATCCATGATTATAGAACCTAATTGCTAAATTAGCAATTTTAATTAGGAAATATTAGTCCTAATTAGCAAGCTTGAATTATGATTGGGAAATTTTAATATAATTAGAAAACCCTAATTATAATGTAGAAATATTAATTTTCAATTTTGAAAATCGAAATTTGGAAATCTTAGAAATTAAATTTAAAAAATTTTAGGGTTAAACCCTAAACCCTAAGGGTTAGGGCAAATGGCAAGTATGCCTTTAAAATTAAATGTGAAATAACAGAAATACCTTGTTCTTAAAAATTAAGTAAAAGATATGGCAAATCTTGGTGACTCATCTATTTGGATATACAACATGTGCCTTAAATCTGTCCATATCTAATCTTTATGCCACCTAGCAACCTTAGATACAATGAATCAAAGTTTTATAACTTAAAAAGTAAGTAAAGTTACTTACTTTACTTTCCAAAGTTAGCCAAGACCTTCTCTCTCTAAAATTTTGGGAATGGGGAGTGTGAGAGAGTGAGGAGATAAGTCATGATCATATCTTAACTCTCAAAGATCAGATCATCAAGGATCAGTTCAAGAATCAAAGCCTAAAAGGTCTTCAGACAAAGCTTATTAAATTGCATAGCGGTAGTCAACGGTTCAGGCAAGTTATTCTTAACTCGACCTCGAGTTGTATTATTCAATTATACTTGTGGTTAATTGTAAGACCCCAAATTATTAATAAATGAAATTTATTTTCCTCTATTTATTATTTTGAAATAGTAAGGGTTGATTTGATTAATGTGGATAGTTATGGGTAAAATACGCAAATATTTCAAATAAGCAAGTGGTTATAAAATATTAATTATTGTCGGGGAATATTCGTTTGGTCGTGGAATATTAAATCTGTCAGGGGAATATTAAATGCATTGACGTAGTAGTCTTTTATGGGCCCCATAACGGAAGCGATTGGATGAAGAAAACGACAAATATAAGTTGTTTATAAATAACTAGTAGTTATTCTGAATTATCTCTTGTTGGAATACCCGTTGGTTAAAACACACTAATACGCGTTGTTGAGCGATGAGCACACCAGATTGCACCAATTATTGATTCTTACGTAAGTGAAGGCACTACTCAATAATTATTACGATAATTCTTCGCTCAATATTTTATTTTATTGATTCAATAATTCTTTGCATTGATATTTTATATTCTTTGTTGTTTCAATAAATTGTCATTACATGTATTTTCTATTATCGAAGCAATAATTCATATTATCCTAATAATATTATTAGAAAATATTATTGGCAATGTCTAGAAAGTTCTATCTAAGAAGAGGTTTGGTCACCTAATTACGGCGCAGAAGTGAGAAATCTTTATTGAAAGCCCCTCTTTCACAGGAGCACTACTTTGGTTGCTAATCTTTGTAATTACGTAATATTATTTGTAAATAGTTAATTAGTGATTTATATGATGAGGAAAATATTGATTTTATGTGAATATAGATGGAGAAAATTTTTAATGTGACAATTGTTGAAAATTAATATTTTATCTTTTTCTGATAAAATAATTCATTTAAATATATTATTTTAATAATATATTAATCTAATGATATTTTTATAATGAATGTGGGATATGTGAGTATATGAGGAGGAAGAGTATTTTGTGGCATTAAATGTTTAACACATATTTTGTGTGTTGGTGGACACAATTATTGAATAGAAATTTGATTATAAACGTAGAATCGCTTGGTTTGTGGATTTGGTCAATTTCATTTTGGAATTTCAAAAACTTCCTTCTGCAAAGTTGTAGATAATGGAATTTCCTATGGAAAATCGTGAGTTTTGAATTTTTATGATAAAAGAGCTATTTATTATAAATTATTTAAGTTCCGAAGCTCCGAAATAATTGATTTTTGGAAGTTTTAATTATGTTTTTTAAGAAAAACGTTTTTCAAATGTTGGTGGCCATCTTTAACACATGTTAAGTTGCTGAATTCAGATGATTCTAAGTGGGCGTAGACAAATTAATATATATATTATTATTATATTAAATTTTCTACTTTGGTGTTCTAAGCATTTTTCTATAAATAGGGTGCTTAGGTTAGAATTGAAAATCACACCAGAAACTGAAGTTTTCTCTCTCTATATTATCGTATTCTTGTGAGTATTTTGAGTATACTTTGAGTATTGCTATACGGTGCAAGTTCAAGTCATAGCCTATATCCGGTGTTTCAACTAGAAGTACTGTCTTTCGAGGTAAGGGATGTTATTTTATTCGAAAATGATATTATTTCTTCAATATCATTATGTGAAATATTGGTTGGAAATTTTTATCAAATTTGGAACTTTTTCATGTCGGGGTTACTATTCATGAGTTACTATTCACGAGTTACTATTCATGAGTTACTATTCACGAATTACTATTCACGAGTACTATTCACGAAGCGTGAAGATGTTTTTTTGTGAAATTTCTATCTTTTGGTGTCGGAGTTACTATTCACGTATACGACACTATTCACGATATCTGACACTATTCACGAATCACTAACTATTCACCTAAAAATGAAATTTCTTCTTTTTGTCCAAAATATCTATTCTGGATACTAGCTTTGATTGTATCCATGTTTTGATCATTCTTAAATTTTACTCCACTCTGATTACTTATGAAGTATTTTTGAACTTGGATTGTTTAAAATACGAATCCTTAATATTTGTTCTTTTGTTTCACTGGATTCGTTTCCTTTAAAATATTTTTCATCATCCTCAGTCCTAAATGATGATATTACTGAATATCTTTGGCATGTAGTGCAAAGATGAATGATTTCTTGATGAATATCTTTGGCCCGTAGTGCAAAGATGAACAAGTGTTGAGATGAACATGACCGACTGATTAATATCTTTGGCCCGTAGTGCAAAGATGAACAGGTGTTTAGATGAACATGACCAACTGATGAATATCTTTGGCCTGTAGTGCAAAGATGAATATTTGATTCCAGATATATATTGATTGATGTTACGGATAAAATATCGACGATGAACTTTTAAATTCATATATAGAAGATAGTAGTTTGCATTCTCTACTTAACTCTTCTAATGAATTGTTGTTTCCTTGCAGTTGTTGATTTAAAACTGGTTGTCTATTGTATTCTATTAGATTTTTCCCTGTTGAAGACTAACGATAATTTGTTGTATATTATCTTAGTCATAATATTCTTTACTGGGCTAGTTGAGCTCACCCTTTTCCTTTTTGTTCCATTCTTCTTCTCAAGAGGCGCGAATGTAGCGAGTACTAGTCGAGGTATGGAATGAAGGTTCTAGAGAGAGTTGTTTAGTAGTCCTCACCATTTTTGTAAAATAATGTATCAATAATTATGATGGGGATTTATTTGCGTGTGGATATTGTCTAGACGGAAATATCTGTATTTAAACTCATAGTTTATATGTTGTAATAATAAAGTTGTAGTTATTTCTGTACCATGTATTTGGCGACTCAGAATGGGTTGGATGGAATGGACCTATTTTGGGGGCGTCACATTAATCATTTCTGATTGTCATATCTAAGAATTTTTAAATCGCACTCTGTGCATACTGCATGTATTCATCAGGTATAAAAAGCTGATCACCTTCATTGCCATTCGGTCCAGATATATATATGTTCATGTTCAATGTTCGTTCAGCTATGTAAAATTTGTTCATTCTATTTCGCAATTAAATTGTACAACTGTAGCCAGCTTTTGTTCAATTCTTTCAATCATGATATATTCTTAAATTATTGAACTTAAACTTGCTGGGCAAACTTATTGCTCACCCTTGCTATATCATGATAAACAATGCAGATAAGGCGAATACGATCGGATAAAGGAAAGGATAAAGCGATGTTCAGCTTGGGATTATATGTGCAGCTTATTTGTAATAGTTATGTATGATTATAGTTTATGAATTTTGTATAAGTTAAGGTTACTCGACCTTGGGGAATAGTGTGTAAAGTTTATTGTATACACAATTTATGTTTATATCTTCCGCAATAGAAATAGAATTTGATTGAACTGGATCCGCGGTGATTCGGGGCTCTCACAATTGGTATCAGAGTTGTAGGTTATGAACCTTAGGTAGGAAAACCTGAGACTAATAACCGCAGTGATTAGGATAAGTACTAACTCAAATAGAGTTAGTGTGTCGGTAAGGTTCAAAGACAAATCTCGGCGGATTATAAAGATACAGAGTTCCCTAACTCTGATAATAAAAGTGAATAGTAGTGATGAATAGATAAAGTCTAAAAGACTAAAAGTACAGTGATAGGAGATCGTAAAACAAAACGATCAAGAAATAGAATTAATCGTAATATATACGATGAGATCACCCCGTGATCGGATAAGGTTATAGTATAGAGAAGGATCAAGCGAATGATTAAAAAGTTTACAGCAAGATTGTTTAGTGTCAGTTGTACTATGAATTGATACAGATTCAGGAAAGGATTATGAATATATATTAAATGAAATTCGTATGGAGAAGGGAGTTAGGATAATTATTGGAATGTTAGTGTCGCGTTATTTGCTATATATGCATGTTAAGAGGGTGATTCCTTTCTCGTGTGTATATCAAATAGATAGGGTATAGGTAGAGAATATAAGGTTAAGTACGAGTTCTTAAAACTCATACTTATGATACGTTCGTGACTCATGATTATATGAAATGTTTATGAACCCCTCAGCGAATGGACGCCAATGGTCTGACTAGGACAAGTTCTTAAACTCATATAATTGTGAAAAGTTCTTGAACTCATGAGTGTGGTTTGACGAACTAGGAATAGTTATGTGTATTAAGGATAATAGGAATAAATAGATTTACTAAGCAATTAATTATTAGTGGAGATATAAGTTTTCCAAGTCTTCTAGCTATGCTAGACTCGAAATTTTTGATATCAAGCTAAAAAAAACGCACTATGTGCTCTTTGAAATGAATTTTTATTCTCAACTCCTAGTGACCATTGTGTATGAGTGGACTTCGGGCCACCGACACATCTTACCTGTTGAGATAATAAAACTGATTTGGGATGATTTTTGAATGGTTTAAAGTATAGTATATGCTACTTGTTTCAGCTAAACGATCATGATTTGAAATATCAAAATATTTTTTTTATCACTTATGTACCATGTAACCTGGTGCAGAGATGATAAAAAGTTTATGGAGTTATAAATGCAGGAATACTTAGTGTCGAATTTGATCTAAAATCGTTGTTCCACTATTGTATGATGTGTTATGACAAAGTAAATCGATGACGACATCCTCATACGGGTTGTTAATACATTACTAAGCATCGTACGCGTCATTTTCAAACAATTTTCAAAATTTTAATTTGCCAACGGGGTTTTGGCTACACACATTCGTATTTCGAGTTAAATTGATTATTGATATGAGTCTAAGCTAATTGATTCGGTTAGACCAACTTTTATGAAAACTCTAAGCGTTCTTTTGAAAATTTTTCCTGCACCAAATTAATTTGGTGCGGATTCGATAAAAGACCGAGGTAAGAAAAAATTTATGCGCCCAAGGCGGATCTGAGAAACAGATAAGACCAAAGAAGATTTTATAAGTGCACAGGCATACTGGGACTAATTACCCACTATATGTCATGTAAGTTATGACAGTTTAAGGATGAATTTTCATATAACCTTTGCGAAAGTGACAGACAATAGTCTATATAACTCCTCAGCACATTTGAAAATTTTTGCTCTGGTGATGAATGTATTGGGTAGCATGTGATGATGAGAATGAATGGTGAATGGTGTAAGGTGTAAGGTGTATGGTAAATTTCGGAGACGAAATTTTTAGAAGAAGGGGTGGATGTGATAACCTGAGAATTTAGAGAATTATTTAAATCTTAAAATATTGAATTAAGGTTAAATAATAAACCTAAACACAAAATAAGTAAATGGATTTGAGATTTCCGAGAAGGAATTTTGTAAATTTAAAATTTCTGTGGTAAATTATCAGGATTAAATATATACCTGAATATGTTCTGTGTATATGGTTATATATGTGTATAGTATGTGGTTAAGGGTCAAGGGTTGACCAGATAAGATATATCAGTGGCAAACCCTAATATTATATTAAGAACATCAACGTTCAGTTAGAAAATTCTTACGATTTATAAGAAACCCTAAAAATCGGTTCTAGAAACCCTAATTTTAGTTCTGGGAATTTGAAATCCTAATTCGGAAGTTGAAAACCCTAATTTGGGAATTCAAATGCTAGTATAAGTTTTAACGTTATTAATTATAACCTAATTAGGGAAAACCCTAATGATTTACTTGAATCCCTAATTTTAAATTGAAACCCTAATTCTTGGGTTATAAACCCTAATCCATGATTATAGAACCTAATTGCTAAATTAGCAATTTTAATTAGAAATATTAGTCCTAATTAGCAAGCTTGAATTATGATTGGGAAATTTTAATATAATTAGAAAACCCTAATTATAATGTAGAAATATTAATTTTCAATTTTGAAAACTGAAATTTGGAAATCTTAGAAATTAAATTTAAAAAATTTTAGGGTTAAACCCTAAACCCTAAGGGTTAGGGCAAATGGCAAGTATGCCTTTAAAATTAAATGTGAAATAACAGAAATACCTTGTTCTTAAAAAATTAAGTAAAAGATATGGCAAATCTTGGTGACTCATCTATTTGGATATACAACATGTGCCTTAAATCATCCATATATCTAATCTTTATGCCACCTAGCAACCTTAGATACAATGAATCAAAGTTTTATAACTTAAAAAGTAAGTAAAGTTACTTACTTTACTTTCCAAAGTTAGCCAAGACCTTCTCTCTCTAAAATTTTGGGAATGGGGAGTGTGAGAGAGTGAGGAGATAAGTCATGATCATATCTTAACTCTCAAAGATCGATCATCAAGGATCAGTTCAAGAATCAAAGCCTAAAAGGTCTTCAGACAAAGCTTATTAAATTGCATAGCGGTAGTCAACGGTTCAGGCAAGTTATTCTTAACTCGACCTCGAGTTGTATTATTCAATTATACTTGTGGTTAATTGTAAGACCCCAAATTATTAATAAATGAAATTTATTTTCCTCTATTTATTATTTTGAAATAGTAAGGGTTGATTTGATTAATGTGGATAGTTATGGGTAAAATACGCAAATATTTCAAATAAGCAAGTGGTTATAAAATATTAATTATTGTCGGGGAATATTCGTTTGGTCGTGGAATATTCGTCTCGCTTGAGGAATATTCGTGACGACAAACAGTAGTCTTTGTGGGCCCCATAACGAAAAAGCGATTGGATGAAGAAAACGCGACAAATATAAGTTGTTTATAAATAACTACAGTAGTTGTTATTCACAGATTATCTTGTTGGAATACCCTGGTTTAAACACACTAATATCTGGCGTTGTTGAACAAGAGTAGCACACGGTATTGCACCAATTATTGATTCTTACGTAAGAAGGCACTACTCAATAATTGTTACAATGTAATTCTTGCTTCGATTTTTATTTTATTGATTCAATAATTGCTTTGCATTGATATTTTATATTACTTTTTGTTTTAATAAATTGTCATTACACGCAGATTTTCTATTATCGAAGCAATAATTCATATTATCTGAATAATATTATTAGAAAATATTATTGGCAATGTCTAGAAAGTTCTATCTAAGAAGAGGTTTGGTCACCTAATTGCGCGCCAGTAAGGAGAAATCTTTATTGGAAAGCCCCTTTTCTGAGGAACTACACAGTTGCTAATCTTTGTGATTCGTAATATTATTTGTAAATAGTTAATTATTGATTTATATGATGAGGAAAATATTGATTTTATGTGAATATAGATGGAGAAAATTTTTAATGTGACAATTGTTGAAAATTAATATTTTATCTTTTTCTGATAAAATAATTCATTTAAATATATTATTTTAATAATATATTAACGGTGATATTTTTATAATGAATGTGGGATATGTGAGTATATGAGGAGGAAGAGTATTTTTGTGGCATTAAATGTTTAACACATATTTTGTGTGTTGGTGGACACAATTATTGACCGAAATTTGATTATAGCCTGTAGAATCGCCCGTTTGTGGATTTCGGTCAATTTCTGTTTGGAATTTCGAAAAACTTCCTTCTGCAAAGTTGTAGATAATGGAATTTCCTATGGAAAATCGTGAGTTTTGAATTTTTATGATAAAAGAGCTATTTATTATAAATTATTTAAGTTCAAAGTTCAAAATAATTGATTTTGGAAGTTTTAATTATGTTTTTTAAGAAAAACGTTTTTCAAATGTTGGTGGCCATCTTTAACACATGTTAAGTTGTTGAATTCAGATGATTCTAAGTGGGCGTGAGACAAATTAATATATATATTATTATTATATTAAATTTTCTACTTTGGTGTTCTAAGCATTTTTCTATAAATAGGTGCTTAGGTTAGAATTGAAAATCACACCGAAAATCAAGTTTTCTCTCTATATTATCGAAGCGTATTCTTGTGAGTATTTTGAGTATACTTTGAGTATTGCTATACTGATGCAAGTTCAAGTCATAGCCTATATCCTGTGTTTCAACTAAATCTTGTCTTTCGAGGTAAGGGATGTTATTTTATTCGAAAATGATATTATTTCTTCAATATCATTATGCTGAAATATTGGTTGGAAATTTTTATCAAATTTGGAACTTTTTCATGTCGGGGTTACTATTCATGAGTTACTATTCACGAGTTACTATTCATGAGTTACTATTCACGAATTACTATTCACGAGTACTATTCACGAAGCGTGAAGATGTTTTTTTGTGAAATTTCTATCTTTTGGTGTCGGAGTTACTATTCACGTATACGACACTATTCACGTATACGACACTATTCACGAATACGGCACTATTCAATTTAAAAAATGAAATTTCTTCTTTTGTCCAAAATATCTATTCTGGATACTAGCTTTGATTGTATCCATGTTTTGATCATTCTTAAATTTTACTCCACTCTGATTACTTATGAAGTATTTTTGAACTTGGATTGTTTAAAATACTGAATCCTTAATATTTGTTCTTTTGTTTCACCGGGATTCGCTTTCCTTTAAAATATTTTTCATCATCCTCACCCTAAATGATGATATTATCGAATATCTTTGGCATGTAGTGCAAAGATGAATGATTTCTTGATGAATATCTTTGGCCCGTGGTGCAAAAGATGAACAAGTGTTGAGATGAACATGACCGATCGATTAATATCTTTGGCCGTGGTAGTGCAAAGATGAACAGTGTTTAGATGAACATGACTAATCGATGAATATCTTTGGCTCAGAAAGGTAAAAAGATGAATATTTGATTCCGATATATATATTGATTGATGTTACGGATAAAATATCGACGATGAACTTTTAAATTCATATATAGAAGATAGTAGTTTGCATTCTCTACTTAACTCTTCTAATGAATTGTTGTTTCACTTACCGCATTGTTGATTTAAAACCGGTTGTCTATTGTATTCTATTAGATTTTTCCCTGTTGAAGACTAACGATAATTTGTTGTATATTATCTTAGTCATAATATTCTTTACTGGGCTAGTTAAGCTCACCCTTTTCCTTTTTGTTCCATTTTTCTTCTCAAGAGGCGCGAATGTAGCGAGTACTAGTCGGGGTATGGAATGAAGGTTCTAGAGAGAGTTGTTTAGTAGTCCTCACCATTTTTGTAAAATAATGTATCAATAATTATGATGGGGATTTATTTGCGTGTGGATATTGTCTGCATTTTAAATATCTCGTATTTAAACTCACAGCTTTATATGTTGTAATAATAAAGTTGTAGTTATTTACGTACATCACGTATTTGGCGACTCAGAATGGGTTGGATGGAATGGACCTATTTTGGGGGCGTCACATTAATCATTTCTGATTGTCATATCTAAGAATTTTTAAATCGCACTCTGTGCATACTGCATGTATTCATCAGGTATAAAACGCTGATCACCTTCATTGCCATTCGGTCCAGATATATATATGTTCATGTTCAATGTTCGTTCAATGTTTTCAGTCTAAACATCCCTATACCTTAGTACAGTCCATCAACTTACCACACATTAGTAGTTCAGGAATTTTCCACAATAATATGAGTTTAAGAACTATCCTAGTCAGACCATAGGCGTCCATTCGCTGAGAAGTTCAAAAATATTCCATATTATTATGAGTCACGAACTTACCATAAGTGTGAGTTTCAAGAACTCGCACCTACCTTATCGTTCTCTACCTATCAAGTTTATACATGAGAAAAGATTCACCTTCTGGTCATATACACATTGACAGCGTGACCAATTCCAATGATTATCACTGTAATAAACTGAGTGGTTGTAACCCCAAAGCACAAAATCCTGCCCACACAAAAGTTCATATAACTCAGCTATCACATGAGTCCTCAATTGAAATCTTACAACTTTTAAATTTCTCTTTACTTAATACGAATTTTCTTTAATTCATATGTTATCCTTCACAACTCAACCTGACGTCTTCTTCCCGTACAACTTTGTAGTACCATTCATTCATAACATTAGCTATAAATCATTCATCGTTTAACAGATCATCTGTTATTACGATTCACTATGATCACGTGGTGATCTTCTTCCTTAATTGTTGAACTTAACGATCTTCTTATCCTTCTCTCTACAATTATAGCCTTAGGTACTCATACCTAAGGTTTATAACCTATCAGCTCTGATACCACTTTGTAACACCCCAAATTCGGCCTATCTTCATACTCGAATTTTGTACGTCACGGTCCCACTTCTTTTTAAACATACATCATTATATATTGAAATATAACAACATACATTCTCAATTCCCAAGTTCTAATACCTTATAACCTCGTTCATTACAAATAATGATAATTACATTATTCTTTACATCTTACACGAGTGACTTTCATCCGCCACCAAGGATACGTAACAGTTCATTAAACTAGTCTATAGTTTAATTTTATCATTCTACATTACAAGTATTCGCTTGATCTTCACGCTCATTCATCTAATGAATGGTACTTCTTCTGGATACCGATTAGCTTGATCTTAAAGGGATCCTTAAGTTCTTCTACTCATGCGCTGAAAATGTTTTTCATTTAAAGCAAGTATAAGCATTCAATTGCCCAACATGTCATAGTAGTTGAATAAACAACTTCAAGAGTTTAAACATTCCTTTATAACTTCGATAACCGAACAAAGGTTATGAAGCAGCTTGAATAATAGGAATAACCTCGATTCCTATCATTTTAAAACATTAGTCACATTCACTTTGAAATACTTTCATTCTTCTACCTTTTCCATACACATCCTGTCTGGCTAGAATCAATAGCACAGACTTAACAATAATGGTTCATGTATAAACAGAACATTCTCATATTGAATAGTTTAATCACAGAACAGTTCATCTCATAGAAACACCGAAGTGTTCAAATTGTGGCATAAGGCCTCATACGTTCTACCACCTTGTACAAATATCGCACATTCGCACATAGACAGAACTTCTAATGTTCAACATCTGAGAAGTTTAAGAAACTAACATTCATTTAGAATATGAATGAAGTTAGGAAACTTGCCTTACGCACAGCTATAGCTTACACTGAACTACTCATTCCAATTCCTGTATAACACATAAGGAATACATACACCAATTAGTCATGTATATTTGACTTATGCATTGGTTTACTTAACTTTACTTCTTAGAGTTTTGCATTCTTGCAACCTAAGTTTACGCATCAACTTCCTTTACCGGTTTACAGCTTTATGACATACGGAGATGTCTTACTCAAAACGTTCATCATCTTTGATGATTTGAATTTTTATCTTCTTCTTATAACTTCTCTAGGACTCAGCACACATCGCTTCTCTGCTAGTAGTCCATATGGTACTCTAAGTGGTTTTCCACAAACAACCAACAAACAAGTTCCCGTCTCATCTACACTGCCATCACAGTGAGTTATATCGGTTGCTAGTTTTGTATATACCTTCGCTCTCTGAAGGAATTGTTTAGCCCAACTCCCATATTTCAACCATCAAAGGTTACGATTGTACCACAACCTAAACTTATCTTAACTTATTCGAACCATTAAACTATAATGTTTGTTAAGTGAAATTCTTATTCCTTATGGCTTTCTGGCAACTAAATGCCATACCTCACGATTCATTCTTTATCCAACTCCCATTCGGCTTTCATTAATCTTATTACCGTTCGTTACGGCTTTCTTGATAATTCATATCTTACTTAATACTTTCGTTATTCATTACATGAACTCCACATTCATTACTCTTTCATAATGTCAAAGCCATACCGTTCGTTATAAGCTAAGACCAATCGTTCATCGCAACAATGTTGCATTCACAGCGTCTAAACGCTTTACACTTATCTCTCATTACCACAACATAACATCGAAATGTTATTCATTACCCTCGTCACTCAACATCTAAGGAATCACAACCATAGCAATCCCCCACATTCGTTTATCGCGACTACGGTCCCTGGATATCGGTTCCGTAACCCGTGTTCACATTCTTTGTCTTTTAATCTCGTTTAATCTTTCCGTTCAACCTTTACTAAAGGTTTAATTCCCATATTTAAATTTTACATTTGATTAACTACACGTTCATTAGCTTTCGTTACACTTTCCCCAGGATTTGAGCAATTAAAAGCTCATCACTGGGCCTTACCCTGCACCGGCGCTGTGGCACCCTTCTTAATATTACTCCCCTGTCTGGAGCTGCAACACCACCTTACAAAGCATGGCTGGCGCTGCGGCGCCAAGCCCTAATTCTTGAAATATTTATCTAAGTGTTAACTTGTTTTGAGACGCTTACTTCCCGATCTCATAACTTATTCGTTATAACTCGGAACGAGGTCGTTCCAAAGTCATTCTCTTATCTTACGTACTTCAATCCCCCTTGGACAGAACTTAGTTCTGAATTCGCTAACATGTCATTCGATTGGCTTAATCTTCATCCTTCATTCATTTTACTTTATTAACGTTCTTCGTTCGTTCGTCCGTAATTCGGTCATCCGAACTCAGAACTCGTTCGTTCTTGAGTCCACGACTCACGTTTTCTACGTTCTCTTACATTCTTATTAAACCCTACACATTCGGGTTCATTTACAGACTTTTTAGTTCTCGTTCGTCTTGTACAAAATTTTCGCCATAACTTCCTTATAGTTATGTTTTAATCCGTTCTTCATGAACGTTTCTACCGTTCCTAACCAAGCAATAAGTATCTAACTTATACGCGATGGTTTTAAACTTGTCCATCAATAACAATTATACTACGATGGTTTTAAATTTGTCCATCAACAACGTTCTTCGCGTGTTCTTCACGTTCTTCGTTCGTTCTTCATTTTTAATCGATATTTTGATTACGATTTCACTTTTCCTTGGAATTTGATGTTATAAAACACCATTCCTTACTTATTTCACTGAATCATTCATATGATTAATTCGGATCGCTCAAATTCATTACGAATCTTATACTTCCTTAAGAAATTTATAACGTAAACTTAAAATTCTTATTTCTTCATTTTCTCATGAGTTCAACCATATGAAATCATTCCTAACATCTTTTACTTCTTATTATCATTAAGTTATGTTTCTAACATGTAAACTTAAAGAAAATATTAATTTAGAAGTTAGGTTTTAGTACCTTTCTTCTTTATTCTTCTTCCTCTAGACAAAGTCGGTGATTCACTAGCTTTTCTATTTTACGATCACCTTCGATCCGAGCATTCATGCTAATTCTCTTCCTTCTTCATCTTCTCCAAGCTCTCAAACTCTCTCTCTCTCTCTTTCAAAGTGTTGGTTGATTTTTGAAAAAAATCATCTAACACTTTCCTTATATAGATTTTCAAAGCTAGGGGTAAAATAGTTATTTCGCCCCTAGATTTACTATTCCCACCTCCTTACTAACCTCCTTACTATTCACGAAGCTTCCCTTGGAAGCTTCGTGCTTCCGTCTTGAGGAATTCGTCCGACAATTTTAAAAACTGCGATTCTCGGAATCCAAATATTTTTGGATATTTCGTCTTTCGTTTACAATTTAACTTTTACGTATTCTTAGGATCTCCGAATAACTGAAAAACACTTTTTGACATTAAGAATTTTCCGTCACGTTTTCCCCTAACGTAGTTAAACGAATGAAAAGTACATAACAATACTTTTCGTCATTTTTATTTCGTCCGATTTCTGCACGCTTTTTGAGAAAAACTTTTATCGACTTACTTAATTTTCACGATATATTATCGTCAAATCTTTCGACGGAATATCATTTCGACATAACGAACTCTCGAAAAGTCTTATGTTATTCAAACCCTAACCCTTAGGATTTCGCTTCAATTGAATAAAGGCCTATTTCGTCTTTTTCTTCAAAATATTTTGTTCCCAAAAAAATTTTATTTTCGCCTTGAAAATTTTACTGCTCAGCCTAGCTCAGAGAGCTTAATCCTCCCAATTAATAATCATCCTAGATTCTAGAACGATTAATAAACACATAAGACATAATATTATTAATAAAAATTCATTTTATTAATAACTAATTCTTTAAACTTAAATTCGAACAATCCAAATTCTCCGAGTTGTTACACTACCATTCTTGGATATTGATCTGGTTTACTTTTTGCTATGTTGAGCATGCTAGTATGAATTCATTATGACTATTTATGCCCCTGATATGCTAATATTAGTTACCTTGCACGTAACCACTTACCATAACTTGGATTCCAAAGGGAACTTGAGTTTCAAAGTACAAACTCAATGAGACATGTATACTTTAAATTCCAAACTTGAAAACATGCTATCATGATCTAATTTCATATATATATAAGCATGGAAGCGTGAAAGCATGATATAGAATATGTGGGCTTACCTTGCATGCTTGAATAAGTTTTGATGACCTACTAATGAAAACTTAAAGTTTTAAATACAAACTTGATAAACTATATACACTTTGAGTTAGGAACATGTGAGCATGCTTGTAACGACCGAGAAAATCGGATTATTTGTAAAATACTTTTATCTGATTAAATGATGAATAAAATTATTTTATAATGAGTAAGCAAGATGAATGTCATTTTATAACCTAATAGTGTTGGAATGTCGTAGTATTTTGGCTACGTGGTAGAATTAAAGTGTTTTAATTTCCAAGAAGAAAATAAAAGTTTTCTGAGAAATTTTTAAAAAAATACTATTCATCGATATCTGCTCGGGAATTATTTTTGGACTTCCGAGAAATACGTAACGATAGAATATCAAGGGAAGATGGATTATGTAATAATAATTCATGTATGGCAAACGCAGTTTTTCGCCTGCGTACTAAATGTGAGAACGTTAGGGAAAGTAAAGCATTAATGAGTAAACGATGATCTTATGATATGTAAGTATTGTACGAGGTAATGAATACGAGTATGATACGAGGTATTATACATGTATGTATGAATGATGGTATGTCGTATATAATGAATAAGTATACGAGTTAGCATACGAGAATAATACGTAGACAATACGTTATAAATATTAAGCAATGGTATTGGACTTGCAGGTTTTGGTAGGAATTGTATAAGCCCAAGTATAGGAAATGTTAAGGCCCAATGTTTAAAAATGCAAGCCCAAAGGATAAGTAAAAGTTAGTTAAACTTAAAGCCCAAATTAAGAACCAGATCCGTGGATCGAACCAATGGGTAAGAACAACCCATGGGGCAACCTATGTGGGCCCCATGGATCACATGGCACCATCTTGGTGACTAAATAAAGTGATTTTACATGGTGATCAAGGATGAATAGTAAGGAGGTAGATTAAGGAGGTAGAAGGTCTTTATGTCCATTATACCCTCACTTTAATTTTCCTATAAATATGAGAGCTTGATTTCATTTCTTGCTTGTTTTAATTTCCACCAACACAATATATTGAGAGAGAAAAGAAGTAAGAGCTACATTTTTCCTAATTCAAGAAAGAAGAAGAAAGAAAGCAAGAGAACTTCAAAGGTAATGATTCTTAAACCATGATTCTCCCTCTCTTCATTTGATAGAGAAGTGAGTAGTGGTAGAGCACGCTTGTTAAGGAGTGATAAAGATGGTTGTTAATGGATGAAACCTTAATAAACTATGTTAAGTGAAATCATAAGTATAAAAGCTATAAACCATTCAAATTCATTGAAGAATTGGATTATGTTGTTGATGGATAAGTTTAAAACCATCATTTGTAGGCTTAGATTGTACATGTTGTGATAATGGAATGAATCCATTTGGAACGGTGTAAAAATATTAAGTAACGAAGTTATGGCAGAATTTACGAGATTAGATGATAATCATCGAAATCATGAAATTCTCGGAATGAAAGTCAAAAGTTAGCATTGAACTCAGAAAAGTTAGTTTTCGATGGAGAATAGTCTAAGTTTGCATTTTAGAGTTGGACTCGAAAATGGTCAAATTCTGACTTAGAACGAAGAAACGAGCTATGAACGTTCATGAACGTTTATCATTTTTGTAAAAACAGACTTAAATTGTGAATTCCGTGTTAACGAATTCAAAAATGTAAAATTCTTATATGAACACTTAGTTCATGTGATTTGTGAGCTAATGTATTTCAAACGAGCCAATTCGGACTTAAAATAAATAATTTATGAGTCCGGGAAGTTCGTTAAATAAACAAACTATCATGACTATCTGGTGCACAGAGTTGGCGCCGCAGTGCCAACCAAGGCTTAAATGGTGGAACGCCGAGCTATACCAAAACCTACTGGAGATTGGAGCCGCAGCGCGGCCAATAACACTGAGGATGGTGTCGTAGCGCCAGGTCCGGGAGTTAAACATTGCTAACTCGCGTTGCAGCGCGAGTCCAAGAAGGAAAGTTGGCGCTGCAGCGCCAGCATTAGAAAGGAGATGGTGAAGAATGTTCATGAACATAAAAGGAGTTATAAGTTAATTACTGATGAAGTATAACATTTATCAACTTGAAGTGACATCATTTAAGATGTTAAAACCATAAGTAATACAACTAAAGGTCAAAGGAAGATTACTTGAACGTGAACGTAAACACAATGTAATACGGTAAAACGTAACCAATGTTAACAAATCTAATGAATAATTAGATTGAGAAGAAGGGTAAGATAAGTTAGATATCATACATGTCTGACTATGACCTAATGTGGTATGTTACCTGGTTATGTATTGTAGAGACCTTAAAGAATCAAAATGAAAAGTATTTAAACAGTAGTAGACGCTGAAGGCAAGTGTTCTTACCCTTGTTTATGTTCATTTTGGACAAGTTTTGCAATTCATGTATCTTGCACATTAATTAATGTATGATGAGGTCGAAGCCAGTTCTTTCGGCTAGACTTAATGTATTTACTGGATTTCTTATAATCTATTGAAATGTTATTAAAGTTGCTATCATTATCCTTCAACAATGTTAAACTGATAAAATACAATAGACATCAAGTTTAACTGCAGCGGAATAAGCAATCCATTAGAAGAGTCAAGTAGAGCATGATATCTACTATCTTCTATAATTTAAAATGTTTTCATCAATTTTTATCGCTGAGACTCAGCTAAATAAATAAACCACATCATCGAATCATATCTGCACTACGGGCCAAGGATATTCATTAAATCATCAATGGTCATGACTATACCGAATAATCCCTGGTCATAATCATACCAAAAACTATTCATCAATGCACTACAGGCCACTGAGGACTTTTACAACATCGTTTATAACATTACAGGTCATGATTATACCGAATGATCCCTATTCATAATCATACCAAGTCCATCTCTGCACGTAAGCCAAAGATATACAACTATAAAACCAATAATCAACAGTCCATCTTTGCACGTAAGCCAAAGATATACAATTCAATAATCAACTGTCCATCTTTGCACATAAGCCAAACATAACTTTCATCACCATATAAGCATGAGGATGATGACAATGATAAAAGCATTAATCAAATGAAAACAAGGATAAATATTAAAGACTTTAAATTTATCCAAATATTATCAACCACTTAATAAACTCATAATCTAATATTATTAATATTATAACAATATTTTAATCACTTCTTAAACTTATAAACAATTTATTTCAATTGTTTACACTTTACCACATAATGCATTTAATTATTCAAAATGCCATACTCATAAGATTTCATCACCAATGATCAAATCCCTCATCAAAAATCTGCGTATACCCTATATAGAATTCCCAAACCATGAAATCCTATTTTTCAATTTTGTTACTTCACATAACATATTTAATTCATTTACTCATAACTAGTTCATTTTCATGAAAAATACCAAATCAGTCCCAAAAATATTTCTTTTTTCGGGATTTAGCATAATATAATCCCATATTGAACATATATTTTTTCTGGAATTGTTAAAATTCATTTACTATTTTCATATAGCCAAAATCGCGAATATTTAGACATTTATCATAAATTGAACTTTTGTCCAAAATTCAAATTTATGTGGTATATACTCTCATTATATACATGTACTCCCAATAAAAATTTCACCAATTTTGGAGTTAACCATAAGGAGTTATAAGGGTTTACTTTTAAAATAGTCTTTTCCCATAAAATCCATAACTCTTAATCTATACATCCAAAATTGCCATCTTTGGACACAATATAGAAAACTCATCAAATTATCATTTCAAATTTTTCCGAAATTTTTGAGAGTCAAAAAATTACGAAAACTATGCAAATGGATTTTCACCACATACGGTAATCCACGTAGTATGCATCATTTCCACAATTTAATAAGGAATGAATACAAAGGATCATTCACCATGCATGTGGTAATCCACATAGATAAAGTTATTCTAACGTAATAATAATTAAAGAATGGAACCACTGTGTCATGCGTAATCCGCACAAACATGATATTCCAACAAAATAATAAAGAATGAAATAACAATGAATTCACCACGTGCGATGATAAATCGCATGATGAGGTTATTCTAACAAAATAATAAATAATGGAACTGTGTCATAATAATCCGCATGCATGTGATATTTCCAAATGTAATAATAAAAAATAGAATAATAGAAGAATTTCACCATGTATGCGCAGACTTGATGACAAAGTTATTCCAACATAATAATAAAGAATGAAATAATGTAAGAATTTCACCATTTATACGGTAGTCCGCGTATACAGATTATTCCAACAGAATAATAAGGAATGAAATAACAATAGCTCTCTTCATGAATACGAAAGAAATAATACCCCATACCTTAGAATAAAGCTAGATACTGGAATAATGAGGTAGCAAACTTCTCTTCTTCTTTTTCTCTATAATTTTTCTCTATAATAATTGCTCTATAGCTTTAGTGAATTGGTGAGAAATGAAGGAAGAATGAGCTTCTATTTATAGGAAAACATAGTTTCGATAATTGCACGTTTTGGGGCTCAAAATATTACAGTACAATATCTTCAACTTTTCTTTCATTTTTAATTTAGTCCTGCAAGTATTATCAAACTTGCACCACCTCCCCTAATAGTAAATAATGTGAATAAATAGTACACACATGTGAACAAATAGTTATATAAGCATGTGAATTAGTAGCAATTAATTTCTCATTTATCCGATTAATTACTCGATTTATCAATATAACCCCCAGACATCAATTATCATCAGAATAGATGTCGATTTCCACTAACACTAATAATCCCAACACAATGGAACTATCAAATTCATCTTTAATCAACACAAACTTATTCATCATTAATATTATAACTCACAATATTTAACAACCAGGTCGTTCCCAGGAAAAAGGGGGCTTTCCGATAAGGATTTCTCCTTATTGGCGTGCAATTAGATGACCAAACCTCTCCTTAATAGAACTTCTAGACTTTGTAAATGTTGCAATTTAATAATATGAATAACTTTGTCGTCTAAATTATTGATTTAATAATATATCATATTATGTAGATGATACTGTGACAATAATCGAATCAATAATATGAGAGATATGATGCAGCAATTACTATAGCAATAATTGAGTATAACTGAGTGACTTCTCACATAAGCATCAGTAATCAATACCGTAATGCTACTATGCAACCACGCCATTCATCGCATACTTTTACTACCGAATAGTTCAACAGCTTTTAATTCAGTAAAACTTTCATAGTTATTTTCATAAAAATATTTCTGTCATTTTCTCATTCCGACAATAATTCCGTTGTGGGGTCCACCAATGATTGTGTCGTCGTACGGATATTCCTCGACAAAAAGAATATTCCTCGACCAATCAAATATTATATAACCACTTGCATACTTTTTAAAATTTTTAAATATTACCCACAGCTATAACATTATCTCAAATCCACACCATAATTTTGAAAAAAATATTTCGAGAAAATTAAATCTTTATTCATAAAATTTGGGGTCTTACACTTAGGGTATATCAAATGGTATGCTTGGGTATAAAAAGCTGTACATAGAGATAATAATGATCAACAAAGAATCTACCGCTTCTAGTAAAAGAAGATAATGTCTTATGTTATTCGATAAATGACAACCCAGTAGTCTTTGGTCGAGGCAGAACGAAATTAGAAAGAAGTTTCATGGAGTTGTGCATTTAAGAATCGAAATACATATAATTAAATAAAATAAGACTTGACAGTAATTTCATCTCTTATATTTAATTGGGACATTGTATGGCGGAAGGTTTGAATTGTATGGTAACTATTTACTCGAGGATTCTTTTTATGATTAATGTTGAAATCTATATTATTTAAAAAGTTGTTGATCGCTAATGAGGCTTATTCTTATTGTAGAATAAATGTTATTTATTTAAATGAATTAATAGTTTATTTTATTTATTTAAATAAGATTAGAATTATTCTAATTGATATATTCACAACCGATTTAATATGGAGAACCTAAATGGTAACACCATAAAAGGAAGAATATTTATTTAAGAAGTAAATGGCATAATCATAATAATAAGTTGTGTGTATTTAATTTAATTTATGATGATAAAATAAATTAAATAACTTAATATTTATTATTTAATACTTTGAAAATATTAAATATAAATTAATAAAAGGAATCTCATTATTATTATTATTATTATTATTACTATTATTATTTAATTTTTAAAGGAGTTTGAGAATTAATTAATATAAGTACTCTCATATATTCCTAATTGAATTAGGAGACTAATTAGTTAAAAGAGTTTAATTAATTAAATCAAAACTCTATTCTAAATGGTTTAGGAGGGTTCCCTACATTTATAAACAAGAGTAGTTTTATTATGGGTAAAGGTTACACACACAAATGAATGATACTTCCAAGAGTTGGGAGAGTACTTACATATTCTATAAAGATAGAATTAAGGTTTTTGTCAAACACACATCTTCTTGAATATTTGTTCTTCCTTGGTGGATCACCTCTAGAGGCCAAACACTTGGGTGGCTAACGTTGATCAAAGGAATGAATCAAACTAGGTGGATTAAGTTGAACGTGAAAAGGAATTGGAGGTGAACTCGTACCTGAGAAAGCTAGTTTCTACAAGAGTATGAATCTGATCTTCATCTATTTTCATCTAATTAATAATTGCGCATAAAGAATGATCCGGGTATATGGTTTGTAAAATTTTAAAACTCTGATTTTTCATGATTTCGCTCTATGTATGTAATTTGTTACATATTCATGGATATTACAAATCTAACATTAATAAATACTTTAAATTTTGGTTTAAGCCAGTTTGGTATTTATTATGGTTTGACCTGTGGTATTTATCAGATATTGAGACTATTCTTTTGTGGCTTAAAGCCTTATTATAGTTTCATCAGTTTTGTTGTGTTTTGTGTAACCTCTCTTTCAATTTCGAAAAGAGGGTGTTACAATATGACTATCCAAATTTTCAAATATTTTGGATCTTCATATACACTGACATTATTATAACAATATAAATCACATATGCACATACGATGATTAATTCAGATAGTATGATATATGAGAGTGTGTGTATGAATATCATTTCTCATAAAACATGTGTGGATGTCAGTCTTTTCCTTTTTCGTTGGTATTTCTTTTGCTTCCACAATGATCAATGATTTTGAAATTCATAGAGTAATAATCAATTCTACTAGTACCACCTGGTTGATTCATTGAATTGATTAGGTTCTACAATTCTTCGAGGTACTGTTGTAGTTTTGGATACACTCTACAATATGTCAAAAACTTAGATCATTTTGTTTGACATTTAGTTTTATAACATATCGGACTTATTCAGAAGAAGATGAACAATTAAAAGTACTTAGCTTAAACAATCTCTTTAATGATTTTCATTAAGAATTCCACATCTGAGGTGGAAGAGAGATCTTCAAACTTTGGAACTGGTTTTGTCAAAATAAATTTCTGACAAGAGGTCAGTCAAGATCTTATGATAAATGATGAGTTCATATTAAGATTTTCATTTCTCATTACACAGACAAAAGTAGATTTTCTCAGTGCATATACTTCAGATATCTTCTTTGAAGATTTATTTTCAACTTCAAACTTGGATAGAGAAATAATGTTTCACATAGTCAAAGTTCTGCCTACACTTTCTTTCCTTTTGAAATCAAAACTTTGTCTTCAATGGAATACTAGAGCATATTAAGATTATTGAAACACATACAAAATAGCATAGAAAAACAATCCTAAAATCATCAATGCATATACTTAAAAGGTTAATGTCATATACCTCACTGATGCTAATCTCTTGATAGTCAGTGGTTCAGTTTGAGCCATTTAATTTTATTGTTGAACTGAATTATCCAATTTTGAGTTTTGTCAACAATCATCACTTATAGCATTTCCAGAATAATCATCTTTCTTTATCAGATAAACGTTTTTAAAGCTTGAGCATTTCTAGCTTGTCTTTTGCTTTCAACATAGAGGAAGATAATTCTACATCCCATATTTCTTTGTATAACCTATGAGAACCTCAAGGTTCAGACTTGTGTTGGGATGAGTCCTGCCACTTCAACTGGATTGTTGAGAAGCACATTGAGTTTTTCATTCACCATTGATCATTTCTTCAGAGAATAGAGATGATGAAATTTTGCTCTTGATCATCACTGATGACACTTCTCAGACTCCTTTGGCATAGATGCAAATTCTGACATCGTCGAGTATACACTCTAGGAATGTATTTCTGAATTCATATAATTGTGTCTGTATCTTTACTTCCCTATTAGTTAGATTGTTTGATTTGTTGCTTTATCATTGTCTTGATTTATTTATTTGATAATACTTCATTTATACGCGTAGATCAACTCTGGATAGCATCAAGCAGATCATTTATATTTCTTTGAATATATCTGTACATATAGATTTCTGCATGTGAGTTCATCTTCATATAGAAGATCTATTTGACCTTTATAACCTAGTTTAGAACTAGTATTCGAGAAATGTCTTGGATTAACTCAAAGCGTAAGCTTTATGTTCCTGAGAACTTGCTCTGATACCAATTGTTATTTTTCAAAGGCACAATATAGATCTAGAAGGGGGGGTTGAATAGATATATAAAAATTCTTTCATAATTACTTATTTGAGAATTACCAAATATTTAATTAACCAAGAAGGGGGGTTTAATTTTTTTGAATATTTTATGAAACTTTACTCATTTTGGAAAAAAAAATTCTAATATTTTTTCATAAAATAATAATTACTTTTAAAAATATATTTTATTTTAAATATAAAAATATTATTTATTGTAAAAAGAATAGTTTATTTGAAAATATTAAAAAAATTATTTTCAAATTATTTTAAGGAAATATTTTATTTTAAAATATTAAATTAAATTATTATTTATTTTTTAAAAAAATAATATTTTATTTTAAAATATTAAAAATAATAATTATTTTAAAATTAATATTTTCTTTTAAAATATTAAAAATAATTATTTTATTTTAAAATATTAAAAATTGAGGTTAGGTTAAACTATGTCGAGTTTGATCAAAATTTAAGATGAGTTAGGTTCAAGTCAAATCGGGTAGGTGGAACGTAAACGCCAAAAATGTCACCTTAGGGATGTAATTGACGAAAAATAAATTTTATGAACGATTTTGAAAGTAACAACTTGAAAGGAAATAAATATTATTTAGCCTTTAATTTTAATTTATAAGTTATTATCAGTTGAACAACTTAATACTCCCTCCGTCCCATAGTTATAGGCTGATTTCTTTTGGCACATAGTTTAAGAAAATCAGTTTAAGTTAACAAAAAATTTTCACATATACCCCTTAATATAGAATTAATGAATAAATTAATTACTCCTTATTTATCACATTGAAACTCTTAACTTTATTGATTGCTGGTACAATTGCCTTTTATACACAAAATATGTTAAACTAGTAAAGTCTAAAAAGTTGAATTCTTTTATTGAGAATAAAACAACATTAAATGTGGTGATAAAAATAATGACATTGAAAGTTGTTTCTTCAAAAAAAAGAGTAATGGTTGAATATTTATTATAAGCGCATAAAAATAAAATAATGAACTAACTAAATTTTATAAATAATAAGTAGTCTATATATTGGGACATTTCAAAATAAAAAATCAGCCTATAACTATGGGACGGAGGGAGTAATTTATTTTGACTTATAAATCATTATCGACCGAAGACTTTTACTTATAAGTGAGAACTTAAACAAACTTATAATCATTTTAAAATAAGTCATTCCCGAACAGGCTCACCGAAATCTGAAGGAGTGATTGGCATCACACTGAGGCACAAAGAGAGAGAAAATGGCGAGTAGTCTCGCAAACAGAGTAGGAGCTTCAATGGAGAAGACGAATAGCTTGTTGAGGGTATCATTTAACTTCTTTAGAAACTTGAGTACTGCTTCAAACCCTACGACAGCAGCTTCAACGACGGAGGCGGCGGCGGCGGCTAAGAAGCCGAAGAGGAAGAAGAAGAATCTGTTTGAGGTAGCTCAGTTTTTACCCAATTGGGGAATTGGTTATCATATGGCTAAAGCTCACTGGACCGGCCTCTCCTATCAGATCACCAAGCTCAATCTATATAAAGTCTCTCTTCCTCTCTCCCCTGTTATTATGAATATATATATTTTAGGGTTTAACGGGTTTGGAAATTTTTGCAGGATGGCAAGCACGGGAAGGCTTGGGGAATCGTTCACAAAGAGGGTTAGTTTCCATTTCTTAATTTATGCTATTTTTGGTTTCTAATATGAGTTAATTATTTTTTTAAAATCTCTGTATTGTTCGAGTTACACTGTTGTTTAGGGGTTAAGATTAAAAGAGTCCTTCTCTATTATGTCAAATTTCTAATAATTAGGTGTCAAGATTTCTTTTTTAGTAGTATTTAGTATTGACTTATACTATATAGTAGTTTTTTTTCTCCCTTGTTGAATGGGGGTACTGGGGTTTCATTACAACAATGCTACGAAATATAGAGTAGTTATGCTGTTTAGAAATAGTATTATAACATAGGATTTGTGGAACTAATTAGGTAATGGAAGAATTTGTATATTATAATTGCTGCCTAAAACTTAAGAAAACCAGAAGAGTTACTTCATATTCCTTATGCTTCAGCATTTTCAATTCGTATATTGAGTATAATACATTTTTCTATAAAGTGGCAGCATTTTGCATGACTTTATTACAAATAAAATGCCAAAAATTGAAATTATATCGTATTACTTTTAGCAGGTTCTTTTGAATTTCTTAATCAGAAGTCTATTTGTTGATTTTAGCTTTTCCAAACTCATCTGATAGGCTAGTTTGAAGAAGCACTCGAGGTTAAACTAAAAGTGGGAGAAACAAGATAGATATTTATACACTGAAGGTTGAGCCAATTCAGCTAAGTAGCCTTCAGAGATTGAAAACATTCTGGAGTAAACATATACTTACCAAAAATTATCTTTCATTTATAAATTTCAAACCTCTGTAGAGTAGGACACTGCAGTTTTGTACCGTTTCTGATTTAGTACTGTGCAAAGCCAATTCCCTCTTAATTTCTACCAAGTTATTTTGACAGTTTGTGAGTGCGAAGTATCTTTGTGAAATTGTTAAAAATAATAATAAATTGATGAAGCCGTGTGATATTATGTGGGTTTTTTCTTATATAGTAATCTTGCATAGCGTCTCAGTTAGAGTAATTGATGGGTAATAACTGAAAGCAAATTATTATAAGAAATAGATTTGGAGCAGTTGACCAGATTATTACCATTATCACAAAATAAAGTGAAAATTGGCTCTTGAGGTAACATCATGAGTCTATTATTACAAATATGATGATGAAGCATTTCTTCTGACTTCAGTAATTTTTACTTTTTACCCGACTTTTTCTGTCATTTGGTTTCTGAGGCTTATGTTGTAGTAGATAACTAGGTATTCTTTTGTAGCCTTATACATCTACTAACTTTTAACAACTAGATTCTTTAATCTATCCTGGAATCGTGTGGTTGGAGACAACTAAGTAGTCTTCTGCTTTTTCTAATTTTGAAACACAAACCTAATTTCCTGCACAAGTTGCTATTACTTTTTCTGATTTCTTACATTTTATGTTCAACTAGGTTTCTGTCTAAAGTATTTTTCAGGTCATATCTAGGTCTTGCTTGTAGTTTGTTTAAACATATTTCTTTTTCCTAAATGAATTCGAATTATTAGATGATGGATATTCAATTTAAAAGGCATTCTCTTTTTGTTTTTCCTTTTACAGGAGGCACAAGGATTATAAGCATCCAGTGCCTTCTTTATAAAGTTACCCTTAAGGTTGTTAGATGCATATTCCTTTTTTTTTAAAGAGACCAATCTAGTATGACAACAGAAAGAAAAAATCATACTTAAATGGCGCTGAGTGATAACAGATGAGGATTGAAATCTGAGATATATATAAACATACTATCTTTAGAGGTATATATATAGTTGTTGAGGTGTGAGGAAGGCCGTAATTGTTAATTCAGATATGATTTAACAAGGAGCTGACCAGGAATGATATATATATATATATATATATATATATATATATATATATATATATATATGTAACTGGTACAAGTAGTTGGTATTTAGTGATTTTGTTGACTCATGTATGTAAGACCCCGACTTTTATGAATAAAATGGAATTTCCTCTATTTATTATTTTGAAATAGTAAGGGGTTGATTCGATTAATATGGGTAAAATGGGCAAATATTTTAAATAAGCAAGTGGTTATAAAATATTTATTGTTGTCGGGGAATATTCGTTTGGTTCTGGGAATATTCTTGCTTGTTGGAAATATTCGTGAATGCGACAGTAGCATCCATTTGTGGGCCTCATAACTTGAAAAAGCTGTTTGATGAAGAAAACGACAAGTATGCGTTTTTTATAAATAACTACAGAGTTGTTACTGCTAACACCGTTGAAATACTCGGTGGTTAAAATACAAGAATGTCGCCATCAGTGCCAAGAGAGAAAATCCAGTATTGCAAAAATTATTAATTTTTACGTAAGAAGTCACTACTCAATAATTGTTATAGTAATTACTGTTCAATATTTTATTTTATTGATTCAATAATTGCTACGTTGATATTTTATATTATTGATTCAATAATTGTCACTGCACAATATTTCTCATTATCAGATCAATAATTCATATTATTTGAATAATATTATTAGATAGCATTATTGACAATGTCTAATGAAGTTCTGTCTAGGAAAGGAGTTTGATCACCTAATTGCGCGCCAGTAAGGAGAAATCCTTATCGGAAAGCCTCTTCTTTCTTGTGAACGACTTGGTTGTCATTATTGTGATTCTGTAATATTATTTGTGAATAATTAATTATTGATTTATATAATAAGGAAATATTTATTTTATGTAGATATAAATGAAGGAATTAATACTGATGTGTTTTATAAGTATTTTGTCGAAATGAAGGTGTTGAAATCATCCGTATGTGGATTTCGGTCATTTTTCGTTTGGAAAAACTTTCTTCTACAAAGTTGTATAGAATTAAATTTCCTATGGAATGGACATAAGATTCAAAATTTTCTGATAAAATGACTATTTATTATGAATTATTGAAGTTTCGGAATAATTGATTTTTGGAGTTATAAATATTTTTTAAAAGAAAAATGTTTTTAATGTGGGTGGGACCCACTTGTGTGTGCTGAAGAAAATGATGTGGTGTGCGAGGAATTTTTTTTTAAAATATTATTATTTTATTAAATTTTTTGTTTTGGTGTTCTAAGCATTTTCCTATAAATAGGGTGCTTAGGTTAGAATTGAAAATCACATCAGAATTAAAAGTTTTCTCTCTCTATAATATCGAGCGTATTTTTGCGAGTATTTAGATACTTTGAGAGTTGATAAACAGTGCAAGTTTCTTTCAGCATTATATCCGATATTTCAGTCAGAAGTACTATTCTTTTGAGGTAGGGGATGTTATTTTTTTTCGTAAATGATATTATTTTTTTTCAATATCATTATACTGGAATATTGGTATGAATGTTATTATAAAATTTTTACCTTTTCATGTCGAGGTTACTATTCACATATACGGCACTATTCACGAATACGTTACTATTTACGAAGTATGATTTTTCTTGTGAAATTTTTGCCTTTTCGTGTCGGGGTTACTTTTCCCGTATACGGCATTATTCACGTATACGGCACTATTCACGTATACGACACTATTCACAGAAAAATTTAATTTTCTTTTCTTTGTTTAAGTTGTCTATTATGGTTACTATCTTTGATTGTATCCATGTTTTGATCTTTATTCTTGAATTTTGCTCCACAATTGATTATTATGGAGTATTTTTGAACTTGGATAAACTAAAGTACGAATCCTTAATATTTGATCTTTTATTTTGCTGGATTCGTTTTCTTTATTTTCATCATTTTCAGTCCTAAATGGTGATATAACTGAATATTTTTTGTCTGTAGTACAAAGATGAATGATTATCTGATGAATATTTTTGGCCGTAATGCAAAGATGAACATGTGTTGAGATGAACATGACCAACTGGGGATATGAATGAATATCTTTAGCCCGTAGTACAAAGATGAATATTTGTTTTAAGATGTATATTGATTGACGTTACAGAGATAAAATAGTGATAGACTTTTAAATCATAGAAGATAGTAGACTTCATTCTCTACTTAACTCTTCTAATGAATTGTTATTTCTGTTGTAAATATTGATCTAAAATTTGTTGTCCATTATATTTTATCTGATTTATTGAAGGCTAACGATAATTTGTTTTTTATTATCTTAGTCATAATATTTTTTACTGTGCTAGTTGAGTTCACCCTTTTCCTTTTTGTTTCATTTTTCTTCTCAGGAGATGAGAATATAGCGGGAACTAGTCGGGGTATGGAATAATTTTTTTAGACAGTTGTTTTAGCAGTCCTCATTATTTTGTAAAATAGTGTATCAATAATTGTAATGAGGATTTATTTGAGTGTGGATATTGTTTAGAAGACGATATTTGTTTTTAAACTCAGTATATATGTTGTCGTATTTTGCATGACAATTGTAATTATAAAGTTGTAGTTGTTTTTGTAGCATGTTTGGCGACTCAAAATGGGTTGTGTGGACCTATTATGGGGTGTCATAGTTGGTATCAGAGCTTAGGGATATGATCTCTGGTGGAAATCTGGGATTAGAACTAGGAGGGGAGAGACGTATAAATCTTTCGCTAGTGTGTCCTACTTAAGCTTATTTGTTGGTCGGTTAGAATATAGGGATATTATGTGGCATGTCAATTTCTTTAATTAACCCTTGTTTTGTGGCAGTATTTGAGAATGTCATTTGAAAATGTTGAGATGAGCAATGGAGCACATGCGACCAATGAGACACCGACAATCAACAACCAGGATAATGAGCAGCAGGAAGGCAATATTTCTTATGTAAACAACACCGATCAAATGATGAATGAGGGGATGTTTAGAAGTATTTTGCAGTTCATGCAAAACCGTATGATAGAGAGACTCTCATCCAAAATGCGGTGGAAACGATGATGACACTCACTACCGTCACCAAGTATAATTTAAGGAGTTGGAACCGCCGGAGTTTTTGGAAAAGCCGGATCCGATCAGGCGGAAACGTGGGTTAAGCACATTACTAAGATAATTGATGTCTTGGGATGCACGGAGGAACAGAAGGTTCCATTCGCCACCTTTATGTTCCGTGGTGAGGCAGATTCTCGGTGGAATCTGTGAAGCGCGTACCCACCACCGCACTCAATATGTCTTGAAGAAGCGTTTGAAAACTATTCAATGACAAGTACTTTCACGAAAAGTATTCGTCGTATGAAGGAGGTAGAGTTTATTAGACTGGAACAGAACAACATGACTGTGTCCCAGTACGAGGCTAAGTTCGCGGAGTTATCTAGGTTTGCACCTCATTTGGTAGAGAATGAAGAACGTATGACACGGATGTTTCTGAGAGGTTTGAAACCCGAAATTCGTCAATACCTTATTTCGCAAATTTTCTCTATATTCAGATGTTGTGACAGGGCTCAATTATTAGAGCGAGATAATGAGTCTGTTCAACCGGGAGACCACAACCAGGGTCGTACCGGTGGCAGCAGTCATCGGAGCAATGACAACCAGCGGGGAGGAAAATATCCGAATAGAAGTGGTAACCATTCCGGTGGTAATCGTGGCCATGATAGTAAAAGAAGCGAGTTGGGGGGAGATTTCAAAAAGAGAAGGTACAACAATGACAACATGAAGATGTCAGCACTAGCATCAACTGTTTCCAGGGGAGAAGAACGACCTCCGGTCGTATGTTATAAATGCGGGAAAGAGGGACACATTAGCCCAAACTGCCCACAACAATTCAAGGTGTGTTATAATTGTGGAAAGAAAGGTCATATAGCTCGAGATTGTTCTGTAGCGAAACCAAGTCTAGCGGGGATGGTGACTTCAAAGGCTGTCCCGGACAAGTCAAAGTCAGTGGTTCCTAAAAGAGCGTTTGTTGTGATTGCCTAAAACGCGAGGAACCCGAACGAGGTGATCACGGATAAGCTAATCATATACTCTTGCGAAGTTTATACCTTATTAGATACTGGTTCGACCCATTCTTTGTCTCTCCTGCTTGTGCTCAACTTTTGAACTTGACACCTGAGAAATTAGACCTTGACTTATCTGTTGAAACTCCGTTAGGAGAAACTTTCATTACGTCTACTGTTTATAAATCTTGCTTGATTCAAGTTGGGACCCTCACATTACCTGTTGATCTCATTTCTTTAAAAATACTTGCACTTGATGTGATTTTAGGGATTGATTGGTTAACCACTCATCATGCTAAAATTGATTTTTTTCATGAGGTTGTTAGTTTTCATATTCTTAACCAACCTGTTATACAAATTCAAGCAACCAAACTACTAAAGTCAATCACTGTCATATCAAACCATAAAGTCATTCGTTTATTAAAAAACGGATGTCAAGCTTTCTTAGCCCATGTCATGGACTTGAACAAAAATATGTCAGATTTGAATAATATTTCTGTTGTTAGTGAATTTCCTGATGTATTTCCTGTATAACTTCCTGTCCTACTCCCAGAGCGTGATATCAAATTTTGTATCGACCTTGAACCCGGTACAAAATTCATTTCTAAAGCCTCATATAGAATGACTCCTATTGAACTTAAGGAGTTAAAAACCCAACTACGGGAGTTGTTAGATAATGGTTTCATTCGTCCTAGTATAACTCCTTGGGGTGCTCTTGTTTTATTCCTAAAGAAGAACGATGGGAGTATGCGACTTCGCATTGACTATCGGGAGTTGAACCATGTCACCATCAAAAATAGGTATCCACTACCTCGCATTGATGACCTGTTTGACTAGTTGCAAGGTGCTAAATTCTTCTCAAAAATCGATCTTCGTTCCGGATATCATCAGCTAAAGATTAAAACTGAGGATATTTCGAAAACTGCCTTCAGAACTCGTTACTGGCATTACGAATTCCTAGTCATGTCTTTTAGATTGATTAATGCTCCTGCGACTTTCGTGGATATGATGAATCGAGTATTCAAGGAATATTTGGATCATTTTGTGGTTGTCTTTATTGATGACATCCTCATCTATTCCAAAAGTCGTGAAGATCATGAACAACATTTGAGGCTGATACTCCAAAAGCTTCGTGAAAATAAGATATGCCAAGTTGAAGAAATGCGAGTTCTGGCTTGAAGTAGTATTCCTTGGGCATGTGGTATCGAAGTATGGAATATCAGTTGACCCGACAAAGATTGAAGCAATACAAAGTTGGGAGCAACCTAAGACAGTAACCGAAGTACGTAGCTTTCTGGGCTTAGCTGATTATTACGTTGAACTCGAATTGCTACTCCATTAACTCAGCCAACTCGAAAAGATACAAAATTCGAATGGAGCGAGGAATGTGAGAAGAGCTTCCAAGAACTTAAGAGGAGACTCATTTCGGCACCTGTTTTGACAATACCATCAGGTTCGGAGGGATTTGTTATCTACAGCGATGCTTCAGGCAAAGGTTTAGGATGTGTTCTCATGCAACATAGGAAAATCATAGCCTATGCCTCGCGACAACTCAAAGAATATGAGAGGAATTATCCTACTCATGATCTAGAGTCAAGCGTGATCGTTCAGCGTTAAAATTTGGAGGTACTACTTGTATGGGGAGAAAGTGGAGATATATTCAGATCATAAAAGCCTTAAATATTTTTTCACCCAAAAGGAACTCAACATGCGGCAATGACGTTGGCTCGAGCTATTGAAAGATTACGACTATACCATTCAATATCATCCTAGAAAAGCAAACATGGTAGTTTGACGCATTGAATAGAAGATCGTATGCGGGTACGAGTGCGATGTTAACACAGACCCATTATGTACGACTTACAAAAGATGGAGATAGAGTTAAAGGCTCTAAGTACCCACGTGATGATATCAATTATACGCGTAGAATCGACTTTAATCGATAAAGTTAAAGCTGCTTAAGCCACAGACCCAGAACTGATGTGTATGAAGACGAAAGTACAAGAAGGTGTTATTCCAGAAGCAAGAATCGATGAAGAAGAAATACTTCGAGTCAACTCCAGGCTTTGTGTTCCTAACGACTCTAATTTGAAGTACAAAATCATGATGGAGGCACACAACACACCGTTTGCAATCCATCCTGGAAGTACTAAAATGTATCGTGATCTTCAACATACATTTTGGTGGAGCAATATGAAGAGAGAGATTGCGGAGTTTATCTCAAGATGTTTAACTTGTCAACGTGTTAAGGCGGAGCATCAAGTGCCAAAGGGTCCATTGCAACCACTTGAGATTCTAGAATAGAAGTGGGAGCATATTAACATGGATTTCGTTACTGGTCTTCCCAAGGTTTCTCAAGGCATAGATGCAATTTGAGTTATTGTCGATAGATTAACTAAGTCTGCTCATTTCTTGCCGATACGAGAGACTTATTCCCTTGAACGTCTTGCTCGTATGTATGTAAATGAGATTGTAAGGTTGCATGGCATGCTAGTATCCATAGTTTCGGATCGTGATCCAAGGTTCACTTCATGATTTTGGGCTAGCTTGCAGAAAGCTATGAGCACAGATTTACGATTTAGTTCGACATACCATCCTGAAACGGACGGGCAATCAAAAAGGACTATTCAAACTCTTGAAGATCTGTTGAGACTTTGTGTTCTAGACTTCAAAGGGAGTTGGGATAAGTACTTACCATTGGTGGAATTCTCCTACAACAACGCAAATATAGGTGTGGCTCCATTCGAAGCATTGTATGGACGAAAGTGTCGCTCTCCAGTATGTTGGGATGAGGTGGGTGAAGCAACATTGTTGGGACTAGAGTTGGTACGTATGACTACAGAAAAGATCCAAATGATCCGACAACGTATACAAACGGCACAGGATCAACAAAAGAGTTATGCTGATCTTCATTGAAATGACGTGAAATTTAATATTGGGGATCATGTATTGTTACGTGTTGCTCCATGGAAGGGAGTTACAAGATTCGAAAAAGAGAGACAAGCTTAATCCACGATTTATTGGTCCATTTGAGATTCTTGACTGAGTAAAAAATGTGGCCTATATACTCGCATTACCTCCAAGCATGTCTCGTGTTCATAATATTTTTCACATATATGTGTTTCGTAAATATGTGAAAGACCCAAACCACATTATTGAGTTAGAACCAGACGAGATAGCTGAAGATTTAACGTACGAGAAGTTACTTGTCAAGTTCTTGGATAGGAAAGAACATGTCCTACGCACAAAGGTTATACCACAAGTCAAAGTTTTGTGGAGGAACCATGCTATTGAGGAAATGACCTGGGAGTTGGAAACGAAAATGAAAGCGAGGTATCCTCACCTTTTCGAAACACCAGGTACGTACGTCAATTTCGTGTCAATTTCGAGGACGAAATTTCATAAGGAGGGGAGGTTGTATGACCCCGACTTTTATGAATAAAATGGAATTTTCTCTATTTATTATTTTGAAATAGTAAGGGGCTGATTCGATTAATGTGGATAAAATGCGCAAATATTTTAAATAAGCAAGTGGTTATAAAATATTCATTGTTGTCAAAGAATATTCGTTTGGTCGTGGAATATTCTTGTTGTTTGGAATATTCGATGACGCGTTAAATGACCATTTGTGAGCCCCATAACTAAAAACTGCTTACGAAGAAAACGACAAGTATGAGTTTTTATAAATAACGACGTAGTTGTTATCGCTAACACTTGCTGGAATACCCGGTGGTTAAAATACGATGAATACGCGGTGTCGCATAAAGAAGACGCCATTATTGCACAAATTATTGATTCTTACGTAAGAAGTCACTACTCAATAATTGTTACAGTAATTACTGTTCAATATTTTATTTTATTGATTCAATAATTGTTACATTGATATTTTATATTATTAATTCAATAATTGTCACTGCACAGTATTTTCCATTATCAGATCAATAATTCATATTATTTGAATAATATTATTAGATAGCATTATTGACAATGTCTAAGGAAGTTCTTTCTAGAAAAAGGGTTTGGTCACCTAATTGCGCGCCAGTAAGGAGAAATCCTTATCGAAAAGCCCCTTCTTTCTTGGGAACGACCTGGTTGTCATTATTGTAATTCTGCAATATTATTTGTGAATAATTAATTATTGATTTATATGATAAGAAAATATTTATTTTATGTAGATATAAATGAATGAATTAATGCTGAGGTGTTCTATCAGTATTTTGTCGGAATGAAGGTGTTGAAAATCATCCGTATGTGGATTTCGATCATTTTTCGTTTGAATTTGGAAAAAGCTTTCTTCTACAAAGTTGTAGAGAATTAAATTTTCTATGGAATGAACATAAGATTCGAATTTTTCTAATAAAAGGCTACTTATTATGAATTATTGAAGTTCCGGAATAATTGATTTTTGGAGTTATAAATATTTTTTAAAAGAAAAATGTTTTTAATGTGGGTGGGACCCACTTGTGTGTGCTGAAGAAAATGATGTGGTGTGCGTAGGAATTTTTTTGAAAATATTATTATTTTATTAAATTTTCTGCTTTGGCATTCTAAGCATTTTTTTATAAATAGGGTGCTTAGGTTAGAATTGAAAATCACATCAAAATTAAAAGTTTTCTCTCTATAATATCGAGCGTATTTTTGCGAGTATTTAGATACTTTGAGAGTTGATAAACAGTGCAAGTTTCCTTCAGCATTATATCCGATATTTCAGTCAGAAGTACTATTCTTTTGAGGTAGGGGATGTTATTTTTTTTCGTAAATGATATTATTTTTTTTCAATATCATTATACTGGAATATTGGTATGAATTTTATTATGAAATTTTTACCTTTTCATGTCGAGGTTACTATTCACGTATACGGTACTATTCACGTATATGGCACTATTCACGAATACAGTACTATTCACGAAGTATGATTTTTTTTGTGAAATTTTTGTCTTTTCGTGTCAGGGTTTTTATTCACGTATCACAGAAAAATTAAATTTTTTTTTCTTTGTCCAAGTTGTCTATTATGGTTACTATGTTTGATTGTATCCATGTTTTGATCTTTATTCTTGAATTTTGCTCCACAATTGATTATTATGGAGTATTTTTAAACTTGGATAAACTAAAGTACGAATCCCTAATATTTGATCTTTTATCTCGCTGGATTCGTTTTCTTTATTTTTATCATCCTCAGTCCTAAATGGTGATATAATTGAATATCTTTGGCCTGTAGTGCAAAGATGAATGATTATCTGATGAATATCTTTGGCCGTAGTGCAAAGATGAACAGGTGTTGAGATGAACATGACCAATTGGGGATACGAATGAATATATTTGGTCCGTAGTGCAAAGATGAATATTTGTTTCAAGATGTATATTGATTGATGTTACAGGGATAAAATATTGATGATGAACTTTTAAATCATAGAAGATAGTAGACTTCATTCTTTACTTAATTCTTCTAATGAATTGTTATTTCCGTTGCGAATATTGATCTAAAATTTGTTGTCCATTATATTTTATCTGATTTATTGAAGGCTAACGATAATTTGTTTTTCATTATCTTAGTTATAATATTCTTTACTGGGCTAGTTGAGCTCACCCTTTTTCTTTTTGTTCCATTTTCCTTCTCAGGAGGCGAGAATATAGCGGAAACTAGTCGGGGTATGAAATGATGGTTCTAGATAGTTGTTTTAGCAGTCCTCACTATTTTGTAAAATGGTGTATCAATAATTGTAATGAAGATTTATTTGAGTGTGGATATTGTCTAGAAGACAATATTTGATTTTAAACTCTCAGTATATGTGTTGTCGTATTTTGCACGACAATTGTAATAATAAAGTTGTAGTTGTTTCTGTACCATATATTTGACAATTCAGAATAGGTTGTGTGAACCTATTTTGGGGGCGTCACAAGGTACGTATTCTCGGCGGTTAACTTGTGATCCAACGTGCTTGTCTAGTAGGAAGACAAATGTAGATACCAGAGGTTGTGGTATGTTGGTTATACAATAGTTTTGGAGTTACTCTAGTATACTATTTTGTTTTCTGTAATAAATTCATACTGCATCAACAAATGTTCACTGTTCCATTCTTTTATAGGGGAATTTGTGCATGGCTTGTATTTTTTGTTTATTTCCATTTTGTTAGCCACGTCTTAATCTTTCTCATTGTTGCAATGTTATCATATACTGATAGAACATAGGGTATCTTGTTGGCCCTATTTGAAAATAACTGGTTACTTCATGTGAGTTTTGATGTAATAGGTCATTTGTAGAACGGGCTTCCAGTTTCAAAAAGTGTTCCATTATTTCAGATGATGTTCTGAGTTTACAGATTAATAATAACTTCGAAACTCCAAAATCTGATATATAGTATTTTAATAGTTTTATTTCTGAACTTAATTCAACTTGTACAGTAATTTGCTATAAATTATAATGGAAGGAATCCAAACTTAATGGCATTCAAATGCCCTTTATTGTTGTGAAGGTTTGCCTGCTGCAGACGCTCCGAGGAAAATAAGCGGGGTTCACAAGCGCTGTTGGAGATACATTCCAAAGTCAATAAAAGTAGACGAAAGCACCCCAAAACCAGAAGTTCAAGCGGCTTGATACTATTTTCTTAATTTTCAACTGCTAGTTAAGCCCGGATCTCTCCCTAGTCTGAAATCCTTCTATTTTTCTTCCCATTTTATTGTTTGGTTGAAGGTTGATGCTATCGATTGGCAAACATTTTAATAGATGGCTTTTCTCTTCAGTTTTAGATTTATCTGATGCTTTTGTGTAAAACCTTGCGCTTCAGTGCTAATAATGAGTTTGTAACAAATTGAAAAGATCGTAAAGAGGTTCTGCAAGTTTTTTTGAGCATTATGGAGTTTCTTTCTTTCCTTTTTTTAGCTAAATAGCATTATGGAGTTTCCTGATTTGCATTATGGAGTTTCAATTTGATGGGCGTGGAAATTTTGGAATGAGTAAACATTTCAGGAATGATGATGTGATGGGGCAAGATTTTACGCCTAACCATTCGAGTAGGGGAGAATTTTTAGGTCCTCGGAATGTACCTAGTCATATGCAAGTGGGAGATGATTTCGGGGCATTTTCTGTTTCTTGTATGGGGAAATTGCCTGGGGCTGGGGTTTTTCCTGTTGGCGAACCATTTGGAGGCAATAAGTTAAATCATCCACGACTTGGTGAACCTGGATTTAGGAGCAGTTATTCCCTCCATGGATTTCCAACAGATGGTGGTTTTTATAAAGTAAGTTTTGTTAACCTTTCTGCTACTTGCTGTGTTTTATTGTTTTTATTCCTATTATGAACCTTTTGTTGATGCTGTGTTTGGCGAAGGGATTGAGAACCTGTAGTATTTGGTTGTCCTTTGATTTACCGAGTGTATGATTATATACTTGATCAAAAAAGTTTGCTGATTATGTTTCTGTTTACATGGATGTTACAGGGCCTTTGATAGATTAAGAAAGAGGATGCCAGCAAGCATGGGGTGGTACCGCATTTGCAAAGTTGATTGTGAAACAGTGGAAGGCCTGGATTTGCTCTCACAAACAAGGGAACACCAGAAGATGACTATGGACATGGTTATTAGCATCAAGCAGCAGAATGCAAAGAGACAGAAATAAGTTGTTTTTGGATTGTGTAACATTTTTAATTTTAAAAATCTTACACATTTACTTATCCAGTAGAAAGAGAATAAGAAATCGTTATGCTTTTGCTTTCCTCTTATGTTATAGAACATCCAAAGGTCATTCTTCCATTGAGAAGAGGGAATCAGGTAAAGAAATACTGGTATCAGGGGGCGAGGAAATAAGCCGTGAGTTATGCAACATGGACTAAGGTGCATCAGTCCTAGCGGGTTTGAAGTGGTGTCTCCGGTATTCTTACATTTAGCAATAGGTGATTCACCATTCCATGTCTATTTTTTGTTTTCGGGGTGGTTTATGCTAGTCATGTCATTTCAGGTTGCTGCCCTTATTATGATGATGGTTAATTGGAACTGAAGTTTCAGTGGCAGTTAAGTTTGTTTTGTTTATGATTTTGACTTCCTTTTTCACATTGGGATAGTTTATGTTAAATAGTTTATGTTAAGCTAGTGTTATTAATTAGAAGATGTGTTGCACTATTATTTACAGAGTTGGTGTTCTTGTTTTCTTTGTGTAGAGGGCTTTTTACTTTATTTGTAACTATTCTGCTAGCTGTGAGAATGAAATACATCAAGCTACCTCCAGGAATACTATTTTAAAAAGATGAATATTAAAACTGAAGAGTACTAGAATCGACAACGGACAATCACTTGATGTGTATGATGAATCTGCAGACTTGTGATGTTATAGAGCAACAAACGGAATTCTTAACTTGGTCCACCTCTTTTCTAGATATAGTCAAACTTGCTAACTCCTTAGTTTCTCTGATCATTTGCAAAGCTGTCCCTCTGGTTCCCTTACTTCCTGTAAAGTTTCAATTTTTATTTAAATCTTATATTTCGACTCATGTAAGCATTGTGCAATGTTAAATTTCTTCAACTCTTCAATTCTTCCAAGAAGATTTGACTAGGTGCCATCCCTTTTGTGCACAAATCCTTACTCTTTCCAGATTTCGTCAAATCTGATTCGTAACCTTCTCTTTCTTGTTTTTAATCCAGTGTTTCCTAACCCTTTTGTTTCTCTTAAGAGCTTCCATTGTGTTGGACGTGTAGTTTTTTCTTTTGAGCTGTGATTTAGTGCAGGGTGAGTGTTTGGTTCCACATGTATTCTCCGTGTGTGGGGTTGCGCCCCTACCCTTATTAATCTTTTAGCATTTCTCATGATCAAAAGTGACATGTATAACATTGAATTTTTATATATCAAATTTAGAATCTATAGGATTGGTACTTGTGCGTCTAGGTTGCAGCATGCTTGGCAATTTCATTAAAGGGATGAACACTCCATGTTGTGCTGAAAAAGTCGCAGTGTAGTTCATGCGACTGTCAGCCTGGAGTGTTGATAACCTTCACCAAAATCCATGTTTTGAGAAGTGCAATGTAGCGAAACATTAAGCTTAAAGTGGAACAGGGATGTTCTTATATAAAGAAGGTGGAAGAGGGATGTTCTTACAAAAAGAAAGTCGAAAGAGGGATGTTGGAAACTTAGATGCTGTTGTTATATGAACACAAGTGCTAAAGATGAAATAGTGATAGTTCTCGTTCTGGTTGGCATTAATAGGTTTAGTTGGTTTATATCCCTTGTGCAAAAGCTATTCGTTGTAACTGGAGATAATCTCACATGAAAACTGTAAAGTAGAGATAGGAGTATGTGTTGTGCTTTCCCATGCTGCTATTTTGATACATAAATGTAAACTCGTAGAATCCGACAAAATGTAGTACTTCTTGGTATGTGTTACTGTGTACTAGTCATTTATGTAGTAATGATCTTCAATTGAAATTTATTTTGATATTCAGTTTGCTTATTGAGCTTATTTTGAGTTGAAATTGTTACTTGTTGATATTCATTTTTTACTTATTGCTACTCTGATGAAATGAGCAATTTTGATGGGTTGGAAAAATGTTGTTAATTGTGTACTAGCAAGTCTATTTTACATGGTTCACAGTGAAAAAGTACAATTGCTACTTTACTTTTTATTTAGTAATGGACTTATGTAACCTTACTGAGACATTTATAAAAATGAAAGCCTTTTGTATAATGCTGTTAGTCTTCATAAATGAGCTTGGCTTCTGGAAATTTATTAAAGAAAAAAATTTTGTTTTAAAATGTAACAGTTTTAAAAAATTTATGGTTCAAATTTTATTTGCTGAAACAAATTAAGTTTTTAACGCTGAACAGTTAACTGTTTTTTTAAAAAAAAATTTAAAACAAATTTTTTTTTTTGTTTTGTTTTAACAAACAAAAAATTTAAACTGTTTTTAACAAATTTTTTTAAACTGTTATAAATTTTTTTAAAACAAAATAAATTTTTTAACTGTTTTTAACAACTTTTTTTTTAAACTGTTATAAAAAAATTTTTAAAACAAAATAAAATTTTTAAACTGTTTTTAACAATTTTTTAAAACAAAATAAAATTTTTATAAACAAAAATTTAAAAATTTTGTTTAAACAGAATTTTAAAAAAAAATTATAACAGTTTTTAACAATTTTTTTTAAACAGTTTAAACAGAATAAAAAATTTGTTAAAAACAGTTTAAAAATTTTATTTTATTTTAAAAAAAAATTATAACAATTTAAAAAAAGTTGTTAAAAAGAATTTATAACAGTTTAAAAAAATTGTTAAAAACAGTTTAAAAATTTATATATTTTTTAAAAAGCAAAATAAAAATCTGATTTTAAAAAAATTTGTTAAAATAAATTTTTAAACAAATAAAACTGTTACAAATAAATTTTTAAACTGTTTTTAATAAATATTAAAAAAATAAGTTAAAATAAATGTTAAAACAAATTTTAAAATAAATTTTTAAACTGTTACAAAAATTTTTAAACTGTTACAATTTGCACCCCAAACTTTTGTTACCGTCTTAGCCGGTCACTTTTGATCGGTTAAGTGAAGAAAGTGTGCGTTTTATTACGTATAATAAAGTTTGAGGTGTACTTAGACACCTTTTTATGTTTGGGGTGTAAACGTAAATAGAAAGTAAAGTTTGGGGTTCAAATTGTCTTTTAGTCTATTTGCTGAGTTGCCGAAATCTTGATGTATCGGCTTGGTTTCCTTACTGACCCAATAATGATTCACGAATTGTAATTTCTAGCATTATTAATGCAATGTAAAATTGCGAATAGGTAAAATTTTGTTGCAACGGAAAAAATAATGGTATAACAGAGAGAAATCAAAGGGATATAAAGGCCCTTGGCTATACCATATGGCCTCCAACATATCGAAGTTAACAATATAAAATCTACCTTGATTTTACATCTTTTATTCTGCAGAAGTAGTGAACAAATATAGTAGTTTAGGACAAAAATGTGTATGGCAAATGTTAAGAAATAGCCAACCTCTGAAAACAGCATGCTTCAATGTGTAATATCTGACAACCAAAAGGTGACATGTTTTTGAGGTGGATTATACATCTACCTAGTTTATGTTTTATGTTTGTTTAAAACGATTATATTTAAAATATTACTATTAATTTTAAGGTCATGTTTGTTTATTAGGATAATATTTGAGATTGAACTATTAATTCCTATACCCTTGTTTGTTTTTAAAATTAGATTTGGGATTATTAATTTTGAAATAACAAAATAACTTGAAATGAGTGATTATTTAATACAATGTTTAACTAGGTATTATAATTCTATCATGAGGAATTAAATTTTTTTGAACAAAACTAACCTTTACTTTTTCTAATATGACTAAACATATCAGACCGTTGGAATTTTCCTCTATTAGACCGTTGGAGACAAACTATATCACCATAATTTTGAACTGGGTAGAAGGAAAGAGATGGTAGATTTTTACCCAGTTCACAATTGTAATTATTTTATATATACATTTTATTTTTGTAGAAATATTATTTGATTTTATTGTGTTAAATAACTCACTATGTTAGTATACAGTAATAATATGTTAAAATAATGCTTTGACATTTAAATAGTTATTATTCTAAATACAATAATAAACAAATAATTATCATTTTTGATGATTATCATTTACAAAAAAATACAGTAAAAAATTTAACAATCATCATTTACAAATAAATACACTAATAAACAAATAATCATCATTTACAAATAAATACAGTAATAATAGTTTAAATAATGTCCATGAGTTATTACTATCATTTTTTTGTTAATTTATTACTATTATTTTTTTGTTATAGTTTAAAATATGTTATTATTAATAAGGGTATAATAGACCAAATGATATTTTTTTATCCAATCCTGTAATTAATCCTAAAAAACAAACATAATATAGACACTCGAAATTTTGCATTCCTGTTACTAACCTTGCAGGAGGGCATCATTGTCTTCCAGAGATAACCCTGGAAGTCAAATCAGCTCAATCTCGAAGACAACCCTGGGATACTCAGTCTGTAACGACCGAGAAATTCGGATCTATTGTAAAATAATTTTATTTAATTAAATAATGAATAAAATTATATTATTTGTTATTATTAAGTGTTAGTAAGATGAATGCCATTCTATAACCTAGAAACGTCGGAACGTTGTAGTATTTCGACTATGTGACGGAATTAAAGTGTTTGAATTTCCAAGACGAAAAGAAAAGTTTTCCGAGAAATTTTCTGAAAAATACTATTCATTGATTCTGCTTGGGAATTAATTTTGAACTTTCGAGAAATACGTAACGATAGAATATCGAGGTGAGACGGATTATGTAATAATAATTCGAGTATGGAAAACGTAATTTTTCGCCTGTGGACTTAATTTGAGAACGTTAGAAAAAATAAAGCGTTAAGAAGCTAAAGAGATGATCGTATAATACATAGGTATTGTACGAGAAAATGAATACGAGTATAATACGAAGTATTATATGAGTATGTACGAATGATGGAATATCGTATATTATGAATGAGTATACGAGTTAGAATACGAAAATAATATGTAAATAATACGTTATAAGGCTTTAAGCTAGCCAAATGAAATGGACTTGTAGGATTGTGTGGAAATTTGTAAAATCCAATAGAAGTTAATGTGCAAGCCCAAGTGTAAGTAATGGTAAAGTCCAATTAGGTTTGTTAATACAAGCCCAAGTGTAGGATACTTTAATTAAACCTAAAGCCCAAACTATTGATCCAATGGGTTAGGGTGACCCATGGGGCAACCCATGATCATATGGTTAATCTTGGTGACCAAGAAAATAATGTGATGACCAAGTAATTAGTGTAATGAGCAAGTTAACTTAATTGTCAAGTAATGAATAGTATGGAGGTTTATTAAGGAGGTGGGATTGGCTATTGACCACTATGCCCTAACCTTAGCAATCCTATAAATAAAAAGCTTTGGATTTCATTTGTTGTTTGTTAACATTCATCCAACAACTTCCAACTTAATTGTTAGAGAGAATAAGTAAGAATAAAGTGTGGATTAATAGACATGTATGCTAAGAAATGATAAAAATGAATAATCTAAGGACTTAAGTCTTAATAAGCCATGAATAAGCGCTTTGTTCATAGATAAGTTATGAACTAAGGAAGAACTTGTAAGAATTTGTAACATGTTTACATGAAGGAAGTTTGTATGATAATAAGATTGTAAGGATGATGGTTAGAAGACTTAAACCATTATAAGTCATGAGAAATGAAATTATATGTAGTTTATACTTTGATAAGTTATAAACTCACGGAGAATAAGTAATAACTTATCACATAAATAAGTTGATGTAATATACATGTTAAGATGTTAGTAGATGGATATAATCCATTTGAAACGATGAACAAATCATAAGTAATGAAGTTATGCCGGAATTCACACGATTGGACGATAATCGTCGAATTCGTGAAATTCTCGGATTAGAAGTCGAATTTTGATATTGAGCTCGGAAACGTTGGTTTTTGATGGAGACAAGTCTTATTTGGCATTATAGAGTTGCGGACTCAAAAATGACCGAATTCCGACTTAGAACGAAGAAACGAGCGTTGAACGTTTACGAACGTTTATCGTTTTCGTTAAAAATGAACTCGTAGGTGAATTTTGAGTTAACAAAGTCAAAAATATAAAATTCTTGCATGAACACGTAGAGTATGTGATTTGTGAGCTAATGGATTTTGAACGAGCCAATTCGGACTTAAAATGATCAAATTTGGAGTTCGGGAAGTTTGTTGTGCAAATCAAAACTGTCAACTATCTGGTGGTGCATGAGTGGCGCCACAAGTGCACGATCAAGGTTAATGTGTGAAATGCAGTCACCGTGCGTATAAATGTCTTGATATACTAAAGAGTCGCAGTGTGACACGAGATAATCTTGACTCGCGCGCCCAAATACGAAGTCGAGAATTTAGGCACTGAAGAGTGGCGTCATGTGTACGACCATCGAACAAGGACTCATGGCCATGCCACCGGAGCCCTCGACCCTTGCCATGCTAATCAAAAGCGCAGTAACAAGATAAAGAAGGAATCGCTTGCCATGCACCACCTTTAGGGATTGCACAGTAAAGAGAGTTTATAAGTAAAGGAAGAACATTAATTGAATGGTAATGACCTAAAACTTAAATATAACATTGTTTATGACATTGTTAAACCTTAAGTATGATAACTAAATGTTAAAAATAATCAAACGAACGTGAATGTAATGATAATGTAAACTATAACAGCAAGCCGGAACCAATAGTAACAAATCTAATACATGATTAGATTGAGAAGAAGGGTAAGATTCATTAGGAACCATGTATGTTTATTCATGACCTAATGTATTATGTTATGTGATCATCTATTGTAGAGACTTTAAAGACTTAAAGTGAACGTGTAATAACAGTAGCAGACGCTGAAGGCAAGTATTCTAACCCTTGTCTATGTTCAATCTAGACAAGCTTGTGATTCATGTATTCTTACGCATGAATTGAGGTATGATGAAGTCAAAGCCAATTCTTTCGGCTAGACTTAAGATGTTTTGGATTTCTTATAATCTATCGAAGTATGGTCAATGTTTACCAAACTATATTGGTATGGTTTTCAAATGAAGACTGAGTATGCTAAACAAATGTTTTGTCGTCAAACGACAGGCACGTGAGGTTACACAACTTAAACATACATACGTTTAAAGAATGTAGTGTTGATCAACATAGAGTACTATAGGCTGATCACCTAGATGTGCTCGTAAGTAATGTCGGACTTATGTACTTAGTGCCGGGTTGTCCTTTTCAAAGAAAGTATGAAATGCTCAAGGTCTTGGATCGGAATTGATGTTTTACTGAATATTGCTCATTGTAAAATGTTTTGAGAAAAAAGAAGTGCTATCTTGAATTATCAATAGTACTTCATAACTATTGTTCAGTTATTGAAGATATATGATTTGTATGATTCAAGCATATTGTTAAATGGAATTGTTGTACTTGCTGAGATAGTTATGCTCACTCTTGCTTGAACCATATGAATGCAGCTAAGACCAAACAGATCGAAGGATCCGACAAGGATAAAGGAAAGGCTAAGGCGAACCTGTAGATTACCTATGTAATAGTATAGGTTTGTAATGATAATATTTGATATTATGACAAGAATAAATGTAACGGTTATAAAGAACATGGGGAATGGTAATATTGATTTGCAATATATATATATAAGACATATTCATTCTTTTGAGGCATTTCAATTGAATGTTTGTGTGAACTATAGCACCGTGGAGCACCATATGTCGGGTTGAAAGATACACGAATTTGGGGGCGTCACACAGTCCTTTCCATCTCGGAGACAACCCTGAGATATTCAGTTCTAGTCCCGGAGACAACCCCGAGAATCTCAGTTTCAACCTCGGAGATAACCCTGAGAAATGCAGTTCTAGTTCTGGAGATAACACCAGAGAAGTCAGTTCTATCTCGGAGACAACCCCGAGATACTCAGTTCCAGTCCCGGAGACAACCCCGAGATATTTAGTTTGAACCTCGGAGACAACCCCGAGGAATGCATTTGTAGTTTCGGCGATAACCTCGAAAAAGCTCGTTCCAATCCCCAGCAATCAGCTTCAACCTCAGAGATAACCCCGAGACACTCAGTTCCAACCCTGGAGATAACCCCGGGAGGTCAGGCACACCTCAGAGACAACCTTGAGGACATTCAGTAGCTACAACAACCCAATCTCGTAGATAACCACGAAAGCAACGATCATCAAATCAAATTGGCACCAAGATAACCTGTGAGGGAAAAATCATCATTTTGCCACCTCGATCCCACATTCGTGCGTCTCAATAACATTTCATCCTACATTCTACACAGAAGTGTCCTACAAGAACCATAGCTCAAATCTCGAGTGGCTACTACACAAGACAACACGCTGGATAGAATTTGAAGACCTGAACACCTAGGCATGTACCCATCTTCCCGATTTCGTACAACCTCTTATCCCATGTCATTGTGTAGCTCTCGACAACAGCATTTTGAAAAGGTATTATACGCCTCAATCGGATGCCCGTATTAAAAGTTATGAAGGTTCGAGCGGATAACACGTTGCATGCATGCACGTACTTCGAGACTGTGGGGCCCAAGGAGCAGGCACCGACCCAAATACTGCATGGCTCCCCTCTATAAATAGAGGGCTTGGGTGGCCATTTTAAGAAGAGAAAAGGCAAGGAAGCCCTGTCTATTTTACTTTGTACACACTATAAACTAAGTGCTTTCTCTTTTCAAACACTTGTGAGCTTTTGCTTTGTTATATTTTACCGGTGGAAATCGAGTGTTCATTCAATTAAAGTCATTTAAAGACTTCTTGGCAGCCCACTGTAAGACTTCTTGCATTTCTTAAAGCTTTTCTCCACTTTTATTGTAAGACCCCAACTTTTATGAATAAAGATGAATTTTTCTATGAATATCAATTTTGAATATTAAGGTTTGAAATTGTTATAATGCTATAGTTGTGGGTAATATTTATAAATTTTGCAAAGTAAGCAAGTTGTTATATAATATTCGATTGGTCGGGGAATATTCGTTTTAATAGGGAATATTCGTACGACGACACAATCATTGGTGGACCCCATAACGTAATTATTATCTAATGAAAAAAAGCAGCGAAATATCTTTTTATGAAAATAACGGCGGAAGTTTTACCGTTAACTGTTGAAATAACCTAAGTGTTAAAAGTTGAGTAATACGCTGCGGCGTCGTTAATAGTAGCACACCAGTATTGATTATTGATGCTTACGTGAGAAGTCACTCAATTTTACTCAATTATTGCTACAGTAATTGCTGCATCATATCTCTCATATTATTGATTCAATTATTGTCACAATATCATCTGTATAATATTTTATATTATTAAATCAATAATTGAGACTACAAAGTTATTCATATTATTATTTGTAATATTGACAATGTCTAGAAGTTCTGTCAAGGAGAGGTTTGGTCACCTAATTGCGCGCTAATAAGGAGAAATCCTTATCGAAAAAGCCCCCTCTTTCCTGGGAACAACCTGGTTGTTAAATATTGTGAATTATAATAATGATGATAAATGTTGTTAAATATATTGAGGGGATTTTTATGAAGTATTTGTTATAAATTGACTTATTATTTGGACCCCCATTTACCCATTTTTCAAAATAATCGGTGGAAAGTTATTTAGTATATATATATATATATATATATATATATATTATATTATAATGGGTGTGGTGGGTGGTGAATTTGGTGGGTGGTTGTATATTACATATGGGGAGGTGTGGTTATATTATATATGTATTATGGTAGTTGACAATTTGGTGGGGGGGTTAATGGTGTTATTGCTGGAGAAAAATTATGGGTGTGGTTATATTATATATGTATTATGGTAGTTGACAATTTGGTGGTGGGGTGGGGGTGGGGGTGGGGTGGGGGTGGGGGGTTAATGGTGTTATTGCCAGGAGAAAAATTATGTGGGGAGAAGGAAAAGGCATCACACGGGTGATGTCGTGTTATCCGGAATATATATATATATATATATATATATATATATATATAATAAGTTTTTTTTTATGAAAAATAGAATATATTATATTTTATTGATTATTATATTAATAAATTAAAAAAAACGGACGTTTGTAATTTTCTTCCGCCCGTGAATGATTTCGTCTGATTTCCTAACGTGCAAATTCATGAAAAAATTCTAAATAGTATCCTTCCATTCTCCTATAAATAGGATGCTTAGTTAGAATTGAAAATCACACCAGAATCAGAGAATTCTTCTTCTATAATCTTGAGCGTATTTCTTTCAAGTTTTAGAAATCTTTGAGCGTAGAAAATAGTGAAAGTTTTCTTCAAGAATATCCCCGCTATACCAGTTGGAATACTCTTCTTTTCAAGGTAAGAGATGTTATTTTTGTTCAATATTCCCTTGAAATAATATTTTCTTCCATACTCTGTAGTATGTAAGTAATATTATTTCGTTTCAGATTTCAAATTCTATACTCATTTGGTTAAAGTTTTGACTTCTATACTCCATGAAATTAGTAGAATATCCTTCATATTTGCGCTTCATCCAGTATTTTTTCATGAAAATATTATTCTGAGCATTCTTGATAAGTTTTAACTTTTTCATGCCGGAGTACTATTCATGAGTTACTATTCCTGAATTACTATTCATAGGGTACTATTCACTCGAGTACTATTCACCGAGATACTATTCATGATAAAAATTGATTCTTTTTCTATTCCAAATCATTTTTTCACAATATTATTCTTGAATTTTACTCCATAAAGCAAAGATCATGTTGACAATTTGACGTTATTGATTTCGGATAAATTAAATTATAAATCTTTAAAATTTATCCTTTGTTTTCATTTAATTGAATTCTTATATCATTGTCATCATCCTCATGTTTATATTATGATGAAAGTCATCTGTGGCCGTAATGCATAGATGGTTGGTATGATTATGACCAGGGATTATTCGGTATAATCATGACCATAATGTTACAAAATGATGTGGTAAAAGTCCTCATCGGCCCATAGTGCATTGATGGACAGTTGTTGGCATGATCATGACCATCGATGAATACACGAATATCCTGGCCCAGTAGTGCATGGATAATTCGTGGTCGTGATACTAATGAATATCCTCGGCAGTAGTGCAGGGGGTGATTCGATGATGTGGATTATTTATTGTCGAGTCTCAAATATAAAAGCGATGAAAAACCTTTTAAATCATAGAAGATAGTAGATATCATGCTCTACTTGACTCTTCTAATGGATTTCTTTCTTCTCATCATTTGTTAAACTTGATGTTTGTTATATTTTATCAGTTTAACACTGTTGAAGGCTAACGATAAATTATTCTGCATTATTTAGTCATAATATTTCTTACTGGGCTAGTTGAGCTCACCCTTTTTCTTTCATTGTTCTCTTCAGGAAATGAGAACGTAGCCGGGACTAGTCGGGGAACGGAGTGACGGTCTATATGATAGCATTAGTAGTCCTCACTATTCTATGAAATAGTGTGATAATAAATGTATTGAGGACTCCATTTGAGTTTGAATACTGTCTAGAAGACAATATTCGTATTAAAACTCTCAGTTTATGTTTTGTCGTATTTTACACGACAGTTATATTATTAAGTTTTATTTGAATTTTGTACTATGTATTTGGCGACTCAAGATGGGTGATGTATACCTATTTTGGGGGCGTCACAGTTGGTATCAAAGCTTAGGGATATGATCCTTGGCTGAGATGTGAGACAAGAACTAGGAGGGGAGAGACGGGGAATTCCTTCGCTAGTATGACCTACCTAAGTTTATTTGGTATTTAATTGGTTGGTCAGAGTATATGGATAATATGTGACATGTCAATTAACCCTTGTTTTGTGGCAGTATTTGAAAATGACATCTGAGAATGTTGAGAATAGCAATGGAGTATAGGAGACCGTTGAGTCACCACAGATCCATATCCAGGATAATGTGCAATAGGAAGACAATAATCCTCAGGTAAACAACAACACTGATCAAATGATGAACGATGGAATGTTCAGAGGGTTTATGCAATTCATGCAACATCAGGCGAGAGTGGCTCCTATCCAAAATACAGGTGGAAACACTGGCAACTCTCGGACGGTCATCGCTAAGCAGTTCAAGGAGCTGGGACCACCAAAGTTTATTGGAGAGCTAAAACCACTTAAGGCAGAGATATGGATAAAGCAGATGACCAAGATATTTGATGTCTTGGGATGCTCCGAGGAGAAAAAGGTTCCCTTTGCCACCTTCATGTTGTGAGAAGAGGTAGATTACTGGTGGGAATCTATAAAGCGTACCCAGCCAGCCGCACTCAAAATGTCTTGGGAGAAGTTCCAAGAACTGTTCAACGACAAGTACTTTCCCGAAAGTATTCGTCACTTGAAAGAGGTAGAGTTCATCAAGCTGGAGCAAAACAATATGATCGTGTCGTAGTACGAAGCCAAGTTTGCCGAGCTGTCCCGGTTTTCGTCCCACTTAGTTGATAATGAGGAGAGAATGACGCGAATGTTTCTAAGAGGTTTAAAACCCGAGATACGTCAATACCTCATTTCTCACAAACTTTGCTTGTATTCAGATGTTGTTAATAGGGCTCAGTTATTGGAGTGTGATAATGAGTCAACTCAACCAAGAGAGAGCAGCCGACAAAATGATAATACCAGTGGTAGCAGTCATCGAAGCGGTGACAAAAAACGTGGAGGGAGCCAACATGCCAGAAATGGTAACCACTTCGGTGGTAATCATTGCCAAGACAATAAGAATGGACATTTCAAGAAGAGAAGATTCAACAATAATGGAAAGACGTCAGCATCAGCACCCGTTGTTAAGGAAGGAGAACGACCACCTATCATATGCTTCAAATGCGGAGGGGAGGGACATATCAGTCCAAACAGTAGGTAGCAGTCCAAAACATGTTACAATTGTGTAAGAGAAGGTCACCTAGCTTGATTTTGTCGTTCAGGAAAGCCAAGTCCAGCTGGGATGGAGGCACCAAAGGCCGTTCCAAAAAAGTCAAAATCAGTAGTTCAAGGGAGAGTGTTTGTCATAACCTCCCAGAAAGAAAGGAACCCGAAAGAGGTCATCATGGGTAAGCTTATCATAAACTCTAGTGAAGTTTATACCTTATTTGATACCGGTTCTACCCATTCTTTTATTTCTCCTACTTGCGCTCAATGTTTAAATTTGACTCCGAAGAAATTAGACTTTGACTTATCTGTTGAAACTCCTTTGGAAGAAACCTTCATTACATCCACTGTTTATAAGTCTTTTTTGGTTCAAATCGGTACCCTCACATTACCTATCGATCTTATTTCATTGAAAATACTTGCATTTGATGTAATTCAAGGGATTGATTGGTTAACTACTCATCATGCAAAAATTGATCATTTTTGTAAGGTTGTTAGCTTTCATATTCCTAACCAACCTATTATGCGAATTCAAGGAACCAAACCATTAAAATCAATCACTGTCATCTCAAGCCACAAAGCTATTCATTTATTAAAAAACGAATGTCAAGCTTTCTTAGCTCATGTCACGGATTTAAACAAAAATACGTCAGTTTTGAATGATATTTCTATTGTTAATAAATTTCCTGATGTATTCCCTGAAGAACTTCCTAGCCTACCCCCAGAGCGTGAAATTGAATTTTGTATCGACCTTGAACCCGGTACAAAACCAATTTCCAATGCCCCATATCGAATGACTCTTATTGAACTTCAGGAGTTAAAGACCCAACTGCAGGAATTATTAGACATCGGTTTCATTCGTCTTAGTACTTCTCCTTGGGGTGCTCCTGTTCTATTCGTGAAGAAGAAAGATGGGAGTATGCGACTTTGTATTGATTATCGGGAGGTGAATCATGTCACCATCAAAAATAGGTACCCATTGCCACGTATTGATGACCTATTTGACTAGTTGCAAGGCACCAAATTCTTTTCAAAGATTGATCTTCGTTCCGGATATCACTAATTGGAGATTAAAACTGATGACATTCCAAAGACGACTTTCAGAACTCGGTATGGGCATTATGAATTCCTAGTCATATTTTTTGGATTTACTAATGCTCCTGCTGCCTTCATGGATATAATGAACCGAGTATTCAAGGAATATTTGGATCATTTTGTGGTTGTCTTTATTGATGACATTCTCATATACTCCAAAAGCCGTGAAGATCATAAGCAACACTTGAGGCTGATACTCAAAAAGCTTCGTGAAAACAAGCTTTAGCCAAGTTGAAGAAATGCGAGTTCTGGCTTGAGGAAGTAGCATTCCTTGGGAACGTAGTATCAAGTCATGGAATATTTGTTGACCCGGCAAAGATTGAAGCTATTCAAAGCTGGGAGCAACCTAAATCAGTGACCGAAGTACGTAGCTTTCTCAGCTTAGCTGGTTATTATTGGAGATTCGTAGAAGGGTTTTCTTGAATCGCTACTCCATTAACTCAGCTGACTCGAAAAGATACAAAATTTGGTTAGAGCGAGGAATGTGAGAAGAGTTTTCAAGAACTCAGGAGGAGACTCATTTCAGCACCTGTTCTGATAATACCATCTGGCTCGGAGGGATTTGTCATCTACAGTGATGTTTCGGGCAAAGGGTTAGGATGTGTTCTCATGCAACATGGAAAAGTCATAGCCTATGCCTCTCAACAACTCAAAGAATATGAGATGAATTATCCTATTCATGATCTAGAATTGGCAGCAGTTGTCTTTCCACTTAAAATTTAGAGGCATTACCTATATGGAGAGAAGGCGGAGATCTATACTGATCATAAAAGCCTCAAATATTTCTTCACTTAAAAGGAGCTCAATATGCGGCAACGACATCTGCTCGAACTATTGAAAGATTATGATCATACCATTAAATACCACCCTAGAAAAGCAAACGTGGTAGCTAACGCATTGAGTAGAAGATTATATGCAGGTACGAGTGCGTTATTGTCAATGCAAAGGCCCATTTTGTATGACTTGCAAAGGATGGAGATAGAGTTAAAGACTACAGGGACCCATGTGATGATGGTGAATATACGAGTAGAACTGACTTTAATCGATAAAATTAAAGCTGCTCTAGCCACAGACCTAAAGCTGATGCGTATGAGGAAGAAAGTACACGAAGGTGCTATTTCGGAAGCAAGAATCGATGAAGAAGGAATACTTCAAGTCAACTCCAGGCTTTGTGTTCCTAACGACCTTGATTTAAAGTATAAAATCATGATGGAGGCGCACAACACACCGTTTGCAATCCATCTTGGGAGTACCAAAATGTATCATGATCTTCGACATACATTTTGGTGGAGCAATATGAAGAGAGAGATAGCGGGGTTTATCTCAAGGTGTCTAACTTGTCAACGAGTCAAGGCGGAGCATCAATTTCCAAAAGGTCCATTGCAACCACTTAAAATTCTAGAATAGAAGTGGGAGCACATTACCATGGATTTCGTTTCTGGTCTTCCCAAGGTTTCTCAAGGCATAGATGCAATTTGTGTCATTGTTGATAGATTGACCAAGTCTGCTCATTTCTTACCTATACGAGAAACTTATACACTTGAACGTCTTGCTCGTATGTACATAAACGAGATTGTAAGATTGCATGGTATGCCTGTATCCATAGTTTCTGATCGACACCCAAGATTCATTTCAAGATTTTGGGTTAGTTTGCAAAAAGCTATGGGCACAGATTTACGATTTAGTTCGGCATATCATCCTCAAACGGACGGGCAGTCAGAGAGGACTATTCAAACTCTTGAAGATCTATTAAGACTCTGTGTCCTTGACTTCAAGGGGAGTTAGGACAATTTCTTACCATTGGTGGAGTTTTCCTACAACAACAGTTATCAAGCAAGTATTGGCATGACTCCATTTGAGGCGTTGTATGGAAGAAAGTGTCGTTCTCCAATATGCTGGGATGAGGTGGGTGAAGCAACGTTGTTGGGACCGGAGTTGGTACGTATGACTACGAAAAAGATTCAAACGATCTGGCAACGTATAAAAATCTCACAAGATCGACAAAAGAGTTATGTTGATCTTCATCGAAAGAACGTGGAATTCAATATTGGAGATCATGTGTTGTTACGTGTTACTCCATGGAAAGGAGTTACCAGATTTGGAAAGAGAGGAAAGCTCAATCCTCGATTCATTGGCCCATTTTTAATCCTCGATTGAGTAGGAACTGTGACATATAGACTCGCTTTACCGCCAAGTATGTCTCGAGTTCATAACATTTTTTACATATCCATGTTACGTAAATATGTGAAAGACCCGAACCACATTATTGAGTTAAAACCGGACGAAATAGCGGAAGATTTAACGTATGAAGAGGTTCTTGTTAAAATCTTGGATAAGAAGGAACATATTTTATGCTCCAAGGTTATACCTCAAGTCAAAGTTTTGTGGAGAAACCACGATGTTGAGAAAATGACTTGGGAGTTAGAATCTGAAATGAAACTAAGGTATCCTCACCTCTTCGACATACCAAGTATGTACCCTAATTTCGAGGGCGAAATTTCATAAGAAGGGGAGGTTGTAAGACCCCAACTTTTATGAATAAAGATGAATTTTTCTATGAATATCATTTTTTAATATTAAGGTTTGAAATTGTTATAATGTTATAGTTGTGGATAATATTTATAAATTTTGCAAAGTCAGCAAGTTGTTATATAATATTCGATTGGTTGGGGAATATTCGTTTTAACAGGGAATATTCGTGACGACGCACAATCATTCATTGGACCACAACGTAATTATTGTCGTAATGAGAAAATGACAGAAATATCTTTTTATGAAAATAACGGCGGAAGTTTTACCGTTAACTGTTGAAATAATCGGTGTTAAAAGTTGAGTAATACGCGTGGTTGCATAGTAGCACACGGTATTGATTATTGATGCTTACGTGAGAAGTCACTCAGTTTTACTCAATTATTGCTACAGTAATTGCTGCATCATATCTCTTATATTATTGATTCAATTATTGTCACAATATCATCAATATAATATTTTATATTATTAAATCAATAATTGAGACTACAAAGTTATTCATATTATTATTTTCAATATTGACAATGTCTAGAAGTTCTGTCAAGGAGAGGTTTGGTCACCTAATTGCGCGCTAATAAGGAGAAATCCTTATCGAAAAGCCCCTCTTTCCTGCGAACAACCTGGTTGTTAAATATTGTGAATTATAATAATGATGATAAATGTTGTTAAATATATTGAGGGGATTTTTTATGAAGTATTTGTTATAAATTGGCTTATTATTTGGACCCCCATTTACTCATTTTTCAAAATAATCGGTGAAAAGTTATTTAGTATATATATATATATATATATATATATTATATTATAATGGGTATGGTGGGTGGTGAATTTGGTGGGTGGTTGTATATTACATATGGGGGAGGGTGTGGTTATATTATATATGTATTATGGTAGTTGACAATTTGGTGGGGGGGGGTTAATGGTGTTATTGCCAGGAGAAAAATTATGTCGGGAGAAGGAAAAGGCATCACACGGGTGATGTCGTGTGATGCATATATATATATATATATATATATATATATATATTATATAATAAGTTTTTTTTTATGAAAAATAGAATATATTATATTTTATTGATTATTATATTAATAAATTAAAAAAAACGGACGTTTGAATTTTTCTTCCGCCCGTGAATGATTTCGTCTGATTTCCTACTATGCAGTCTGTGAAAAATTCTAAATAGTATCCTTCCATTCTCCTATAAATAGGATGCTTAGTTAGAATTGAAAATCACACCAGAATCAGAGAATTCTTCTTCTATAATCTTGAGCATATTTCTTTCAAGTTTTAGAAAGCTTTGAGCGTAGAAAATAGTGAAAGTTTTCTTCAAGAATATCCCCGCTATACCAGTTTGAATACTCTTCTTTTCAAGGTAAGAGATGTTATTTTTGTTCAATATTCGCTTGAAATAATATTTTCTTCCATACTCTGTAGTATGTAAGTAATATTATTTCATTTCAGATTTCAAATTCTATACTCATTTGGTTAAAATTTTGGCTTCTATACTCCATGAAATTAGTAGAATATCCTTCATATTTGCGCTTCATCCAGTATTTTTTCATGAAAATATTATTCTGAGCATTCTTGATAAGTTTTAACTTTTTCATGCCGGAGTACTATTCACGAGTTACTATTCCTGAATTACTATTCACAGGGTACTATTCACTCGAGTACTATTCACCCGAGATACTATTCATGATAAAAATTGATTCGTTTTCGGTCCAAATCATTTTTGGTACAATATTATTCTTGAATTTTACTCCATAAAGCAGTATCATGTTGACAATTTGGACGTTATTGATTTCTGGATAAATTAAATTATAAATCTTTAAAAATTTATCCTTTGTTTTCATTTAATTGAATTCTTATATCATTGTCATCATCCTCATGTTTATATTATGATGAAAGTCATCTGTGGCCGTAGTGCATAAATGGTTGGTATGATTATGACCAGGGATTATTCGGTATAATCATGACCATAATGTTACAAATGATGTGGTAAAAGTCCTCATTGGCCCATAGTGCATTGATGGACAGTTGTTTGCATGATCACGACCATTGATGAATACACAAATATCCTTGGCCCGTAGTGCATGGATAATTCATGGTCGTGATACAAATGAATATCCTTGGCCGTAGTGCAGGGGTGATTCGATGATGTGGATTATTTATTAAGCTGAGTCTCAGCGATAAAACTGAGGAAAAACCTTTTAAATCATAGAAGATAGTAGATATCATGCTCTACATGACTCTTCTAATGGATTGCTTGTTCTGCTGCTGTTAAACTTGATGTTTGTTATATTTTATCAGTTTAACACTGTTGAAGGCTAACGATAAATTATTCTGCATTATTTAGTCATAATATTTCTTACTGGGCTAGTTGAGCTCACCCTTTTGCTTTCATTGTTCTCTTCAGGAAATGAGAATGTAGCCGGGACTAGTCGGGGAATGGAGTGATGGTCCAGATGATAGCATTAGTAGTCCTCACTATTCTATGAAATAGTGTGATAATAAATGTATTGAGGACTCCCTTTGAGTTTGAATATTGTCTAGAAGACAATATTCGTATTAAAACTCTCAGTTTATGTTTTGTCGTATTTTACACGATAGTTGTATTATTAAGTTGTAATTGAATTTTGTACCATGTATTTGACGACTCTAGATGGGTGATGTATACTTATTTTGGGGGCGTCACATTCGTGCACACACAATTATTCACGTTGAGAGTCGTGTTACGTGTGTATGCCCAGACTTCGGTCCGTGACTTTTTATTTCTTTTATATATATACTTATATATATATATATATATATATATATATATCACTATCGAGTTATGCCTCGATTGAGTCTGGATTCACATCCGGAGCGTTTATTGCTTATATATATATAAGTACTTATATATATACTGTTATCGAACTCTGTTCGGTGGAGCCTGAATATAATATTCGGTGCGTTTACTGCTTATATATATATATATTGTAATACCCAAAATAAATAAATAATTAAATAATATATTAAAATATAGCATTTAAAATCATGTTTAAAATATTTTAATTGGATTTTGTCTTTTGTTTGGGTCAAAAATTGTATTTAATTAATATGGACTATAATGATTAAATGATTATTTAATTTGAGCCTTAAAACTAATTGGACCTAATTTATCATTGTGTGATATTAAATCCTATTGATAGTAGAAGAGTAAATAGCATATATTAATAAATAACCAAAACCTAATTACCTTCTTGTATCTATACGAACTAATTGAGGAGATAAGGACAAAGCGATTGTGGACGGAAAACTAATTAGGAGGTACTCTGGAGTCACGAACAAGAAGGTGTATTTGACAGGTATGACTAGAACATAGGAATAACCATCTATAATGCATATTTATTAGAAACTATTATAATAATATATAATACCTACAATATAAGCCTAATAGATATAAGAATGACAAATAAAAGTTATCATGAATAGATATAGTAATTGTAGGAGATATCATTAACCAAGTTTTTTTTAATTAATAAATTGGTTATAATCATTACTGTACCAAGGGTATCATGCGTGTAACATCAGTAGGTATTTTGTGAAAACTATTTAGATTGGTGTAAAGTCAATACTAAATGTTTTATTAATAATGAGAAATTTGACTGCTTTTGAAATTGGTGGGAATTGGTGATGTGTTAGGTTCAATCTGTATGTATTAATATAACAGTATATAGGTAATCCTAGCTCTTAGCATGATCCTCGTTAGTAAAAATTAATGTTAATGGTATTTTATATATTATAATAGAAAATTTTGAATTAATGAATAAATGTTTTTTTAAAAAATTATTAAAATAATAATAATAATTCACTAATCGTATTTATTTATCATTTTGTTTAATTAGTTCGAGCGAAGGGAGTCTAAACGAGTTATATTAGAATAAATTTTGGGTATTACATTACTTAATCCAGGTACGGATTCTGTACTCTTTCGGCGAGACTCTTTGTTTTTAATTTGTTCATTTCGTTATTCGTTTCAAAATTTAGTATTGCTTCTCATAATTATCCTTTGTCAATTTATTGTGATAGTTTTGTTTTGGCATTGTATTAGAACTCATGTTTGTACTCTTTAGACTAGTGTATCATGTCTCAATTTTATTTTGATATTTACAGTGATGTACATGTTAGTATATTTTTGGAGACTTGTGTTTATGATTCGTTCGATTTAACTTGTACACGTTAGAACCCTTTGTGTTAATATTATGTCGAATGTGTTGTGACATGATATTTTGTTAGAATACCGTAGGGTATACCTGAGTTATAACCACATGTGGGGGTACCACATGCATGTCCTCTTGGCACCGAGGCATGACACCTTCCGTGGCGGTGTGATCAGTCCACGGCGTCTCCGTTTTGTGCTCTGGTGGGAGTTGCTCATTTGATGTTTTGTTATGGGAGACGTATGGGTTGACCCTAGTTTTCTGTTCTGTTCTACAGATTGGTGATGTTTGTACCAAACACACATTCTGATTTTATATGCATTAGATTCGCGGTCCAACGTGTGTGATTTGCCTGTGTGACATTATTTGATTTGCCTGTGTGACATTATTTGACTTGCCTGTATGGAAAGGTATATTTCTGTTTTGTTCTGAGCTCGGTATGAAATAACACCCAACCATTTGATTCAGCCTATTATTTCGTTGTGTTAGTTTTGTTCGTTTCGTTTCAGTTCATTTCGTCTCATTTCATTTAATTGAGTTAGTTATTTCGGTTCATTATTTATATTCTATATCTGTACTGGGCATTTGGCTCATGCTGTGTTTTTCTTCTGGCAGGTAATTAGGGGAATCAAGGGCAAGTGTGGCGAGAGCTCCCTTTTATCCAAATGATTTAGATATATTATGTTTAAGTTGTGATACATTAGTTTGTTCGAAATTGTAATAATTATTTTAGATTATGGTTTGAGACAGTTTGATATTTATTATGGTTGACTTGTGGTATTTATTAGATATTAAGACTATCCTTTTGTGGCTTTGAGCCTTGCTATTAAATTCATCAGTTTTGTTATGTTTTGTGCGTAACCTCTCTTTCTATTTCAGAAAGGGGGTGTTACAGAGTTGGTATCATAGCTTAGGTTATTTCTTGTAGAAAACCTATTTAGGTTTGACCTGTGAGTTATGGGTAGACTTCTGGATTAGGTTTCTGTTCCATTTGATTTTCTGTTCAGTTATTATATCAGCTATATTCGAATTTATTTCTAAATTGTTTGTTATCTATTCGTTGACTTCTTTCTTAGATGGCTCGTAGATCAACTATAGTTGCTGGGAGGCGAGGTAACAATAGGGGAAGAGGTGAAAGTTAGTCCAATGAGCAACCTAATGATCAGATTAATGCTTAATTGGCTACCTTGGTGAATCAGGCTTTACCTCAGTTGGTGGCACAGGTGGTACAGGTAATACAGTAGTCACCAAAAGAAATTTCTGAACCAGGGAATTTGAAAAATAACGGTCAATAAGCAAATGTTGAGGAAGGGAATGCAGATGGTATTGAGCAACAGGTGGTTCCAATGTACATGTGGTTGAAAAGGTTTCAGAAGCAGAAACCATAGTCAATTGATACAAATAATTAGATTGCCCACCTAGAGAAGATTTTTAATGTTTTGGGGTGCTCAGATAATTAGAGAGTATTGCTTGCATTTTACAAGCTTGAAGTCGATCTTTCAACTCTGCTAGGTACTTAATCATTCGTGAACCTCGAGTTTCATTTTCCCCTGAAATCTGTTTAACGACCAACTGAGAGTTATTGTAGATGATTATCCTCTGCACTTCAAGACTCTTTGCCAGTCGTAATCCCGCTAGCACCGCTTCATACTCTGCCTCGTTATTTGTTGCTCTGAACCCGAATCTAATGGCCTGTTGTACTTTGAATCCCTCCGAACTCGTCAAAATAATTCCTGCTCCACTGATGTCCGAAGTAGAAGATTCATCTCATCATCACAAATATCCACAAACTATGATTCTGCACAAAGCATCATAATAAATTTCGGTCGGACACTTCAATTTCTCCCAAACTATCATCAGCTTCAGAAAACGAACATTCAATCATGAAATCTGCTAAAGCTTGCCCTTTGATAGAAGTCCGAGGATGATACTCTATGAAAAATTGGGACAACTCCATAGTCCATGCAGCAAGTCTCCCTGAGACTTCAGATTTTCCTAGAACCTTCTTCAACGGCTAATCTGTGTATACTATTATCAAGCGACCTTGGAAATATTGTTGAAGCTTTCGACTAGCTACTATCAAGGCAAAGGCAAATTTCTCAAGGTTTGGATACCTTGTGACGCCCCCAAATTCGGACCTCCACTTGGTCACTCGAATTCGGTTCATCACGTTCTCATGGTAAAACACTAATAACTAAATAATGCATACACAACGGAAAATCTACTTTAGAATAATATACAATGATTTATTATAATTATTCCCCCAAGTCTTTCAACCTACAATACTTAATAGATTATATAATAGTATCAAATAAAGACCTATTACATAATCCTACTTAAGCTTAAACATAGTCTTAGTACAATATAATAGATTTTAAACATAAAAAGAACAAGCTAGTCGGTAGTCTTGCCCTTGCCCTTGTCTGTTCCAGAGACACCTCCCTGTTCCTCCTTAATTGAAAGGTTTTAATAAGCAAGGATGAGCACAAATTGCCCAGCAAGTAATATACAACAAGGGTGTAGGATATAATATCACAAGGTTTGAAATATCAAAGGGTTATTTCTAGGATAGTTCAAAGTGTCAGAATAACATCATGAATAAGGGATATGACAATTCAATATAAATCAACAGATATATATGAATTTAACGACTAACAATGTATCCAAATGGATAAGCAATTTATACTGAGCAGTCACTAAGGACTATGGAACTTCCACTAGAGTTACCAATATTAAACTGTTAACCATAAAATATCAAGTACTATAGATGATCAGTCTACAATACTTTACGTTATGCATAACACCACAATAATATTTATTCATGTGTTGGGGTTTCCAACAACATACACTCCCCTTACCAAAAGGGTTGTCCAACTCAGTTTTCAAGATTTCAGCACCAATCAATTGGTTTGGACAATTTTTATAAACATGCATATAGTCTAGCCAAATCAAGTGGCATCGACTCTTTCACAATATTCAAGGGCAATACAAATTTCAACATGAAAAATAACTTTCACAAGGGTTTAACACACTAACTCATTTGAACGAGAAAGTAATGTAACTTGTATTCAAAGGGATAAGATTACGGTATTGTTCGAATAAATAATACAATGGTATTGCACAACAATAATAGTAGGGTTTGGATACTTGCCTCAAGCGTAGTTTATCCACGTTAATAAATCAACACTTTCGAATCCTATTTATAACACATTATATGTTAAAGATGTTAATAGCTAACACAGTCTTTAATCAAGCTTAACATGATACAAGTAAGCACATATGGTACAAAATCAGTTTATAAGTCATCACAATTACAACGACATCTTGATTTCTTGAAGATATTCTTTGGACTTAACATCCAAAAGTTATGATCAACACTTGACCCTATCACTTAGCATGCTCCTTAACACATTAACTAGCACATTAGTCATATAAGATAAGTTAAAGTAATCATGTAGGTATGCTTCAAACATCAGACCAAAAATAGAATCGACATGTGATCGCTCAAGACGGCAGTAAATTGCGCTTGTGTCTAGGCTTGGGGACTGAGACAACTGCCGTCTCCCCCTCGCCGCACTCAGATCGAGCTGTTGCCTTGCGCTTCATTCCCATTTTAACATACTATTTACACCTATAGTCTAACATACATGCATGCTAGAAGCTTTCATATACCACTTTACCATTCTTGAGTTCATTTGTATAAGTTTGAACTTATGTCTTACATAACATTCAAGCAAAACATCATCAAGCGGTTACCATGACTTGTTACTTGGCTATATACCCATATAGAGATTTTAAATTCTGTTAATCCATATACTTGTAGCATTTATATTGCTTGTTTGTTCATAGCTATTATTGTTTAAAGCTTGAAATCATGCTTTAAACTCATGTTTTATTTGAAACCATCATGTTCCACACATAAACATCATACCTAGAGATATTATAGACATAACATGGCATTTTATCTCATTAACATCTAGATATTCATGTGATGCGACTAGATTTCGAAAATATGTTCAAGTTTGCTTTTGAAACCATTTTAAACTCGAACTATGCAACCTAACACACATAAGACAACTTTAAAACTCTAAGCATAGGTAGTCAAGTTAGGTTAACATGCTCGCAAAGTTAGAATATAAATAATGTAAAAATCATGCAAGTTAGCTCACTAGGCTAAGTCTTTCCTTGAAAATATTCCTATCATAAGGCTTATTACGTTTGATCATGCTCAAAGGAACTATGTACACCACAACATGCTTATCTAATTGTAAAATCACCATGTATAGCTCACTAGGTTCATAATTTGTAGAACATAATCTTTACATAGTTTGTTTTCAAAATAAGGTTCAAATCTCCATTTAAACTATATATCTCCATTAATCATGCAAACCTATTAAAACATGCTCCACTTATCATAATATACATGCACATACACATTACACATGCTTACATGCTATTATAAGTCATAGTACTATATCAGATTGCAAAATGTAAATTAATTAAAAATCGAATCAAGAATCAAAAAGCATTGCAACTCATACTAATATACAAATGTATGTAGCATTGCATACCAGCCTTGGTTCAGAAGCATTGTATAAGTCTCGCTTTCAATGTAACTCCAACTCCAACTCAACCTCAAAATTTTCACATGATATCACTTCTAAACACTCATAAACCAATTGTAACATGCTTATATGATCATATAACAACTATATAACCAATACCCAACTTCATTAACATATAATTCCATAAAATGAAGAATTTGAATTTAAATACTCAAAACTCCATTTTTTTATAGAAATGAAATTGGAAATCTAGTAATGGAATTATACCTTTGTAATGTGAAAGAACTTGCTACTACTTGAACTCTTAAACTCTTAAGGATGCTTGTATGCTCTCAATTCTCACCTAGCAATTCTCTAACACTTGGAAAAATGGAAGGAGAGCTCATACTTATAAAACATCAAAGAACTAGAGAATAACATTCTCCCCTAAATCAAACTCACGTGTTAAGGATTGCATGGGGGTTAACAAAGAGTTGTTAGATTGGTTGTTAGAACTCATCATGATCACCACTCCCCCATGATCATGAGCTAGAGAGTTGGAAGAAAATGAAGAACATAGGCTAGCCTTTTTCTAGCACACGTGAATGACAAATGAGAGGTAAATGAGAATATCAACTTGGGACAAACAAATTAACTAGCATTCTTGTATACTCCTACACATCCATACTCTTATGTTATATTTTTAATACACATCTCAACCATATATTATAATTAAATATCATACTTAATAATTAAGGTTTCAATGTAGTAGATAGAATATGGAAATGTAATATACATATAAATCTATGTACATTTTATCACACCGTATACTTTAATAGTTCATGGTATATAATTTCCATACAATGCTACTCATATACATATTGTCACATAGATAATATATTTATAACATAGTTTCAATATGTTTAGTTACAATGTCCAAGCAATATAGTTTTATAAGACTTAATATATAGTCACATAAATGTCACAATACATTATATAGTATAGTTGTATTATTGTCACATGCACTAACACTCAACCTATATGATATATAAATAATTATTAATTTATTCACATTAATTAACACCAATATTAATTAATCCAACCATCAATATAATAATTAATAATATTATCGATATAATTCTTATTATATTTATAGATATATTGCAAATAATAAAATCACTTATGTTAAATAAATTAATCATTCCACCACAATTAATCCTTAATTAATTAACAATCAATATTAATTAATCCATATATTTATATCATATGTTTTCATAATATACATCAATTAATAACTAATTATACTACAAAAATAATTAACAATCGATAATTAATAATTATTATTAATTTGCTCATCTTAAAATTTCTTTCTTCACAAGCAAGATGCGATTAACATTACTATTAAACTTGTTTTACATCACCATGCCACACATAAGGCTTTCAACGAGTTTACTACTTATACGAAATCACACGATATTCTCAATTATTCATTTATTAATATAATTAATGAATTTATCTCATTTCATAATACAAATTGTTCATATTCAAATAAATATTTATTTTCATTAATATTATTTATTTAATAATAACATTATTTTCACTTTCCATTAATATATTCATTTTATAATACGCGAAATTCTCGCATTATTACATCCTCCCCTTATAAAAAAATTCCGTCCCTAATTGCTACAAGGTTACACAAATGATGGGGATAATCCTCATCATTCTATCTTTCTAACTCCCACGTTGCTTCCCTCGACATCGTGGTTACGCCTAAAGTACTTTTTACGTAAGAAATAACTTTATTCCTTAAGGTTTGCTCTTTCCTATCTAGAATTTGGATAAGAATTTCTTCGTATGCTAAATTCTTCTCCACTTGAATGGGTTCATAAGAAATCATGTGCTTGTAGTCAGGCTTGTACGGACGCAACATAGATATGTGAAACACGTTATGGATGTGCTCCAATTCAGGTGGTAGTGCAACTTTGTACGCTACTTCGCCCACTCGCTTTAGTATCTCGAACGGTCCTATTTATCTTGGACTTAGTTTTCCTTTCTTGCCAAAACGGATTTTACCCTTCCACGAAGATACCTTCAAGAATACAAAATGCCGACTTTCAAAATCTCTTGTCTTCCGCCGATGCAAATCTCTGCAGATTTCTTTCCCGCGATCTTCGAGTCGCTACAAGTCTAGCCCTTATCACTTTTACCACGTCCGCGCTTTGTTGTACTAACTCGGTCCGAGTATTCATCGTTCTCTGACTTCGTCCCAACATAAAGGCGTTCTGCACTTCCTTCCGTAAAGAGCTTCATACGGTGGCATGCCGATACTCGCATGGTAACTATTATTATACGCAAATTCGACTAAGGGTATGTGGTCGTCCTAATTTCCTTTAAAGTCCATCACACAGGTCCTAAGCATGTCCTCTAGTGTTTGTATAGTTCACTCACTCTGTCCATCTATCTGAGGATGATAAGCATTACTCAATCTCAACTGTGTTCCCATCCTCTCTTGCAAGCTTTTCTAGAATTTTGACGTGAAACACGGGTCTCGGTCAGAAACAATCGACACTGGCACTCCATGTCGTGAAACAATTTCCTTTACATACAGACTCGCTAATTGATTTAAACTATAGCGGATCTTGATAGGTAGAAAATGTGCAGTCTTCGTAAATCGATCCACGATAACCCAAATGGCATCCAAACCTTTCTCGCAGGATCGAAGTCCTACCACGAAATCCATCGTAATATGCTCCCATTTCCACTGATATTTCCAACGGTTGTAGTAAACCACTCGGTCGCCGATGCTCGCTTTTACACGCCGACACGTAAGACATCTACTAACGTATTCGCAATTTCCCTTTCAAATTTGGCCACCAAAATGTTGCTTCAAGTCCCTAGACATCTTCGTGCCTCCTGATGAATGGAATACGTCAGATTATGAGCCTCGTATAAAATCTCCTCTCTTATCTCTGGCCACTACCGGCAGACCCATACTCTCCTTCAATCTTAAGATACCATCTTTATCTATTCAAAATTTTCTTCCTCTTTTCCACGATCCTTCTTCCGATTTTCTCACATTCTTCATCTTTCTCCTGGCTTCCTTTACTCTATCCAACAATGTCGGACAAGCTTCTATTACAAATAACTTTTCTTTAGACCTCTCTCGTGTCCCTTCACTTCTATTTCCAATTTCTCCATATCTCTTATTAACTCCTCCCGAGTTGTCAACAAACAATTTCTCCTTCCTTTCTCGCTTAGAGCATCTTAAGAACTACGTTTGCCTTCCCGTGATAAAGAATTTCACAAATCATAATCTTTGATTAATTCTAACCACCTCCTCTAACGATATTTCAACTCCTTCCGTGTGAAGATATATTTCAGACTTTTATGGTCCATGTATATCTCACATTTTTCTCCGTACAAATAATGTCTCCATATCTTTAACGTAAAAACTACAGCTGCTAACTCTAGGTCATGAGTAGGGTATCATTTTTCGTAATCCTTTAATTATCGTGATGCATACGCAATAACCTTGCCGTGTTGCATAAGCACACAACCAAGTCCTCTATGCGACGCATCACTGTACACCACAAATCCTCCCGTATCATCTGGTAATGATAATACGGGCGCCTCGCTTAATCTCTTCTTCAACTCTTGAAAACTCTCTTCACATTTGTTGGTCCATACAAATTTCATCGTCTTCCTCGTCAAATTAGTCAACGGGGTTGCTATCTTAGAAAAATCTTGGATGAATCTTCGATAGTACCCAGCTAACCCTAAGAAACTTCTCACCTCCGTCGGAGTTCTTGGTTGTTCCCAATTACTCACTGCTTTGACCTTCTCGGGGTCTACTGAGATTCCATTCTCATCCACCACGTGGCCTAATAATTGAACTTTCTTCATCCAAAATTCGCACTTAGAAAACTTCGCATATACATCTTCTCCTTTCAGTAGTGCTTCCAAAACAATCTTCGTGTTTCGACGTGTTCTTCCTCCGCCTCTTCGAGTAGATCAAAATATCGTCGATGAAAACTACTACTTAATTTATCCAAATATATCTTGAAAATTTGATTCATCAAGTCCATGAATGTTGTTGGAGCATTAGTTAAACCGAATGACATTACCAAAACTCGTAATGTCCATAACGGTTCTAAACGCAGCAGTTTTGGTATGTCCTCATCCCGCACTTTCAATTGATGATGATATCCCGTCCACAGGTCGATCTTTGAGAAACATTTCACTCCTTTCAATTGATCAAATAAGTCGCCTATCCTTGGTAGCGGATATCCGTTTGATGATCGTTACTCGCTCAATTTGCGATAATCGAATACAGAGCCTCATCGATCCATCCTTTTCTTTAATTTAATAACACCGGTGCTCCCCAAAGAGACACACACTCATTGAATGTAACCTTTATCCAATAACTCTTGAAGTTGTATCATCAATTCCTTCATTTCTACCGGTGCCATACGATATGGAGCTTTCGAAATCGGTGCCGTTCTCAGTGCTAAATCTATTACGAATTCGATTTCTCGTCTCAGCGGAGGCCAGCAGATCGTCCTAAACACATCCCGAAATTCACTCACTATGGGTAAATCATTAATCTCTACTCCCTTTTTCGAGTATCCACAACGTAAGCTAAATAACCTACACATCCTTTCTTTAACAATTTCTTGGCCTGCATCATCGTAACGCAACACGATTACTTAAGCGATGAGCTACCATAAAACATTACCTTAGACTTACCCGGAGTCTGAAGGTTCACACATTTGTTCTGATAGTCAATTATTGTTTCATGGTTATATAACCAATTCATCCCCAATATCACGTCAAATTCTCCTAGTCTAATAGGAATCAAGTCTACACTCAGATCATGTCCTCTAATGTTTGCGCGACAATTTCGATAAATGTATTCTACAGGGATTATTTCTTTATTTGCAACTTCTATGTTCAAAGGATCTTCTAAACGTTCTTGGGGTGTACTAAGTTTATTAGCAAATTCTTCAGATACAAACAAACAGGTGGCACCCGAATCAAATAATACATAAGCATTTATATTATTGATTGTGATTATACCTGGCACCACGTCCTTTGTAGCTACGACGTCTTGGATGGTCATGTTAAAGGTTCGAGCGGTCGATCGATTGGGTTGGGTTGTCCACCACCAATCATCAACTTACTTCCTCCTCCTCGGCTTCCGCCACCCACCGCTTCCTTTCTTCTTCAAATTCCTTTATCCGGTGCTCATTGATCCACAAGCAAAACATCCTCTAATCTTTTCTTCGGCTTGGGCAATTTGGCGATATGTGCCCTCTCGGCCGCAATTATAGCAGTGTTTTTCTCTTCCAAAGATTCTCCCCGATGGCTTCTTCCACATTTGTTACAAGCTTCTGGCCCTCTTCTTGAAGTTTCCTTGGTGATTCCCACCTTGGTTATTATTTCGTTGTTGTTGTTTTTTCCATTTCCTTTTCCGGAGTTACTCCCTCCATCCGCTTCCTCCACGATGCTCACTACCAAATTTTTTTATTCTTCTTCTCCTTATGATATGACTTAAGGCCTCACCGCCACCTTCCGCAATGATTGCCTTCTCCAACAATGTCATAAAGGAATCAATCTGGAAGACCGATACCTTATTGTACAACCACGGTTTTAACCTTATTCAAAACGCCTCGCCTTCCTCTCCTCATCCACAACTTGGTGTTCGCAAAACGCGCTTAGTTCATTGAACTTAGTCTGCGTCTTTGCATACCGGCCATATCACCTTGTTTTAATTCTAGGAATTTTACTTCCATCCTACTCTTCATACTCTTCTTGAAAAATAGTTTTCAAAAAATAACGTAGTAAACCTCTCCCACGTTATCGTTCCTTCCCCGCTTTCTCACCGATTAGTTTCCCACCAATAGTTCGCCTTCTCATCATCATCATGTATGTGGCAAATATCGCCTTCCGGTCTTCACCCACTCGAAGCTATAGTGAAGGCCTTCTCGATCTCCTTGATCCAGTTTTGCATGAACTATCGTCAAGGTTCCCGCTAACTCGGGGGTCCTACACTCTTAAAATCTTTAAAGGTCACATCTTGGGATAACTTGGGGACGGTGGTACGGGTTCGCTTCTTCCCCTCAGCTTCTCCCAATAAATCTACCAACCTCTCGATCGAATCTACAAGACCTCTCTCATCATTAATCAATTTCTCCGGGATGTTTATTCTACGTCCTGGCGCATTTTTTCTACATCACAAAATTTTTCACTTTATTATCTAGTTATAATACTTAGACATTTCTCAATAGAAAAGAACTACAAGTTTATAACACGCTTCAAATAGGATCATTTATATTCATATGCCAAAGGGTTACATTACATGTTCTTTTCTAGCATACTTCTATAAATGATAACACATATCCCCTAATATCACAAAAGATAGGGACATACTATCTTACTACCCTCTAATACTTTTTGGAAATTTGGGGTTTACCACTATCTCACATCTTACACAAAAGACCGAGATTACAACAACATATTAATAACACATAAATAAAACTACTACACTATCTTGTCTTCATCCTCTATACTCAATCTAACATCCCACGCCAATCTACGCTGATATTCCTTCTATGTGTGATGTGCACCACCATGTCTCTCGGCTTATGGTATGCTCGGTCTATCCTTGTTCAATTGGGTAATGATGTACCCCATCTATCAATCTCTCCATGGTCGCAAGCAAGAGCATAGCCCATCTTGTTCATCTTCCTCCTCTTGCACCACACCTCATCCTCTAGGTCATCCGCCTATCATCGGGCTTCTCTCCCACTTCTCCTCAAGTGAATCCTATCCATCACCTCCATTTCTAACTAAGTTCGGAGAGCCTCCTTCTCCGCCTCTCACTCAACACCTTCTCGCTCTAATTCCTCCAGCTTTCCCCACCTCAACATTCCTTGCCACCACCTCTAAGTGAAACAAAGCTCCCATCTGATCCCTCGCTTCCTTACGGTGAGCAATCTCCACTTCCATCTCCTCGTCATCACTAATTTCCTCTGATGGTCCTCGTCCCTCAACTTCGGAACACAGACTCTCTCTCCCTAGCCTCAAATTCAAGCTCCTCTACTCTACATCCCAACTCCAATATCTGCTTCCTCATACTCTCCTAACATCCGATCCTCAAAGGTAGCCTCGCTTGAGTCCTCCACAGCTCGAGCTCCTCCTCTAAAGGCTCCTCCTCGTGGTCCACTCCACCTCTTCCTCATCGTCATCATCAAAAGGGCTACTACTAAAATAGGTTCTGCTATCAAGGGTGTCTCAAATACTACTACGGGATATCACGCTAATCCTCCTCTACTACTACTTGGGCTAGGTCCTCCCATGTCACCATCCTACAATCACCAACATAAGACAACACAAACAACAACTCCATTAGAATGTTAAATAAACATAAGTTCATTGTATAGAATGAAGTTACATTTCATAACACACTAAGTCTCTCAAGGAAAACTCTACATGAGTTTTATCTCCTTCCTAACTTCTAAGTTCCCTTAAGTTATAATCTAAGGACACTCGCTCCTAAGGTTTATAACTAAGGCTTTGATACTAACTCAGGACGCCCCCAAATTCGGACCTCCACTTGGTCACTCAAATTCGGTTCATCACGTTCTCATGGTAAAACCATAATAACTAAAATAACGCATACACAATGGAAAATCTACTTTAGAATAATATACAATGATTTATTATAATTATTCCCCAAGTCTCAGAAACTCATACAAGATTTAATAGATTACATAATAGTATCAAATAAAGACCTATTACATAATCCTACTTAAGTTTAAACATAGTCTTACAAATAGTCTTAATATAACATAATATTTTAAACATAAAAGAACAAGCTAGTTTGTAGCCTTGCCCTTGCCCTTGTCTCTGCTCCAGAGACACCTCCCTGTTCTCCTTAACTCGAAAGGTTTTAAATAAGCAAGGATGAGCACAAATTGCCCAAAGAAGTAATATACAACAAGGGTGTAGTATATATCACAAGGTTTGAAATATCAAAGGGTTATTTCTAGGATAGTTCAAAGTGTCGTAATAACATCATGAATAAGGGATATGACAATTCAATATAAATCAACAGATATATATGAATTTAACGGCTAACAATGTATCCAAATGGATAAGCAATTTATACTGAGCAGTCACTAAGGACTATGAAACTTCCACTATAGTTACCAATATTAAACTGTTAACCATAAAATATCAAGTACTATAGATGATCAGTCTACAATACTTTACGTTATGCATAACACCACAATAATATTTATTCATGTGTTGGGGTTTCCAACAACATACACTCCCTTACCAAAAGGGTTGTCCAACCTCGGGCTTTCAAGATTTCGCATTCAATCAATTGGTTTGGACAATTTTTATAAACATGCATATAGTCTAGCCAAATCAAAAGGCATCGACTCTTTCACAATATTCAAGGGCAATACCAATTTCAACATGAATAATAACTTTCACAAGGGTTTAACATACTAACTCATTTGAACGAGAAAGTAATATAACTTGTATTCAAAGGATAAGATTACTAGATTGTTCAATAAATAATGCAATGGTATTGCACAACAATAATAGTAGGTTTGATATTTAAAAGTAAGGTTCAAGGAAACTTTCCTTACGCTGTAGTTTATCCACGCTTAATAAATCAACACTTTCGAATCTTATTTATAACGCATTATATGTTCAAGATGTTAATAGCTAACATAGTTTTAATCAAGCTTACACATGATACAAGTAAGCACATATGGTACAAAATCGCTTTATAAGTCATCACAATTACAATGACGCCTTGATTTCTTGAAGATATTCTTTGACTTAACATCCGAAAGTTATGATCAACACTTGACCCTATCACTTAGCATGCTCCTTAACACATTAACTAGCACATTAGTCATATAAGATAAGTTAAAGTAATCATGTAGGTATGCTTCAAACATCGCACCAAAAATATCAATCGATGATGTGATCATTTTGAGAGAACTGCTTCTTATATCTAGGCTTGTGGATTCAAGAGCCTATCATACGTCCCCTCAGCCGCATCAGATCCGAGTAGTTGTTGCTCATGCGCTTCATCATTCCATTTTAACATACTATTTACACCTATAGTCTAACATACATGCATGCTAGAAGCTTTCATATACCACTTTACCATTCTTGAGTTCATTTGTATAAGTTTGAACTTATGTCTTACATAACATTCAAGCAAAACATCATCAAGCTTTACCATGACTCACACTTGGCTATATACCCATATAGAGATTTTAAATTCATTAATCCATATACTTGTAGCATTTATATTGCTTGTTTGTTTAATATTATTATTGTTTAAAGCTTGAAATCATGCTTTAAACTCATGTTTTATTTGAAATCATCATGTTCCATACATAAAATCATACCTAGAGATATTATAGACATAACATGGCATTTTATCTCATTAACATCTAGATATTCATTTGATGCGACTAGATTTCGAAAATATGTTCAAGTTTGCTTTTGAAACCATTTTAAACTCGAACTATGCAACCTAACACACATAAGACAACTTTAAAACTCTAAGCATAGGTAGTCAAGTTAGGTTAACATGCTCGCAAAGTTAGAATATAAATAATGTAAAAATCATGCAAGTTAGCTCACTAGGCTAAGTCTTTCCTTGAAAATATTCCTAACATAAGGCTTAACAAGTTTGATCATGTTCAACAGACTATGTACACCACAACATGCTCATCTATGTGAAAAATCAGTCATGTATAGCTCACTAGGTTCATAATTTGTAGAACATAATCTTAAATAGTTTTTTTTCAAAACTTAAGGTTCAAATCTCCATTTAAACTATATATCTCCATTAATCATGCAAACCTATTAAAACATGCTCCACTTATCATAATATACACATTACACATGCTTACATGCTATTATAAGTCATAGTACTATATCAGATTGCAAAACAAAAATTAAAAATCGAACTCAAGAATCAAGCCAGAAATTGCTACTGCAAGGCTCAATACAAATGTATGCAATTGCAAGTGCACGTTCAAAGTCAGTAGTATAAGTCTGCTTTACGAAACTCCAACTCAACCACAAAATTTTCACATGATATCATTTCTAAACACTCATAAACAATTGTAACATGCTTATATGATCATATAACAACTATATAACCAATACTCAACCTCATTAACATATAATTCCATAAAATCAAGAATTTGAATTTAAAGACTCAAGACTCCATTTTTACACGAGAATGAAAATGGAAATCTAGTAATGGAATTATACCTTTGTAATATGAATGAACTTGCTACTACTTGAACTCTTAAACTCTTAAGGATGCTTGTATGCTCTCAATTCTCACTAGCAATTTCTCTAACACTTAGAAAAATGGAAGGAAGAAACATACTTATAGAACATCAAAGAAATATCCAACAATAACATTCTCCTCTAAATCAAACTCATGTGTTAAAGGATTGCATGGGGGTTAACAAAGAGTTGTTAGAACTCATCATGATCACCACTCCCCCATGATCATGAGCTAGAGAGTTGGAAGAAAATGAAGAACATAGGCTAACCTTTTTCTAGCACACGTGAATGACAAATGAGAGGTAAACGGGACTATCAATTTGGGACAAACAAATTAACTAGCATTCTTGTATACTCCTACACATCCACACTCTTATGTTATATTTTTAATACACATCTCAACCATATATTATAATTAAATATCATACTTAATAATTAAGGTTTCAATGTAGTAGATAGAATATGGAAATGTAATATACATATAATCTATGTACATTTTATCACACTGGTATACTTTAATAGTTCATGGTATATAATTTCCATACATGCCCATATACATATTGTCACATAGATAATATATTTATAACACACAGTTTCAATATGTTTAATTACAATATCCAAGCAATATAGTTTTATAAGACTTAATATATAGTCACACAGTGTCACACTACACTATATGATATAGTTGTATTATTGTTCACATGCACATAACTATTAATATAATATTATAATATTACTAACTTAATCACTTATGTTAAATAAATTAATCATGCACTTCCTTAATTAATTAACATCAATATTAATTAATCCACCCATTTATGGGTTTTCCATAATCATTATCAATTGATAACTAATAGTATACTACAACAACAATTAACAATTAATATTACTTAATTGCTCATCTTAAAATTTCTTTGCCGATTAACATTACTATTAGTATTTCCATCACCATGCCACACAAGGCTTTCAACGAGTTTACCACAAACTTCACGTATTCTCAATTATTCATTTATTAATATAATCGAGTTATCTCATTTCATAATACGAAATTGTTCATATTTAAATAAATATTTATTTTCATTAATATATTTATTTAATAATATGCAAAAATTCTCGGTTATTACATACCTCGTCTCAGCATCTCTTAGAACATGGCTCACATAATACACCGAATGCTATTTACCCCTAGCTTCACGTACCAGAACTGCTCCAACTGCCAATGAACTAGCTGCCAAATACAAGTACAGGGGTTCAGCAGGAGATGGTTTTACCAATAAAGGAGCCAAAGACAAGTACTTCTTTATTCTCTGGAAAGCATCTTCACATTTCGAAGTCCACTGGAACGTCTTAGCATTCTTCGGCCCTTTCAACGTATCAAAGAATGGTAAACACCTTTCTGCTGATTTGTACATGAATCTCCTCAAAGCTGCAATTCGACCTGTCAGGCGTTGAACATATTTGTAAGATTGAGGGAACTTCATGTTTAAAATAGCCTGGATCTTTTTTGGATTGGCCTCAATACCCCGTTTGTGGGCTAGATAACCCAAAAATTTACCAGCACCAAGTCCGAAGGTACATTTGGTAGGATTCAACTTCAGGTTGTAATGACGTACCGTCTGAAAACATTCCTCTAAATCATCCAAATGTCCTTGTACAGTCATGCTTTTGACAATCATATCATCAACATAGACCTCCATATTCCGACCCAGCTGCCTCGTGAAGACAAAAATCATCATCCGTTGATATATAGCCTCCACATTTATCAAACCAAACTTCATCTTTTTATAAGCATATACCGAACGATGCGTAATGAACGTCGTCTTCGGTATATCCTCTTTAAACATAGAAATTTGGTGATAACCAGAAAAGGCATCCATAAAACTACGTAAAGCATACCCCGAAGTCGCATCGATAAGTTGATAAATATGAGGCAAGGGATTAAAATCCTTCGGGCAAGCTTTATTCTAGTCCATGTAATCTATACAAACTCGCCATTTCCCATTTTTCTTTTGTACCAGTAGCACATTTGCCATCCATTTTGGATAATCTATTTTAAATATAAAACCAACATCCAATAGTTTGGCTATCTCTTCATCAATAATCTTCTGTCTCTCTAGTGCAAATATACGCCTTTTTTGCCGAACTGGCTTCTTCGCTGGATCTACTTCTAGCCGATGCTCTGCAATCTTTCTGCTTACCCTCGGCATATCACTAGGCACCCAGGCATAGATATCAGCATAACATCGAAGTAGTTCTATTAGGTTCATCCGGAGAGGTTCTGGCAGACCTGAACCTATCTTCACCGTCTTATCCTTCTTCCCCAGAATTAAGCTCGAACTCTTTAGTCTCTTCAAATTTTGCATTTACTAATTCGCTTACGAATCTGCTTTTACAGTAAAGGGCTCTATCTCAATAGTCATAGCCTGATTCTGCTTACTAAATCCTACCCTCGAAGCAATCACTGCGTTTCGGTAACATCTTCTAGCCAAATCCAGATCCCCAGCCACTTCACCAACTCCATGTGCTGTTGGGAATTTGATTTTAAAATGAGGAATTGATGTTACCGCCTGAAGGGCAGTCAAGGTAGGTCTTCCCAATATGGCATTGTAAGCCGAGTCTACATACACAACATAAAATCTACATATAATTTCTACCTGTTGTGGAGCTGTTCTGAAGATAACTGGAAGCTCAATAGTACCCGCCACCTTAACTGGATCATTACTGAAGCCGTATAATGGAGCCTCCTGTCTGATCTCCATCTTTCGTCCATCCAGATGCATCCTTTGATAAGCATGAACATATAGAATATCCACAGAAGACCCATTATCTATCATCATTTGTTTCATATCCACTAAACCCACTTGTGCTGTAATTACGAGGGCTCCTTCATGGGGTTCAATGGGCTCCAAAGGGTAATCCTCATCAGTGAAGGAAATTACTGTTCCTGGATACGGTCTATCAATCTTCGGGAGTGTACCTGCCACTAATATAACCAAATCCAAGTATCCACGTCTTTTCTTCCCAATCATCTTCCCTGTTGTTCCCCCGGTTATAACATCAACGACGTGCCTAGGTGGCTGATTCGGAGTGGGTTGTGCAAGTTGAACTGGTTGAGCAGACTGAACAGACCTTGCATTCCTTTGTTGTTCTCCTGGGTGCTCTCTCCCTGCTACATACTGAACCAAAGCACCACTTTGAACATTCTTTTCAATGAATTCCTTTAAACCACAATAGTCATTTGTGTCATGACCAGACGCCTGATGGTAATCAAAATACTTGCGAGTATTACCTGATCCAGGTTTAATATTGTCACGAGGTGGTTCAAAGTAAGGTTGGTATTTGATTTGATCCAAATAACAGCCATATCCGTATTTAGTTGAGTGTATACTTTGTTCACCTTCTGGTGGGAACAGGTAGACGATTCCCTCCTTGACGCCAATTATTATTATATTTCTTTGAACTCCCTTCTAGACGATCATTATTCCCACCATTCTTCTTCTGATCACCTTCAACTTTATCTTTGTCTTTCAACTTGTCCGAAGAAGGATGCTTCAAGCTATTCATAGCTTCCTCCACCATAATATATCCCTCTGCTTTATCAAAGGCTTTGGCTAAACTCTTCGGGTGGTGAAACATCAGCTTCTTCACTAGCTTCTCGGACTTCACCAAATCTAAACCATTCTGTAATAGTCCGACAGCTTGAAGATCATTGAGATCAGTTACTTGGCCGACTGTTTCCCTGAATCGCTTCACGTACTGGCCCAAAGACTCATTCAAATATTATCGAACTTGAGCCAATGAACCAGTAGGCTTTCCCCTTCTTTTATTGCTCCCAAAACGGGAATAAAATTTACCACATAGATCTGTCCAAGACGAGATTGAATCTAAAGCCAGAGTTCTCATCCACTGCCTTGCATCCTTCCTGAGCGTCGTCACAAATGTCTGACATTTAGCTGCATTCGAGAAATCATAATAATCCATCAGCTATCAAACGCCTGGCTATGGTCATATGGATCACCCGAACCATCGTAACTTTCCATATAAGGAAGCTTTTTGGTAGAGTCAGCTTTCTCTTTAAGAATCTTCGAAGAAAAAGGAGAAGCCTTTTTCCCTGAAGTATCTTTCACTTGTTGAACTTAGGCTAACTGTCTCTGAAGCTCTTTCAATTCCTTGACCAAAAAATCCACTCCTTCTGGTTGTGAGGAGACCTCTTTCTCCGGAGAGCACTTCTTCTTTTGAGTAAATTGGCATTTACCATCCGAACCCATAGCTTTAGACGGACTGCCCCGATGACGAGTATCCACAAGGCGGTGTGCCTTCGTTGCATTCTCGGGAGTATGACTTCTGGATCTGCTTCGGTGCAGGGCTCTATCACTGTGGTGAGAATACTCAAGGCAGAATACCTTCTTTGTATTCTCAGGCGTGTACTCCCTAGACCTGCTTCTTTGCCGGCTTTTACCATGATCCCAAGAACCGATAGGGTGAGGTGCCCTCTTCGGTCCCTCAGGAGTATGGCTTCTTGACCTTCTTCGATCCCGAAGACGACCTCGAGATATATAACCAGAGTGTACATATTCCTTTCCTCTTCTTGGTCGCCTTTTTGTAGACTTCCTATGCCCTTCGAACTGAGCATAACTTGACGTCTCATCCTTCAGTTCCGCCATACGAAGCATCTGTTCAGCAATTTCTTCCCTCTACTTCAGAAGAACCTCTAAGGCTTTGTCAGCTTCTTCTGCCATCTTGGCCAACTTGGAAGCCCTATCGGTCTGACCACCTCAGTGTTGGGTTCTAGGCGGTGTGCCTTCTACCTGTTTTTAACTTTGGTCAGATCCTTTATCAGCTGCAAAACCCAATCTTCTCTTTGCATCGCCATAGAATTGTGCATAAGAACCTTCTAAAACATATTTGGAAGCGATACTATCATGAGAACTTTTTGAAGGACTCAACTGATCCTTAATAGAAACACGTTGCAAAGACGAACTTATAGCCATCGGTTGCCCTTCGGCAGTAGCTGTCTTACTCTTTACCATAACTTCCGACATAAAATAGTTGCTTTTTGTGATTAAAATTCAAGAACACTAGACAATTAGCCCTCCTTCTAGCGCCAATGTTAACGCCAAGATCTTTCCATGCGCCTCAATCACGTAAGAGCGCGTCCTATCCTGCACAGTTCAACAGGTCAATACCAGAAGCTTGACGGCTTGGACCGTCAGGGGATAGCTCCAGTGTGAGAGTCAGTACAGGCACGTACAAGGATAACAACGGAGGAATATAGCTCTAGTGTTTTGACAGGATAAAAATATCAGTTACATCTTTTGTCATTTTCCCTGCTATCATATACCTCTCCTTCCGGGTACATTCCCCCAACCTGCTATGACCTCAGCCTACTGCATGCAACCCACCTGCTCCATCCCATCACTGTTTGCCACCGCCGACCGACTAGATCCCAAACATATTAATGCATTGCAGGTATAACAGTCAACTATTATATTTGTCATTGTCGACGTCGGGATTTTTATTTGTCCCTTTTCCATTACTTGTTCTTTGGTGTTCTCATGTTATGTGAGATTTGTTTGAAAAAACAAGTAAAAAAAGGTCCGACATGTGTAATGTCGACGATTTGACTGTAAGAGTCGCCAGTTGGTTTTTTTAACTGGTTGCACCAACGCAACCGAGAAAAGGTTTGCACATTGACCCAGTGATGGAACACTGCTAAACGGGTCTGTGAAACCGAGATTCATTTGGGTTCAGGGGCTTGATTATGCGGAGGGAAGGTGTTAGGCACCCTCCGACATCCGTGTTGCCATGGTGACCGCCAGCTTTCAAGAAACTGTTATATGAATGTGTGTGTGTGTGTGTGAATCAATGTGCAATTTATTTGGAAGTAGTGGAGGCCTCGTTCGCACCTATATACAAAGGGTTTGAATTTATAGAAAAATTCAGTTTTAAACATGATATAGCAAAGGAAGTTTTGTAAAAAGAGGTTTTTCAAACCACATGCTCAATAGTAATTGAGACCTTTTCATACTTCCATTTTATTATTAAATGTTTGGCTTGTTTGCTTTTATTTTCGAGATGCGAGGCATCTTGAGAAAATAATATCTGACGATCTTTAACTCCTCATGAGCATAATGACCATCCAAGGAAATTCAAACACCATAAATAATGTACAAGTCATTCAGATTAAAAATGTCCATCACAGAGAACCTAATCTAGATTCAATGCTTTGAATCTGTGATCACATGATTCCTAGGCTCACATGATCTTGCATTTTATATGGAAAGCGATAGCGATTATATATATAAAGTTGTAAATATATATATATATACAGAGATGATCAACCACCACGAAGCAACTCCATGGGGATCGAAATGTAAATATATAAAAGCGGTATATATATATATATATATATATATATATATATATATATATATATATATATATATATATATATATATATATATGGACATGATCAACAACCATGAAGCAACTCCATAGGGGATCAAAATGTAAATACATAAAAGCGGTAAATATATATATATATAAGGACATGATCAACCACCACGAAGCAACTCCATGGGGATCAGAAAAGTAAATAAAGCGATAATCACGATCAACCGCCACGAAGAAAACTCCAAAGCGAGACTAAATGTAAATAAAGCGAAGAAAAGGCCTCAAGTAAAATCCGAGGCTGACAGCTTATATATATATATATATATATAAAAGCAATAAACGCATAGGATATAAAACCTGTGCTCACTCTGGATATGTCCGACAACAATTATATATATATATATATATATATATATATATATATATATATATATATATATATATATATAAAAAGTAAACACTCAGGATGTAAAATCCAGGCTCAATCGAGGCATAACTCGATAATGTTAGTCCATATATAAATATATAAGTATATAAGTATATATATACAGACAGAAATGAAAACCACAAACCGAAGTCCGGGCATACACACACAACACGACTCTCAATGTGTAGAATAGTGTGTGCAAAGATGAAGAGAAATGCTTTAAAGTGTGTAAGAAGGCTTACAGTGGACTACCAAAGAAGACTCCAATAACTTTAATTGGATGAGTACTCGGCTCCCACCGATAAAAATAAGACAGAATATAAGCTCAAAAGTGTTTGAAATAAGAAAGCACTCAGTCTAACGTGTGTACAAAGCCAATTGGACAGGGTTTCCTCGCTCTTTCTCCCCCAAATAAGGCCACCCCAAGCCCCATATATATAGAGGGGGTTCCGTAGGTCTATCCGCGGCTGCTCGGGCTGCCCAGGAGACTGTGGGTCCCGCCGTGTCGCAGTACGTACACTCGGATAACGCGCTGTTCGCTCGGTCAGTCATAACTTTCAATCCGGGGGTCCGATGGAAGTGTGCCACACCATTCCGGAAAGCTCTTTCCGAGAGCTACACAATGACATAGGATTTTCCCTTTTTTGATTTCAGGAAAATGGGTCTATGACCGAAATAGCATTTCTGGGTTTTTGTCAGGCAATCCGGTGAGCTGTTTTGCGTAGTTTGCGCTATAAAGTTAAGATATGGGTCTTGTGGGACTTCTATTGAAGCAATTTGGGTTGAAATGAGTGTATTTGGTTTGAAGTGAAGTTGAGTTGGCAAAAATGACCATTTCGCCTCTCCTGGGGTTATCTCCGGTTTTCACACATTTGTAGCCGTCTTTTCCCAGGGTTATCTTTGAGGTTGTCATGCTGTTGACTCTGAATATCCTCAGGGTTATCTCTGAGGTTGGAATTGATGTTTTGGTCCTCCAGGGTTATCTCTGGAGTAAAAAAGATGCTTTTACCCTCCTGTATAGTTAGTAACAGGAAAAGAAAATTTTGAGTGTCTACTGATGCCCCTCTTTATCATGTTCATGCAATGCAATGGAATGGACATGATAAAGATTAGTAGACACTTGAAATATGACAAGGAATTTTTAATAATGCAAAATGTAGTGAATGTGATGATGAATGTTAAAATGTTTTCGCAAATCGCAGTTCGCAAATCGCACATCACATTTCACACTTCGCATTTCGCTTTTGGCCAATCACACTTTGCAACTCGCACATCGCATTTCGCATAACGTATATCGTAAATCATAAATCGCAAATCGTAAATCGCAATGTAATGAATGTTATGATGCATGTTTAAAATGTTTTTGCAAATCGCTTTGCCTTTACTAGAAAGAAATCACAAAAGGGGTATGTTGCTGCCATTTTGTTGGAAGGATTAAGAAGCACCGAAGTAATGTCTAAACCCAATGATTTAAAACAAAGAAAAGGATCCCGAACAAGGAAAACGCCGCTTGCTTGTCTCAATAACCTAATCGGACTAAAGAATCCAAATCCAAATAGATGATTGTATTTTAAACGAGACAAACAAAAGGGGGGTTAAAGACCATTCAATAAATGAAATAAATTGCTTAAAGATTTGATTTTCTTTTGAGCTATTTGAGAATTATCCAACTGGATTGCTGATGCCTATGCTGGTGTTGACTATAATGGTTTGGCTTTTTGTCGGTGTCGCTGATGCCAGTTTGATGAAGAGAAATCGAGATGTCATCGATGCATACGCTGGTAGTTTATAATGGTGCCTACCCTGATGGTAGTTTGACAACAGATCCTACCCTGCTGGTAGTTGAATACGCCGACATCGTCCAACTATTTCGGTTCCCACTCGAACGGTGGTATACAAAGCTTTTATCGCTGAAGTGTCTTGATATTGCGCTGAATTGATGCCAATGGTTTTGAATACCGGATCTCCCGATACCTTCGCTGAAGTAATATTTAAAGGTTTGCTTCGCTAGAATCTACCTGATGTTACGCTAGATAGAAATGTACATTGATGTAGCGCCTCACCCTTTTTGAGGTGATTTGTAGTTTCCTTTCGTTGTTGGGTGCTTGTGCCCCATTTCCTTGAACATTTGATTCGCAACCCGGCTAAACTGATGACCTGAATGCCGCTGATATCCTTGGAGGTTGCAACTCGCTCTTTTGCTGTCGAGATTTGAACTTCGGTGTAGAGGCCTCAACTTATGAAGATTTGACGCAGGTTAACTTATTTGATGGTGTAGATTTCATTCGCCAAACCTTTTGTCATTGGGCCTTTACTTTTGAGTTAAGAACTTTTTTGAGAATTTTCCCCTTTTTCCTGTAGGGGCAGGCTTATATCGCCGTGATTTCTTTCAGGAGTTTTCCTTCTTTTGATGAGAGGCTTGATCCCGCTTTAAAATCCTTTGCTTTCTTGGAATCGAAAAAAATGCCCCAGTCCTTTTGCATGTTGTTGCCAGGGATTCCTACGAGAAAGTCTCTTTGTTGACCAAATCCCGAGTGAACAATATCCGAATCGCCAGTGAGATGATATGAGGGAAGCTCTAATGATGATGGACCATGCTGATGGTGTTGACTGGGGCATTTTCCTCTTTAGGATGATTGATAAATGCCCCAGTGTTGAGTTGTCGCTATTTCCGAGATTGCCCCAGTCTTGTTGTAAGGTTTCCAATATTGGGTTATCGCCAATTTTGAAATTGCCCCAACCTTGCTTGTTATCTGGGATAGTTGCTTTGGCAGATGAGCTGATAAGATGTCGAAATCGCAAGAGGCTTTTACTTATGTACCAGATGATGAACATGTCGTGGATATGGGCTTTGATGCCCTTAATCATTATTCTTGACTTGTTTGCACAATCGGCCTGGACCATTTTCTTATGATTTGATGAAGACTTGTGATTAAGGGTGTCGAATCTTTGAAGGTCCTCGCTACTGGTTGTCTTGGCATATCGCTGTTTCTTCCTTTCTGGGATTTATGCCAGATTCGATGTAATGACATTGAAGTGTTGTTTGGGTTTGGATATTTCTTTTGAGAGACAGACTGCACCACTGATGGTTGCCTACGTACTCCTATATATGAGGGATATCAGGTCTGCGTAGTTCCTACTTGATAAGATAAACAACTTGACAAGTGTTTGTTTGAGAACTGTTTGTTTGAGAACTGTTTGTTTGGGTTTTTGTTTGGTTTGACAGCACTATAAATGGCTTCCTACGTACTCCCATTGATGAGGGGAGATCAGGTCTTTCGTAGTTCAGGCTTTATGAGCTAAAACCTGAATGACTTGATTTTTGATTTTTTGCTTTTTTTTCTTTTTTCTTTTTTTTGCTTTGTTTCTCTTTTTTTTCCTTTCTTTTTTTTTCAATATTTACATGCATTGAAAATAAAAGGCATACTACGAAGAAATTGATGACGCCCCCAAAATAGGTCCAATCCATCCAACCTATTCTCGAGTCGCCAAAATACATGGTACTTGTAAAAACTTTCCTTTTGGCTACAACTTTATTACTACAATTGTCGTGTGGTTGCTAAAATACAACAACACATATGTTGAGTTTTGATACAAATATATACCAACTATGACTCATGGAAATCCCAACCTTTTCAATGAGATAAAGACGTCACAATGGCACCTTACATAAAGGTACAATAAAAAACTACTTTTAGAAATTAAAATCTTTTGGGAAGTGCTCAAGGAAACCTTCAGATATGGGAGGCCAACGCTGCCTAGGTTATGATAGATATCATATGCCCACAGAATTATCCTTGGTCAACCTAATAGACCCCAAAGAAAAAAAATGAGAAGATTACTATCATGTTCTTTCCAATGATGAGTCTTCTCTTGACATATAACTATCTCCACTATCTCGCAATTGAAAATTATATTTCAACCAAACTCCAAGATTATATAGGTAGTGCTCAGAGATATACTCAAAGAAGTGGATGTGCACAACCCTGCCTTATGATAACACGAGTTTGTATGTCATTAGACATCTTGTATGATAGTGGCAAAACACCTTTCCAACGTTGGGTTCGCCTCACCCTATTGTTGTTCACCAAAATCAATTATTAAGTGACGATAATATACTACACACACATCTTAGGTCCTCAATACAATTATATATTGTATGTCATGCCGCTTTATAATGTGTTGAGAAACTTTGACAGCCTCTGACCATCACACTATTCCCTCATATCCCCGCCAATCCAAATTTACACTTTTATTACCCGAAAGGAATTGTGAAGCAAAAGGGTGAGCACAAATAGCCCAAAGAAAGAATATCATAACTAAAGATAATTAAATTATCAATAGCTTTTGTCAAGAATAAATCGTAGATTTAGAACATATGGTAGATGATAAAACTTTTCAACCATAGTTGCAAATGAACGAGCAATCCATTAGAAGAGTCAAATAGACCATAAAGTCTATTATCTTCTCCATGTTAAAAGTCCACCAACAATGTTTTATCCTCAGAACATCAATCAATAGCTCTCGCCCACAATCATGTGAATAACTCATAATCATAATTGTAGTTCTAAATTCTCTCTTCATCCAGACAAAGATAATTTTCATCACTTGTCTTTACCTCGAAACATCAAAGATCATGGTTATACCAAATCACAGCCCTGCTCATAATCATACTAATAAATCATAATCATACTAATAATATTCATCTTTGCATCTTTGCACTACAGCCAAAGATATTCATCAACAGTCATCTTTGCACTACATGCCAAAAATATTCAATAACAGTCATCTTTTTGCTACACAGCCAAAGATATTCAACAACAGTCATCTTTGCACTACTGTGCAAAAGATATTCATCAATAATTCATCTTTGCACTACAAAGCCAAAGATATTAATATCTCAAAGAAATACATAATCATTTCGTAATTTATATAAACCATAATTATAACCATGTTGATCAATTCACCTTTGCACTTAAGCTAAAAATATTCAATTGTAAATTCAATGGTCATGATCATACCAAATAACGATTCAACTTTGCACCATCGCCAAAGAGAACCCATATAGTCACGATCATACCAATAATCTACCCATCTTTACACTCAAGTCAAAGAGAAATTTCTTCACCAGGATTATAAAAATGTTATATATGATAATAAAAAATAATATGATCAAAACATGGATTTAATTTCAAGAGTAAGATTCATAAATCAACGATAATTTGGTCGTAAAAGAAACCAAACCAATTTTGTCGTGAATAAGAACTCGTATTAGTACATAGTATATAATATATAATAATAGTATACGTAAATAGTATCGTATACCTAAATAGTGCCATATACATGAATAATGTCGATATGTGAATAGTGAATAAGAATAAGAACCCGATACCTAAAAGATAAAGTTTCACAATAAAAATCCATATCAATATTTATAACACCTTAATCCAAATGTTATAAATCACTTAATAATCTCATAATCTAATATTATTAATATTACAACAATATTTTAATCATTTCTTAAACTTATAAATAATTTATTTTAATTGTTTACACTTTATTAATTAATGCATTTAATCATCCTAAAATGCCAAACTCATAAGATTTCATCACCAATAACCAAAACCTCATCAAAAAATCAGATATACCTTATATAGGATTCTCAAGCCATAAAATCATATTTTCCAATTTTCTTACTTCACATAACATATTTAATTCATTTACTCATAACTAGTCCATTTTCATGAAAAATACCAAATCAAGACAAACAAATTTTCTTTTCTCGGGATTTAGCGTAATATAGTCCCATATTTAATATATATTTTTTTCAAAATTTTTAAAATTCATTTACTATTTTTCATACGGCCAAACTCATTAAATATTTAGACATTTATCATAAATCTGTACTTTTTGTCCAAAAATTTCAAATTTACAGAGTATATCTGCATATATACATGTACTCCCAATAAAAATTTCACCAATTTTGAGTTAACCACAAGGAGTTATAAGGGTTTACTTTTAAAATAGTCTTTTCCCATAAAATTCATAACTCCTAATCTATACATCCAAAAATCGCCATTTTTGACACACAATCTAGAAAACTCATCAAATTATCATTTCAAATTTTTCCGCACTTGAAGGTCGAAAAATTACTAAACCGAAAAACATAATAACCCTTACAATCCCTTACCTCAAAAGAGCAAGATTTTTACTCGAATATCTATGTAAAGTCAAGAAAAAACTTGCACCGATAAGAAACTCTCAAAGTATCTAAATACTCACAAAAATACGCCGATAATATAGAGAGAGAAAACTTATGTTTCTGGTGTGATTTTCAATTCTAACCTAAGCGCCTATTTATAGGAAAAATGCTAGAACGCCAAAGGAGACTAAAATAATAAAATAATAATATAATTTTTCTTCGCATGCATGCTTTTTTGATAAAATCTCCCACCACAAGTGGGGCCCACCCAAAATCAAAGACATGTATTCCCACCAACCAAAAAGTGGGTCCCACCCAATTTTAATAAAAATTATTTTATTTTCCTAAACTTCAAGAATTCATAATAAATAGCCCTTTTATCGTAAAAATATGAATTTTATGTCCATTCCACACTAAATCAATTTCTCTACAACTTTTTAGCTTTAAGTTTTTCCAAATTCCGCATAAAAATATCCAAATCCACAAACTGATGATTTTCAACACCTTTTAAAATTCATAACAAATCATACGTTAATTTTTAACGGTTCAAAATTTGTGGGCATATACTCAACTTATATATGTATAACATATCCAAAAATCACAACGATCCAACGGTCAGATTAAAATTATAACTCACGCAATAGAGCTTTAAGAACACTGATTTGATTTTTAATGCCTCCATTCCGACAAAATACTGATAAAACACCTCAACACTAATTCCTTCATTTACAACCACATAAAATATATCCATCATTTATATCCACATAAAATAAATATTTCCTTATCATATAAATCAATAAATAATTATTCACAAATAATATTACAGAATCACAATAATGACAACCAGGCCGTTCCTAGGAAAGAGGGGGCTTTTCGATAAGGATTTCTCCTCATCGCTGCAATTATAGGTGACCAAACCTCTCCTCGATGTAACTTTCTAGACATTGCCAATAATGCTATCTAATAATATTATTCAAATAATATGAATTATTGATCCGATAATGGAAAATATCAGAAATGACAATTATTGAAACAACAATAATATAAAATATCAACGCAAAGAATTATTGAATCAATAAAATAAAATATTGAATAAAGAATTATCGTAATAATTATTGAGTAAAGCCTTCTTACGTAAGAATCAATAATTCAAAAATATCGTGCAATACCGCAGTGCTATCGCAAGCAACCACGCCAGACATCGTATTTTAACCACCGTGTATTCCAACAAAGGTTAATTGTGAATAATTACGCCAAGTTATTTATAAAAACTCAAACTTGTCATTTTTTTCATCCCGACAGCTTATTCTTTTATGGGGCCCACAATGGTCACTACCATCATATTAATATTCCCCAACAACAAGAATATTCCACGACCAAAAGAATATTCCCCGACAATAATGAGTATTTTATAGCCACTTACTTATTTTGAAAAAAAATTTATATCTCACCCTTAACTTTAACTTTTTATCAATTTAACCATTTACTTAATAATAATTATAAGAAAAATTAAATACTTTTATTTCATAAAATTCGGTCTTACAATCTCCCTCCTTATGAAATTTCGCTCCCAAAATTTATACACTTAGTATTTCAAAGAGTTGAGAATACCTTGCTTTCATTTTAGATTCCATCTTCCCTGTCATCATGATTTCTCCATTGCTCATCTCCTCTAGATTTCAGATATCATTCTAGAATACAGCTTCAAAACAAGGGTTAATTGAACAAATTAAGATATCACATAATATTGATATTATACGACCGACCAACAAATAAGCTTAGTAGTACACACACAAAGCGAAGGATTTACTGCCTCTCTCCCTCCTAGTTCTATTCCCCATCTCCGCCAGAGATCATATCCCTAAGCTCGATACCAACCGTGACGCCCCCAAAATAGGTCCAATCCATCCAACCTATTCTCGAAGTCGCCAAATACATGGTACGTAAAATAACTACAACTTTATTACTACAATTGTCGTGAAAAATACAACAACACATATGTTGTGAGTTTTGATACAAATATATACCAATCAGTGAACTCTCATCCCAACTTCGATAAGACGTCACAATGGCACCTTACATAAAGGTATAAATAATAACCGCTTTTAGAAATTAAAATCTTTGGGAAGTGCTCAAGAAAACCTTCGTATATGGGAGGCCATGCGCCTAGGTTATGATAGATATCATATGCCCACGTAATTATCCTTGGTAGACCCAATAGACCCCAAAGAAAAATGAGAAGATTACTATCATGTTCTTTCCAATGGTGAGTCTTCTCTTGACATATAACTATCTCCACTGTCTGCAATTGAAAATTATATTTCAACCAAACTCCAAGATTATATAGGTAGCGCTCGTAGATATACTCAAAGAAGTGGATGTGCACAACCCCGCCTTATGATAACACGAAGTTTGTATGTCATTAGACATCTTGTATGATAGTGGCAAAACACCCTTCCAACGTTGGGTTCACCTCACCCTATTGTTGTTCACCAAAATTAATTATTAAGTGACGATAATATACGCCACACACATCTTAGGTCCTCAATACAATTATATATTGTATGTCATGCCATTTTATAATGTGTTGAGAAACTTTGATAGCCTTTAACCACCATCACACTATTCCCCTCATTATCCCCGCCACCCAAACACACTTTTATTACATCCGAAAGGAATTGTGAAGCAAAAGGGTGAGCACAAATAGCCCAAAAAGAATATCATAACTAAAGATAATTAAATTATCAATAGCTTTCATCAAGAATAAATCGTAGATTTAGAACATATGGTAGATGATAAAACTTTTCAACCATAGTCATAAATGAAATGAGCAATCCATTAAAGAGTCAAATAAACCATAAAGTCTATTATCTTCTCCATGTTAAAAGTCCACCAACAATGTTTTATCCTCAGAACATCAATCAACAGCTTCCTGTCCACAATCATGTGAATAACTCATAATCATAATTGTAGTTCTAAATTCTCTTCATCCAGACAAAGATAATTTTCATCACTTGTCTTTACCCGAAACATCAAAGATCATGGTTATACCAAATCATTGCTTCTGCTCATAATCATACTAATAAATTCATCTTTGCACTACGGGCCAAAAGATATTCATTAACAGCTTCATCTTTGCACTACATGCCAAAGATATTCAACAACAAAGTCATCTTTGCACTACAGCCAAAGATATTCAATAACAGTCATCTTTGCACTACGCCAAAGATATTCATCAATAATTCATCTTTGCACTACATATTAATATCTCAAAGAAATACATAATCATTTCAATTTATATAAACCATAATTATAACCATGTTGATCAATTCACCTTTTGCACTTAAAGCTAAAAATATTCAATTGTAAATTCAATGGTCATGATCATACCAAATAACGATTCAACTTTGCACCATCGCCAAAGAGAACCCATAGTCACGATCATACCAATAATCTACCCATCTTTACACTCAAGTCAAAGAGAAATTTCTTCACCAAGATTATAAAATGTTATATATGATAATAAAAATAATATGATCAAAACATGGATTTAATTTCAAGAGTAAGATTCATAAATCAACGATAATTTGGTCGTAAAAAGAAACCAATTTTGTAAGATTCTGAATAGTAACTCAGATTCGTACATAGAATAAGAGTATCGTACCTAAATAGTAAGATACCTAAATAATAGCCATATATATGAATAGTAGTCAGATATGTGAATAAGTAACCCCGACACAAAAAGATAAAGTTTCACAATAAAATCCATATCAATATTTATAACACCTTAATCCAAATGTTATAAATCACTTAATAATCTCATAATCTAATATTATTAATATTACAACAATATTTTAATCATTTCTTAAACTTATAAATAATTTATTTTAATTGTTTACACTTTATTAATTAATGCATTTAATCATCCTAAAATGCCAAACTCATAAGATTTCATCACCAATAACCAAAACCCTCATCAAAAATCAGATATACCTTATATATAGATTCTCAAGCCATAAAATCATATTTTCCAATTTTCTTACTTCATATAACATATTTAATTCATTTACTCATAACTAGTCCATTTTCATGAAAAATACCAAATCAAGACAAACAAATTTTTTTTCTCGAATTTAGCGTAATATAGTCCCATATTGAATATATATTTTTCTCTAAATTTTAAAATTCATTTACTATTTTTCATATGGCCAAAATCTGTCGAATATTTAGACATTTATCATAAATTATACTTTTGTCCAAAAATTCCAAAATTTACAGAGTATACTTCTGTTATATACATGTACTCCCAATAAAAATTTCACCAATTTTGGAGTTAACCACAAGGAGTTATAAGGGTTTACTTTTAAAATACTCTTTTCCCATAAAATTCATAACTCCTAATCTATACATCCAAAAATCGCCATTTTTGGACACAATCTAGAAAACTCATCAAATTATCATTTCAAATTTTTCGTAATTTTTGAGGGTCGAAAAATTACGAAACTGAAAAACATAATAACCCTTACAATCCCTTACCTCAAAAGAGCAAAGATTTCCGACCGAATATCTGTAATAGTCAAAGAAAACTTGCACCTAATAACAACTCTCAAAGTATCTAAATACTCACAAAAATACGCCGATAATATAGAGAGAGAAAACTTATGTTTCGTGTGATTTTCAATTCTAACTTAAGTTTTTATTTATAGAAAAATGCTAGAACGCTAAAGGAGACTAAAATAATAAAATATTATTATATTTATTTTTCTTCGCATGCATGCTTTTTTGATAAAAATCTCAACCACCACAAGTGGGGCCCACCCAAAATCAAACATCTTTCCCACCAACCAAAAATGGGTCCCACCCAATTTTAATAAAAATTATTTTATTTTTCAAACTTCAATAATTCATAATAAATAGCCCTTTATCGTAAAAATATGAATTTTATGTCCATTCCACATGAAATCAAATTCTCTACAACTTTGTAGCTTTAAATTTTCCAAATTCCATAAAAAATATCCAAATTCACAAACTCCGATTTTCAACACCTTTTAAAATTCATAACAAATCATACGTTAATTTTTAATTCGCTCAAAATTTGTGGGCATATACTCAACTTATATATGTATAACATATCCAAAAATCACAACGATCCAACTATTTGATTAAAATTATAACTCACGCAATAGAATCTTTAAGAACACCGATTTGATTTTTAATGCCTCCATTCCAAAAAAATATCGATAAAACACCTCAACACTAATTCCTTCATTTACAACCACATAAAATATATCCATCATTTATATCCACATAAAATAAATATTTCCTTATTATATAAATTAGTAAATAATTATTCACAAATAATATTATAGAATCATAATAATGATAACCAGTCGTTCCTCAGAAAGAGGGGGCTTTCGATAAGGATTTCTCTTTATCGACGCCAAGCAATTAGGTGACCAAACCTCTCTTTGATGTAACTTTCTAGACATTGACCAATAATGCTATCTAATAATATTATTCAAATAATATGAATTATTGATCCGATAATGGAAATACTATGCAAAGGATAATTATTGAAACAACAATAATATAAAATATCAACGCATCAATTATTGAATCAATAAAATAAAATATTGAACAAAGAATTACGTAATAATTATTGAGTAGTGCCTTCTTACGTAAGAATCAATAATTCAAAAATATCGTAATACCGCAAAGCTACTATGCAACCCACGCCAGACATCATTTTTATTTTAACCACAGTATTCCAACAAAGTTAATTAATTAAATAATTACGCCATTATTTATAAAAACTCAAACTTGTCATTTTCTTCATCCGACAGCTTATTCTATTATGGGGCCAATCGGGCCCATAAATGAATATTCCCCGATACAAAAGAATATTCCACAAACGATATTCCCCGAACAACAAAATATTCCACTTGCAAATATATTCCCTCAACAAATAACTTTAAGTATTTTATAATTTAACTATTTACCTATTTTTATAAAAAAAAATTAAATATATATCACCCTTAACTTTAAAACTTTTATCAATTTAACCATTTACTATAATAAAAATAAGAAAAAATATTGAATACTTTTATTTCATAAAATTGTCTTCTAGATAGTCTTAGTTTCAATAAAAATATTGTTACGTATATAATACGACAATATTCATATTTAAATTATTACAATGCCATATAAAGTACAACAACAAATATATCAAGTCCCCGAAGGGACACGAGAAGATATCTGTTCTCCTCCTTCTAATGGACTGCACCTTTGACGCTTCCAAATTTTGATTCACCTCATCCTATTGTTGTTCACCAAAATTAAATATCAAATGATGTATAAAACATGTCACACACATTTTAAGTTCTCAGTACGATTATTATGCCACACCGTTTCATAATTTGATTAGGCTTGTGACTAATTCGTATCACCACTTTATACCCATGTTCTCTTTGCTAGTCCCAGCTACCCTTTTATTACCTGAAAGGGGTGGTGAAGTAAAACGGTGAGCTCAACTAGCCCAGTAAGAAATATTATGACTAAGATAATGCAGAACTTGTTATCGTTAGTCTTCAACAGTATAACAACTGATAGAATATAATAGACAATAAGTTTTAGATCAACAACTGCAGCGGAATAAACAATCCATTAGAAGAGTCAAGTAGAACATAATGTTTACTATCTCCTCTAGATTAAAAGTCCATCGTTAATACTTCATTCCTGTAATACTCATCAACATTTCTTTGCTATACTCAAGACAAAGAGAACTCTCATCACCTGTCTTCACCTGAACCACCACAGATTATAATTAAATCAAAATTCATATTTATAATCAAGTAAATCAAAAGTCCAACTTTACACTACAAGCCAAAGATATACAACTGAAAAACCAGTAACCAACATTCCATCTTTGCACTACAGGTAACAGGCCAAAGATATACAACTATAAAACCAATAATGCTGAGACTCAGATTAATAGTATCACGACCACGAATTATCCATGCACTACGGGCATGGGATATTCGTGCTTTCAATTACGATCATGATTATACCGAATAATTTCTGGTCATAATCATACCAAGTCCATCTATGCACTACGGGCCAAAGATGACTTTTACCACATCATTTGTAACATTACGGTCATGATTATATCGAATAATCCCTAGTCATAATCATACCAAGTCCATCTATGCAATACTGGCCATAGATGACTTTCAACACAATATAAGCATGAGAATCATGACAATGATATAAAGAATCAATCAAATGAGATAAATGATAAATATTAAAAACTTTAACAATATAATTTATCCAAAATTCAATAATGTCCAAATTGTCAACATGATCACGAATTGTGGAGTAAAATTCAAGAATAATATTAAATCAAAAATGATTTGAATAATATTTCAACAAATATTTAACCAAGATAATAACATTAATCATTATTGTTAGTTCCCAGTAGGCACGATAGATATCTAGAAGGGGGGGGGGTTGAATAGATAATTAAAACCTTTTCTTTTAATCTTTTTAAGTTGATGGTAATCAATGCACATCAGAATGAGTAAATGTGAAAAACCTTCTGTTATATATCTTGAGTTAATGAGATTGAGGCAGTTATGACAGTTATAGTAGATATTGCAGTTATAGCAGTTATAGCAGTTAATGAACATAATAGTTTTAAGTGGTTCAGAGCACTAAAAGCTCCTAGTCCATTCTTCTACTCCTTGAGTAGGAAATCCACTAAGGATGTCTATTACACTTTTTGAATCTCATAGATTCCTTCTAGACCAGCAGTCTAGGTACTTTTTAGTTCACTCTTGAACTCTTCAAGTCCAGCAGACTTGGTGTCTCACATTTCACTTAGAACTCTTCAAGTCCTTCAGACCTGGAACTCTTACTTCAGTTGATTGAATGTTGTTTAGATCGTGACTGATGCTATTAAGTTTCTAGTAAGCACTTGTTCGAAAGAACTGAATAGCTAAGCAAGCTTTTCCTTTTTCTCAGATCGTAGAGTTAAGCGTTGAGTGTTCTTATGCATTTTTTTCGTTCAATACTTGCTTCTTCTTTCTCATCTATCTTTGATCTGTATATATGTGATCTTGAAATCTATCCGTTGAAGTCATCTGATGAGCCATTAAATGCGTTTGACATTTCTGAGCTTTGATGGAGACTTTTCTGCACATCTTCTGAATTACACTCTGGCCCACTGACACAACAGACTGCTTTCTCACCTAACACCTCAAAAGGTGTTTTCCTCTGCCCAATGGTCCTTTTCATAGCTTCTTGAGTACGTTTCTTTTGATCAATACTAAGGATATCTTTTGTACGTTGGGACTGGTGAGAGCTTCAACGTTCAAAACCCATTCCATATTTGTTGGAGTCCATCTTCAGATGAACGATAGGGCTTGATGTTTCTGACACAAAGCAGATGACACTCTACTATTAATATCGTAGTGTCTTGTCATTTTGGTGCCTGTTCGTAAGAGATCACTACGATTTCTCACAAGGATTTGCACACTACGTTCTTCACTTGCTCGTCTTGCAAACTCTACATTTCTAAGAGCACACTATGATATTTTAACACTACGATCTTCACTTGCTCGTCTTACAGATTCTGCGTTTCCGAGAGCACACTACGATCTCTGAGTTAGTTTCGGTAAATGTCTGGACCACACTTCAATTCGTGGAGAGGCCCTTCAAGGCAGATACACTACGATCATCTCAAAGACTACGATCCCGCCTTTTAGCTTCTCGCATTACATTGATCAGCCAGATAGACTACGAGTCTATCTATTTCTTTCTAGCCATAGATCAACCTAACAGATTTGATCTCTTTATCTATACAAGTGAACATTAAAGGCTAAAATCAACCTAACACTTTTGATCTATCAGTAAGTCCTTGTACATATATTCTTTGAAGGACTTTACATAATCATGAGTAGTTTCATAAAACATCAAATCACAATATGCATTCTTCCAACAATCTCCCCCTATTTGATGTTGACATAACCAAGGAGATTTGTTGTCATGATTATAAAGTTTTATATGCAGTTGCAGAAAAGTAAACATGACTTAGCATTTCAGTGAGTAGCTGAAATTTCTAGAGAATAAGCATGAATTTATTGATGTATGGAGACAGATTTTACATTTAAGAATGACTACATCAATACAAATTGAAATTCAACTTATCTCTATTTTTTTGGCCTTTTGCTTCTTGGAGGATTTGCATATTCCTCAGCTCTCCTCTTTCTGCTTGCTTCATCTCTTCTGGCCAGATCTTCCAGCTCACTTGGGCTTAGCCTTGGATTGTGATCATGTCTATTCATGAATGCAGGATCTCCAATTGGCATTCTTAGACCTGTTGTTGTTACCGTATGAGAGCTGGTAGCTGGCCCTAGACTCCTTAAGGATTGAGCCATTAATATTTCCTGCTGATCAGATCGTTGAGTCTGATGGCTGGATCGTGGAGTCTGCTGGTGGATTTGCCTTGCAGAAGGATTCCTTGAGGATTGAGGTTGGAGACCTCTGCCTTTGCCTTTGCCTCCCTGATCTCCTCCTTTACCTTTATTCTCCCCCTTTATGTCAGCATTAAGGGTTCGAATGTCATCTGAAAGACGATTAAGGCCTTGAACAAGCTCGTTGAGTTGACTCTTGGTCTGAGCAATGTCTTCTCTATTTTCTTCGATTAGAGCTTCAGACCTAGCTTCCCTTTGCTGAAGGATGAAGAGAATGTTGTCTGTTTGCTGGCCATTGCTGACATAGAATTGTTAAAATTCTTTGACAGCAGTCTGAAGATTTTGTATGCTTTGTATCATCAGTTGGTTCTGAGATTTTTGAGTGTTCTATAGAATCAAGATAGCATCCCGATGTGTTTTAGCTACGAGGAAGTGAATATCATCCCTGTCCTGCATTTCTTTGATAATCGCTTTGACTGTTTTAGACAGTTCGGAGCTCAGGGAGCTTGGAAGATTGTTTGTAGCATTGATCATTAATGTCAATCTCAGCTGTATCAGTGCAGTATGATCTTCAAGGCTCTCGTCTAGTGCTTTGATCACTTTCTCATACATGGCTGACAAATCAGCCTTTGTGGATAGTTTTAAGAGGATTTCATCTAGATTTGGAATTTGTGAGGGAGGTGACGTGCTCTTGAATTTATCTTGCAGTGAATAAAGATCAAGTTCGAGATTGAAGAATTCATTTCTAGATGAGGAGGGAATATCTGAAGGAGGGGCCTGTGTTTGGATGTTGGAGCTTAGTGACTACGATTTGTGGTGGATACTCTACCAGGGGGCTAAAGTCAGGGATCGTAGAGGTAGTAGGCTGAGAGAGCATTAGGGAGTTGATCTTATTTGGTTCCTCAGTTACAGAATTTTGAGATTCTATAACTGGAAATTGATTCAGTGGATAAAGAATTACTTCCAACCATTGCGGGAATTCATAGAATTGATTAAATGAGGGTGGTGGCAAGTGATTAATTCTGAAAGGAGTGGGGATAGATAGTACCTCAAGTGTGTTCTCTGAGGAAGGGCTGTTGGAGAGAAGCTTCTTGGCAAAATTGATTTCCCTGGGAATCCATTTACAAGTACTGAGATAGCTGGATACTCTTTGAAACTCCAGAACATGTGATCCCAAGAGTTCAGAATTTGAGCTCGTTGGAAGGGCATCATAGGAAGATATGCAAATAGTTGCTCATAGGTGGCTCTTCTATGCTCATCAATGCCTACAGCTATGATCTCAATCTCATCATCTTCTTCTCTGTTTTCACTAGAGGATTCCATTATGTCGATTGCTTCAGGTTCTTCTTTATCTCCTCCAGGAATTTCTTTTTCAGCTATTGAGGTGTCATGATCCTCCCCCTCAGCTTGATCATTCTTTTGAAATGTCAATAGCTCCCCCTCAACTGGAGCATCCTATGGTGGAAGATCTTCAGGCATCTCCCCCTCAGTATGAGCACCTTCTATCATTAGATCTTTAGGTGTCTCTCCCTCAGCAGGAGCCATGACTACTTGACATTCACTTGCTGGTTCCTTTTTAGCACTCAGTTCTTTTGCTTCCCTTCTTAGCACTTTGTCATTGGCAAGAATATACTTCTTAACCAGTTTCCTTCTTGGCCTTTTAGGCTGTGCTACAGCCTCAGGACTCTCTTCAGTTGTGTCCTTCAGATCAGCCAAGATATTTGATGCAGCTGTTTCTTTGTTTGGTCTAGGCTCTACGATCGGAGGAGACTCGACGATCGAAGAGGCTGATGGCTTTTTTCTTTTGTGGCTGGTCTTACTCATCTTCAATAACTGAGATATAGTTTCTCTATCTTCTTCTGCCTCTGCTTGCTGTTCCTTTCTCATTAGGATCCTTAGAGTCTCAATTTTTGAGGACTCTACAGGCTTGTTGGTGGTGGATCCTTGAGGTTCTTCTGTAGTTTTGGCTTTCCTTTTCCCTTTGCTCTTTCTGATTAAAGCAATGGGTTCTCCCTGGTTAGTTTCTTCTTCTTCTTCCTCAGTTTCCTTGACAACAGACATATTCCCTGACACTCCTATTCCTTTTATCTCACCAGTTCGACCATTGGATTCAGACATCAACTTCACATTTTCAGCTGGATTTCTCTTCCAGTTTTCAAACAACTGCTGGGTCATTCGTCGATTTGGGTTTATGGCTTATCCTTCATCATCCTCAATCAGGTCACCAAGAGCAGCCTATAGGATAATGCTGATAAATTGTTCGTAGAGCATCTTCTGAGAGCTCTTTGTCTTCTTGGAGCTAACCAACCATTTTCCAATCCATTCAAGTAATAAAGCCCCCTAGTTTAGTTGAATTTTATAGCATATGGCAGTCATGAGTTTGAGTTGTATTTCATTCATAGAGTCATGACCTGAGCTTTTACAACATATGCATTTTCCAATAATGTCAGCCAGAAACTCATACCTCTGTGGAAACTCCTTCTTTTTTTATCCTTTGACAGAGGGTGATTTCTTGTGATGCATTTTCTTGAGACCTTTATGGAAGTCTATTCCATCTAAGGATGGATACCCTTCAGATTTGAGCCCTAGGGCTAGATTGATGTCTTCAGCTCTTAATTTAATTTGGACGTTCCTTACTTTCACGGTGATGGTGTTGTTTTCAAACACTCTATTATTGTAGAATTTTTTTACCAGCTTTGGGTAGATCAATGTGTCAGTACCCATGGCTTCTTCGAGACCTGCCTTCTTCAGTAGCGACAATGTCTTATGAAATTGGGGTTCAGCCATTTTAAACTCGTCGAAACACAGTCTGTAGCCGAAGACAACACTGGAAGCTGCCATTGATTTCTTTGTAGGAAGTGAGGCTGACAGAGCTTGCTACTGATTTAGGGTTTTTGCTTGAGAGAGGAAGAGGGATATGGTCTTTTGAACTTCGGATTTCAAAAAGACGATTTTAATTTGTACCTGAAACTTCCTTCTCTCTATTTTTCTTAGTAGGACAGGTGTCGAACTTTACTTGGCTCTACGAATTCTTGACAGAGAAGGATTGTAGTGAATTGCCCTTAACTTCTTCTGGGATGATGTATTCTTTAGTGGGACTACGATCGTTAAGATGGTCCTTGGAGTCGTCGAGTCTGTTCTACCATCGTTTAGTCATGTAGCGATCGTCAGGTCGTCTCGTACGTAAACGTAGAGTCTGAACTGCAATCATTGAGTCTGACTGGAAATCGTAGAGTTTGAACAAGTCCTTGTGATGAATCTTTTTGACTTGACATTTTCCTTAAATTAAGGTAGCTCAGGAAGGGCCAACCTCTTGAAAGAAACAAGGGTTAGATTTGTTCCTGAGGCACTTATCAGAGAGAATGCTTTGATTTAAGCTTGATCATCATAGGGAGCTCCTTTTGTTTTGTTGATGTAGTTCTGTTATCGTTGAGTCTGCACTACGATCGTTGATTCTGTTCAGCGTTTGTTGAGTTTTATATACTTTGGCTCTACGATCGTGGACTTCCTTTGATCATGTCTTTGATTTCAAACACAACCTTTAAATCTGTATGGTTAACATAAACTAAAGCACAATATTTCATGTTTGCAAATTAAGCATGCCTAGCTCACTTATCAGTTTGTTAAATCTGGATTCATCTAGAGGTTTTGTAAAAACATCAGCAAGTTGATTTTCAGTAGGAATATATTATAAAGATATTGTTCCATTTTGTACATGATCCCTAATGAAGTGATACCTTATTTCTATATGCTTAGTCCTAGAATGCATGACAAGATTATGAGCTATAGCAATTGCACTTATGTTATCACAATGAACATGTATGGATTTGAATTCAAACCCATAATCTGCTAGCTAATTTTTCATCCATAGAATCTGAGCACAGCAACTACCAGCAGCAATGTATTCAGCTTCTGCAGTTGAGGTAGATATTGAGTTTTGCTTCTTGCTAAACCAGGACACAAGTCTGTTACCTAGTAATTGACAAGTGCCACTGGTACTTTTTCTATCTATTTTGCAGCCTACAAAATCAACATCTGTATAACCTGTTAGCTCAAATGAGGATTCCTTGGGATACCAAAACCCCAAGTGGGGTGTACCTTTGAGGTACCTGAAAATCTTCTTTACAGCAGTTAAATGAGATTCTTTAGGACATGCCTGAAATCTAGCACAAATGCATGTTGCAAACATTATATTTGGTCTACTGGCAGTAAGATATAAAAGAGAGCCTATCATACCTCTGTATTAAGTTATATCAATATTTTTACGTTTTTCATCTTTGTCAAGCTTGGTTGTAGGAGTAATTGGGGTTTTCATGGGAGAGGCTGATTCCATGCCATACTTCTTGAGTAAGTCTTTAATGTACTTGGCATGGTTTATGAAAATTCCTTCATCAGTCTGCTTTACTTGCAGTCCAAGAAAGAAGTTCAGCTCACCCATCATGCTCATTTCGAATTTGCTCTGCATAAGCTTGGAGAATCTCTTGCATAACTTTTCATCAGTAGAACCAAAGATAATATCATCAACATAAATTTGAACTAATAGGACCTTATCTTTATGCTTTCTAAGAAATAGTGTGGTATCTACTCTACCTCTAGTAAATCCATTTTCAATAAGAAAGTTAGTCAGTGTTTCAAACCATGCTCTAGGTGCTTGTTTGAGACCATATAAGGCTTTTTCTAATCTAAAGACATAATTAGAAAGATATGGATTGATGAAACCTGGAGGCTACTCTACATAGACTTCTTCTTGAACTTCACCATTCAAGAATGCACTTTTGACATCCATCTGAAAGACTTTGAACTTCATGTGAGTAGCAAAGGCAAGGAATATTCTGATGGCTTCTAGTCTGGAAATAGGTGCAAATGTCTTATCATAGTCAATACCTTCTTCCTGAGAGTAGCCCTTGGCTACTAGTCTAGCCTTATTCCTTGTTATCACCCCATCTTCATCCATCTTATTTCTGAAGACCCACTTGGTTCTAATTACAGGATGGTTCTTTGGTCTTGGGACCAATCTCCAAACTTTGCTTCTCTCGAACTGATTAAGTTCTTCCTGCATGGCCTTTATCCAGCTGGAATCTTCCATAACATCCTATATCTTCTTTGGTTCTATTTGAGATAGGAAGCTTAGATAGAAGCATTCATTTTGAGTAGGAGCTCTTGTCTTGACTCTTGCGTTCAGATCTCCAATGATTAGATCTTGAGTGTGATCTCTTGCCCATCTACTTCCTGTTGGAACATCCGTTCTTATGCCTTCTTGTCTCAGATCTTTAAGATCCATTTCTTCTTCTTGATGTGGAGGTTCATTGTTTGGCATAGGCCTCTCTACGATCTCATTCTCTTGCTCAACGATTTCATTATCGGGCACTACGATCGTAGTATTGGGCTCGACGACCTCGTTCGTAGTGTTTGAACTGCTAGTCGCATTGTCTTGGAGCACTATTTTGTCTAAGTCTGTTTCATCAAAGATGATGTGAATTGAGACTTCTACACTCAGTGTCTTCTTGTTGAACACTCTGTAGGCCTTGCTATCTATGGCATATCCAAGAAAGATTCCTTCGTATGATTTCGGTTGAAACTTTGTCAAGTACTGCTTTCCATTGTTGAGTATGTAACATGCACAGCCTAACACATGAAAGTAGCTGACATTTGTCTTTCTTCCTTTCCAAAGTTCATAAGGAGTCTTCTTAATCGTAGAGTGTATGAGTGATCTGTTCTGAGTATAACATGCAGTGTTGACCGCTTCTGCCCAGAAGTACTCCTATAGATGAGCTGCAATTAGTAGAGTCCTTCCAGCCTCTATTAATGTTATGTTCTTTCTCTCAGCAACTCCATTTTGTTGGGGATTTTGTGGAGCTGAGAAGTTGTGACTAATCCCATTGTCTGTGCAGAACTGATCCATTTCGAGAAATCAATTCTCTCCGCCATGATCACTTCTTATGGCCTTGATTTTCTCTCATTTCTCATTCATCACCAACTTGAACATCTTGATTAGTTGGGGCTTGTTTCATCTTTTGAGGTTAGAAAGAATACCCATGTAAATCTGGTGTAGTTCGTCGACTACGACTAGTGAGTATCTCTCTTCCCCAAGGCTCGTCATTGGAATTGGTCCAAAAGATCCATATGTAGTAATTGCGAGAGGCTTGTCAATTGAGTTGATGGTTTTGCTCTTAAATGAGCTTACGTCCTGCTTCCCAAGTTGATGTGCATTGTAGGGCCTTTTTTAACGAAGTTGAATTTGGGTAGGCCTGCAACTAGATCTTTTGAAGCTAATTTGGACATGCTTTTGAAGTTGAGATGAGATAATCTTTGATGCCATAGCCAGCTCATTTCTTCAGATGCTTTAGCCAGAAAGCATATTGTCTCATCTAAGCTTAGTTGTCCAAGATTTACTGTGTAAACATTTCCTTCTCTTGTTCCGGTTAGCTTTACTGCAGATGTCTTCAGGTCTCGGACTTGACATTGATTGTTGATGAATGTTACTTGATGACCCTTGTCACATAGTTGGCTAATGCTTAGAAGGTTGTGCTGTAATCCTTCCACATAGGCCACTTTACTGAATGATACTGCACCATTTCCGGCTGAGCCATAACCTCTAGTCTTGCCAGTGCCATTATCTCCAAATATGACCGATGGACCCTCCTTCTCTATGAAGTTAGACAGAAGGGCTTTGTTCCCAGTCATGTGCCTTGAACATCCACTATCCAGATACCAGGTTATGTTCGTGGAGATCCTTTCCTGAGGTAACATTAAGCCTTCATTTTGGTACCCATATTTGCATGGGTCCTACTATGTTAGTACCATTGGGGACCCAAATCTGCTTGATTTTGGGTCTCACGTGCATGGAATTATAATAACAATTCGCAGCCTTGTGACCAACTCTGTGGCATTCAAAGTATTTGATATGATGCATGTAAGTGTGTGTGTGAAAGTTCTTCCTCCATTTAGGCTTTTGTCGGTTATTGGTCATCCTTCTACTAGGCTGATATCCCCTTTTCCATGTGTTCTCTTGTTTCATTAATTGAGGAGAGTATATCTTACTTCTACTGTGTCTTCCTGGTTGGTTCGTAGAGTTAATTTTATTAGACTCTACGATCCTTCGAGGTTAATGAGTAGTAGCTAGATTACTTTTCTCTTTTCTGAAACCTAGACTAGCATGAGATCCCTTACTCCTGGGAATATGAATTGAATTAGCTGGACAGGGTTTGACATGCTCATCATTCTGTGAGGATTTCACAAATATAATGCCTCTACTAAAACATGAGGCATTACTAGTGTTAACATCCTTTGTTTTTTCCACACATGACTCTGAGATAGATCCCCCAAAGCCTAGCCCTGTTCTATCAAAGACATTTCTCTGATTAGAGATTAAAGAATCTATGGATGAAGAAGATTTATTCTATGTGGAGATGGTCTTTTCTAGATCCTCAATTTTTGAGGTTAGACTAGACTCTTGTTTTGCACTGAGCTTTTGTCTTAAGAGCTTATTCTCAGCTTCAAGCTCAGAGAAAGAATTAGCATTGAGAAGGGTTGTTTCCAGTTCTTCTTGAACCTTTTCTTTCTCCTTTTGAAGAAGTGAATAATCCTTAGACAGAACTCTAAACCACTTCATGTATTGGTGTAGATCAGATGTTATGCCATGCAATGCAGTTCTAAGATCATCAATATCTACATCAAGAGAGTTAAAGTCAAATACCTCATTGATACTTACTTCGTGTATGTTGGAGTTCTGTTTGTCCCTTGCATTTTTGGCCATCAAGCAGAGATTTGCTATTTGAGGGTCTTTATCATCCCCAGATTCAGGAGTTGAGTCATTGTCTGAGTCACTCCATGATCCTTCAGCTACAAGACCTTTTTCTTTCTTCTGTGGCCCTTTGTTGCCTCTGTATTCTTTCTTTGAATGAGATTTCTTCTTGAGTTCTTCTTTGAGAGGTTTGTTGCAATTTGCAATGAAGTGGCCCGGTTTCTTGCAATTATAGCATAAGTCGTTCATTTGCTCCTGGCTGCTGTAGTTCCTAACTTTATTTGGCTTGTTGGTTTTGCCTCGTCGCATGAACCTTCTTAGCCTTTTCACTAGCATTGCAAGGTCCTCATCATCATCTTCATCATAGTCAGAATCAACTTCAGTGCTGACTTTGGAGGCGTTAGCTGTTGCTTTAAGGGATACACCTTTATCCTTCTTCCTACCTTCAGATAAGGTTTCTGCTCGTTGAGTCAGCTCCAGTTCGTATGTGAGAAGGTTGCCATACAACTGTTGAACAGTCATTTCATGTAGATTTTTTGATTCTCTAATGGCAGTGGTTTTGGCATCCCACTTGCTTGGTAAGGCTCTCATGAACTTTATGATTAGATCTTTGTTAGGATAGATCTTCCCATAGGCTCGTAGAGAGTTGAAGCGACATTAAATCTTTCGTAAGTGGCGAATGCGTTCTCTCCTTGAACGTGAGTGAACATCTCATATTGCTGAGTCAAGAGAGATTGTTTTTTTTCTCTGACTTCTTCTATTCCTTCATGCATGATGAGCAGTGCTTCCCAAACCTCCTTCGCTGTTTTGCTGTTGACCACATTTTTGAACATATCATCTTCTAAAGATTGGAACAAGATGTTTTTGGCCTTTTTGTCGAGCTGGACAACTCTCTTCTCGTTCTCTGTCCATTCTTCCTTGACCTTGATCTGTACTCTGTTTGGGTCATCTGTAGTTGGTGCAAGCTTTGTAGGAACATAGGGTCCATTCTGAACAGTTTCAAATAGATCTTCATCTATTGCATCCATGTAAGCTTGCATCCTAACCTTTCAGTTAGCAAATTTTTCTTTGTTGCACATTGGTGGCTTGCTGCCTCCTCCAGTCTTTGATTCGCTTGGTAAGTGTGCCATTGGATCTACTTAAGCTTTGTAGGCTGTATTATAGAACCTGCTTTTATACCAATTGTTAGTTCCCAGTAGGCACGATAGATATCTAGAAGGGTGGGGGGTTGAATAGATAATTAAAACTTTTTCTTTTAATCTTTTTAAGTTGATGGTAATCAATTCACAACAGAATGAATATATGTGAAAAACCTTCATTATATATCTTGAGTTAATGAGATTGAGGCAATTATAGCGGTTATAACGAGATATTGCGATTATAGCGAGCTTAATGAACACAATAGTTTTAAGTGGTTCAGAGCACTAAAAGCTCCTAGTCCACTCTTCTACTCCTTGAGTAGGAAATCCACTAAGGATGTCTGTTACACTTTCTCACAGTTCACTTAGAACTCTTTAAGTCCTTCAGACCTGGAACTCTTACTTCAGTTGATTGAATGTTGTTTAGATCGTGATTGATGCTATTCAGTTTCTAGTAAGCACTTGTTCGAAAGAACTGAATAGCTAAGCAAGCTTTTCCTTTTTCTCAGATCGTAGAGTTGAGCATTGAGTGTTCTTATGCGTTTTTTTCGTTCAATACTTGCTTCTTCTTTCTCATCTGTCTTTGATCTGTATATATGTGATCTTGAAATCTATCCGTTGAAGTCATCTGATGAGCCATTAAATGAGTTTGACATTTTTGAGCTTTGATGGAGACTTTTCTACAAATCTTCTGAATTACACTCTGGCCCACTGACACAGCAGACTGCTTTCTCACCTAACACCTCAAAAGGTGTTTTCTTATGCCCAATGGTCCTTTTCTTAGCTTCTTGAGTACGTTTCTTTTGATCAATACTAAGGATATCTTTTGTACGTTGGGACTGGTGAGAGCTTCAACGTTCAAAACCCATTCCATATTTGTTGGAGTCCATCTTCAGATGAACGATATGGCTTGATGTTTCTGACACAAAGCAGATGACACTCTACTTTCAATATCGTAGTGTCTTGTCATATTGGTGCTGTTAAGTAAGAGATCACTACGATTTCTCACAAGGATTTGCACACTACGTTCTTCACTTGCTCTTCTTGCAAACTCTACATTTTCGAGAGCACACTACGATATTTTAACACTACGATCTTCACTTGCTCGTCTTGCAGATTCTGCATTTCCGAGAGCACACTACGATCTCTGAGTTAGTTTCGGCAAACGTCCGGACCACACTTCGATTCGTGGAGAGGCCCTTCAAGGCAGATACACTACGATCATCTCAGCACTACGATCCTGCCTTAGCTTCTGCATTCTATTAATCAACCGGATAGACTGCGAGTCTATCTATTTCTTTCTAGCCATAGATCAACCTAACATATTTGATCTCTTTATCTATACAAGTGAACATTAAAGGCTAAGATCAACCTAACACTTTTGATCTATCACTAAGTCCTTGTACATATATTCTTTGAAGGACTTTACATAATCATGAGTAGTTTCATAAAACATCAAATCACAATATGCATTCTTCCAACAATTATATTATAACCTCTATTTAATATTATTCATTATATAATAATATTAAATTCATTTACTAATATTATTAAACTCCATTTAATATTAACAATTCATTATTCCTCTTTTAAACTCTATTTAATATTATTCATTATATAATAACATTAAATTCATTTACTAATATTATTAATCATTAATCAATGTGTTAATAACACCTTAATCCAAATGTTATCAATCACTTAATAATCTCATAATCTAATATTATTAATATTACAACAATATTTTAATCATTTCTTAAACTTATAAACAAATTATTTTAATTGTTTACACTTTACTAATTAATGCATTTAATCATCCTAAAATGCCAAACTCATAAGATTTCATCATCAATAACCAAAACCCTCATCAAAAATCTGCATATACCTTATATAGGATTCTCAAGCCATAAATCCTATTTTCCAATTTTCTTACTTCACATAACATATTTAATTTATTTACTCATAACTAGTCTATTTTCATAAAAAATACCAAATCAGTACAAATAAATTTTTTTTTCTGGGATTTAGCAGAATATAATCCCATATTGAATATATATTTTTTTTTAAAATTTTTAAAATTCATTTACTAATTTTCATATGGCCAAAACTGCCGAATGTTTAGACATTTATCATAAACTGTACGTTTGTCCAAAAATTCCGAAATTTACAGAGTATACTTCTGTTATATACATGTACTCCCAATAAACATTTTACCAATTTTGGAGTTAACCACAAGGAGTTATAAGGGTTTACTTTTAAAATAGTCTTTTCCCATAAAATTCTTAACTCCTAATCTATACATCCAAAAATCGCCATTTTTGGACACAATCTAGAAATCTCATCAAATTATCATTTTAAATTTTTCCAGAATTTTTAAAGGTCAAAAAAATTATGAAACTAAAAAACATAATAACCTTTACAATCCCCTACCTCAAAAGAGCAGTATTTCTGACTGGAATATCAGATGTAAAGTCGAAGGAAACTTGCACTGAATAGCAATTCTCAAAGTATCTAAATACTCACAAAAATACGCTCGATAATATAGAAATAGAAAACTTATGTTTCTGGTGTGATTTTTAATTCTAACCTAAGCGCCTATTTATAGGAAAATGCTAGAACGCCAAAGGAAACTAAAATAATAAAATAATAGTATAATTTTTCTAGGCATGCATGCTTTGAATAAAACTCAGTCACCACAAGTGGGGCCCACCAAACATCAACCATCTTTCCCAATAACCAAAAATGGATCCCACCCAATTTTAATAAAAATAATTTTATTTTCTGAAACTTCAGTAATTCATAATAAATAGCCCTTTTATCAGAAAAATACAAATTTTATGTCCATTCCACACGAAATCGAATTCTCTACAACTTTGTAGCTTTAAGTTTTTTCAAATTCTAGACAGAAAATATCTGAAATCCACAAACGGACGATTTTCAACACCTTTTAAAATTCATAACAAATCATATGTTAATTTTTAACGGTTCAAAATTTGTGGGCATATACTCAACTTATATATGTATAACATATCTAAAAATCACAACGATCCAATGGTCGGATTAAAATTATAACTGACGCAATAGAGCTTTAAGAACACTGATTTGATTTTTTAATGCGTCCAAAATAAAACACCTCAACTTTAATTCCTTCATTTACAACCACATAAAATATATCCATCATTTATATCCACATAAAATAAATATTTTTTTATCATATAAATCAATAAATAATTATTCACAAATAATATTACAGAATCACAATAATGACAACGAGGCCGTTCCCAGGAAAGAGGGGGCTTTTCTATAAGGATTTCTCCTTCATCGGCGCATGATTAGGTGACCAAACCTCTCATTGATGAAACTTTCTAGACATTGCCAATAATGCTATCTAATAATATTATTCAAATAATATGAATTATTGATCCGATAATGGGAAATACTTTGTGCAAAGACAATTATTGAAACAACAATAATATAAATTATCAACGAACAATTATTAAATCAATAAAATAAAATATTAAGCGAGAATTACATAACAATAATTATTGAGTAGTGCCTTCTTATGTAAGAATCAATAATTCAAAAAATACCGTGTAATACTGTCAATGTGCTACTATGTAACCATGCGATTCATCGTATTTTAACCAATCGAATATTCCAATAATGTTAATTCATGAATGATTACGCCGTTATTTATAAAACTCAAACTTGTCATTTTCTTCATCCGAAGCGCTTATTCTGCTATGGGGCCCAATGGCCCAGTACATGTCTTGTCATTTAAATATTTCTCGACAACAAGAATATTCCACGACCAAACGACTATTCCTCGACAACAATGAGTATTTTATAGCCACTTGCTTATTTTGAAAAAAAATTCATATCTCACCCTTAACTTTAACTTTTTATCAATTTAACCATTTACTGAATAACAATTATAAGAAAAATTAAATACTTTTATTTCATAAAATTCGGAGTCTTACAATCTCCTCTCCTTATGAAATTTCGTCCCCAAAATTTACGTACCCGATATTTCAAAGAGTTGAAAATACCTTGTTTTCATTTCAGATTCCATCTTCCCTGTCCTCATGATTTCTCCATTGCTCATCTCCTGTATTTCAGATATCATTCTAGAATACAGCTTCAAAACAAGGGTTAATTGAACAAATTAACATATCACATAATATCCCGATATTATGACTGACCAACAAATAAGCTTAGGTAGGACACACTAGCGAAGGATTTACTCGTCTCTCCCCTCCTAGTTCTATTCCCCGATCTCCGACAGAGATCATGTTCCTAGGCTTTGATACCAACTATGACGCCCCAAAAATAGGTATACGCCACCCATCTTGGGTCGCCAGATACATGGTACAAAATTCAAATACAAACTTAAATATACAACATGAGCTGTGAGTTTTAATATAAATATTGTCTTCTAGATAGTATTCAAACTCAAAAATTCTTTCATATATACTGTGAGTTTCAATATAAATATTGTTACGTATATAATATGACAATATTCATATTTAAATTATTACAATGCCATATAAAGTACAACAGCAAATATATCAAGTCCCCGAAGGGACACGAGAAGATATCTGTTCTCCTCCTTCTAATGGAGTGCACCTTTAACGCTTCCAAATTCTGATTCACCTCACCCTATTGTTGTTCACCAAAATTAAATATCAAATGATGTATAAAACATGTCACACACATTTTAAGTTCTCAGTACGATTATTATGCCACACCGTTTCATAATTTGATTAGGCTTGTGACTAATTCGTATCACCACTTTATACCCATGTTCTCTCTGGTAGTCCCAACTACCCTTTTATTACCTGAAAGGGGTGGTGAAGTAAAATGGTGAGCTCAACTAGCCCAGTAAGAAATATTATGACTAAAATAATACAGAATAAATTATCGTTAGTCTTCAACAGTATAACAACTGATAGAATATAATAGACAACAAGTTTTAGATCAACAACTGCAGCGGAATAAGCAATCCATTAGAAGAGTCAAGTAGAACATAATGTCTACTATCTCCTCTAGATTAAAAGTCTATCGTTAATACTTCATTCCTGTAATACTCATCAACAGTTCTTTGCTATACTCAAGACAAAGAGAACTCTCATCACCTGTCTTCACCTGAACCACCACAGATTATAATTAAATCACAATTCATATTTATAATCAAGTAAATCAATGATCCAACTTTGCTACTGAGCCAAAGATATACAACTGAAAAAACAATAACCAACAGTCCATCTTTGCACTACAGGCCAAAGATATACAATTGTAAAACCAATAATGCTGAGACTCAGCTTAATAGTATCACGACCACTAATTATCCATGCACTACGGGCCAAGGATATTCGTGTTTTCTGTGACACCCCCAAAATAGGTATACATCACCTATTCTGAGTCACCAAATACATAGTACAGAATACAAATACAATCTTAAATATATAACATGAGTTGTGAGTTTTAATACAAATATTGTCTTCTAGACAGTATTCAAACTCAAAATAAGTCCTCAATACATTTATTAACACACTATTTCATAGAATAGTGAAGACTACTAATGCTATCATCTGGATCGTCACTCCGTTCCCCGACTAGTCCCTGGTACGTTCTCATTTCCTGAAGAGAACAATGAAAGGAAAAGGGTGAGCTCAACTATTCCAGTAAGAAATATTATGACTAAGATAATGCAGAATAAATTTTCCTTAGCCTTCAATAGTGTTAAACTGATACAATATATCAAACATCAAGTTTAACTACAGCGGAACAAGCAATCCATTAAAAGATTCAAGTAGAGAATAAAATCTACTATCTTCTATGATTTAAAAGGTTTTTTCATCACTTTTATTGCTGAGACTCAGCTTAATAAATAAACTACATCATCCCTGCACTACGGCCAATGATATTCATTAGTATCACAACCATAAATTATACATGCACTATGGGCCAATGATATTTGTGTATTCATCAATGGTCATGATCATGCCAACAACTGTCCATCAATGCACTACAGGCCAATGAGGACTTTTACCACATCATTTGTAACATTATGGTCATGATTATACCGAATAATCCCTGGTCATAATTATACCAAGTCCATCTATGCACTACAGGCCACAGATGACTTTCAACATAATATAAACATGAGAATGATGACAATGATATAAGAATTCAATAAAACAAGTTCAAGAATTAATTTATCCAGGAACCAATAACGTTCAAATTATCAACATGATACTGCTTTGTGGAGTAAAATTCAAGAATGCTCAGAAGAATATTTCCACGAAAAGATACTGGATGAAGCGCAAATATCCAGGATATTCCACTAATTTCAAGGAATATAGAAGCCAAAGCTTTAACCATCTGTGTATAATAGAATATATTAAACTGCAAATAGATTTTCACCCGCCATGCGGTAATCCACGTATACAGATCATTTTCACAATTTAACAAGAAATGAATACAAAGAATCATTCACCATGTATGTGGTAATCCACACAGACAGGTTATTCCAATAGAATAATAAAGAATGGAATAACAGAAGGATTCACTACGCATGCGATAGATCGCACATACAGGCTATTCCCAACAGAATAATAAATAATGGAACCAGGTCATGCATAAACGCATGATGTGATATTCTCGCAGAATAATAAAGAATCGGAACCGGTCGGTGCGAAATTACGCCGAGCGGTGATATTCTAACGAATAATAAAAAGAATGGAATAACAATGAAATCACCATGCATGCGATGAGACCGCATGCATAAAAGTTATTCCAACAGAATAATAAATAATGGAACTAGGTCATGATTAAACGCACAGACAAGATATTCCAACAGAATGATAAAGAATGGAATAACAGAAGAATTTAACCATGTATGTGGTACTTCGTATAGACAGGTTATTCCAACAGAATAATAAGGAATGGAATAACAGAAGTTCTCTTCATGAATACGAAAGAAATAATACCCCTTACCTTATAAAGAAGAGTACTCCGACGGGTAGGGCGGGGATATACTTGAAGAAAACTTGCACTACGCTCAAAGCTTCTTAAAACTCTAAAGAAATATGCTCAAGATTATAGAAGAGAATTCTCTGAATTTCTGGTGTGATTTCAATTATAACTAAGCATCCTATTTATAGGAAAATAGAAAGGATACTATGCAATAAAATATAATATATATATATATATTTATAAATTTTATTTAAAATCTAATAAAATAATTAACTTTATAAAAGTATTCTGTTTTATATAAAAAGATTTTACTATGCAAAACACTATGCATAATAAAATATATTATATTCTAATTATTGTTTAATAAAACAAATAACTTTATAAAAGTATTACATTTTTTATATAAAAAGATTTTACTATGCAAAATACTATGCATAATAAAATATATTATATTCTAATTATTGTCTAATAAAATAAATAACTTTATAAAAGTATTACATTTTTATATAAAAAGCTTTTTCTGCTTTATTACATTAATAATACTAATAAATCAAAATTTATATATATATATATATATATATATATATATATAAACTTTCGTGACTTCATAAAAAGACACCTCAATATATTTAACAACATTTATCATCATTATTATAATTTACAATATTAATCGACCAGGTCGTTCCCAGGAAAGAGGGGGCTTTCTAATAAGGATTTCTCCCTATTGGCGCACAATTAGGTGACCAAACCTCTCATTGGCAGAACTTCTAGACATCGTTAATATTGCAAATAATAATATTAATAACTTCGTAGTTTCAATTATTGATTTAAAAATATACAAAATATCGACAATAATTGAATCAAATAATGTGAGATACTATGCAGCAATTACTGTAGCAATAATTGAACAAAACTGAGTGACTTCTCACGTAAGAATCAATAATAAATACCGTGTGCTACTATGCAACCACGCCAGACATCATTTCTTTACTACTTTACTAAGGTAGTTCAACAGTTTTAACGGTAAAACTTCCGCCGTTATTTTCATAAAATATTTTTGTCGTTTTCTTAATCCGACAATAATTCCGTTTTGGGGTCCACCAATGATTGTGCCGTTGTACGAATATTCCCTGTTAAAATGAATATTCCCCGACCAATCGAATATTATATAACAACTTGCTTACATTGAAAAGTTTATAAATACTATCTACAACTATAACATTATCTCAAATCCACACCATAATATTCAAAAAAATATTTTGAGAAAATTAAATTTTTATTCGTAAAATTTGGGGTTTTACAATCTCCCCTCCTTATGAAATTTCGCCCTCGAAATTTACGTACGTACCTGGTATGCCGAAGAGGTGAGGATACCTTGAATTCATTTCAAATTCTAACTCTTGAGGTATAACCTTTGAGTGTTGAATACGATCCTTCTTATCCAAGATTTTAACACGTATCTCCTCATACGTTAAATCTTCTGCTATATCGTCTAGTTCTAATTTAATAACGTGGTTCGGGTCATCCACATATTTACGTAACATAGATACGTTAAAAACATTATGAACACGCGACATACTTGGCGGTAAAACGAGTTTATAGGCCACAGTTCCTACTCGATCGAGGATTTCAAATACCCCAATAAAATCGAGGGTTGAGATAACGCCTTCTTGTACCTTTTTCTTCACATTCATCAGTTCCGGGTGTGTAGCTTGATCGGCCTTTAACTTTATCGATTAAAGTCGATTCTACTTGTATATTCGTTATCTTCACGTGGGTCCCTAGAGTCTTTAACTTTATCTTCATCATTTGTAAGTTATACGAAATGGGCTTTTGTGTTAACAATGTCGCACTCGTAAACGTATACGATATTCTACTCAACGCGTCAGCTACCACGTTCGCTCTTCCACAATGATATTGAATGGTATAATCGTAATCTTCAACAGCTCGAGCCAACGTCTTTGGCGCATTATACGTTCGTTTTTGTTGAAGAAATATTTAAGGGTTTTAGAAATGGGTTTTGTACTGGGGTCAATACAAAATTCGATTTCACACTCTGGGGTAGGCCATGAAGTTCTTTGAGAATACGTCAGGAAATTTATTAACGATAGAAATATCATTTAAAAACTGTGACTCTCATCCAAGACTTGGATAGTACGTCACATTGATACCTATCAACTTGCCATCGTCATTCATGACGTCGCCTACAGAAAGTCTGGCTTCGGTACATTCCACACAAGGAAGTTAACAACGAAAGGATCGGGATTCTTTACTTATGGCTTGATATAACAGTGATTAAATTTAGTGGTTTGGTTGCTTGAATTCTCATAATAGGTTGGTTATGAATATGAAAGCTAACAACCTTACGAAAAGCATGATGAGTAGTTAACCAATCGATTCCTAAAATTGCATCAAAGGCAAGTATTTTCAAAGAGATAAGATCGACCGGTAACGTGAAAGTGTCGATTTGAATTAGCAAGTTTATAAACAGTGGAGGTAACGAAGGTTTTTACTAACGAAGTTTCAACCAATAAGTCAAAGTCTAACTTCTCTGGGGTCAAATTTAAACGTTGAACGCAAGAAAGAGAGATAAAAGAATGGGTAGAACTGGTATGTAATAAGGTATAGACTTCACAAAAATTTATAATTAACTAACCCGTGCTAACTTCGTTCGGGTTACTTGCTTTTTGAGAAGTCACGAAAAACGCTCTTCCTGAAACCACCGACTTTGTTTTGTCCGTATCCGCCTTTAGTGCCACTGTCCCAGATGGACTTGACTTCACTATACAATAAAATCGAGCTAAATGACCTTCTCTTCGTGAAATTTCCACTTCTATTATCTTGGCCATGATTACCACCGAAGTGGTTACCATTCTTGGCATGATAATTTCCCCCACGATGGTCATCATTGTTACGATGGCGTTGCCACCGCATTTATTATTATCGTGTTGTTGGTCGTTACCTTTTGGTTGTGCTAACTCATTATCGCGCTCCAATAACTGAGCCCTATTCACAACATTTAAATATAAATAAAGTTTATGAGAAATGAAGTATTGACGTATATCGGGTTTCAAACCTCTTAGAAACATTCGCGTCATTCGCTCCTCATTATCGACCAAATGGGATGCAAACCGGGATAACTCCGCAAACTTAGTCTCGCTCCTCACTATCTTCTATGATTTAAAAGGTTTTTTCATCACTTTTATTGTTGAGACTCAGCTTAATAAATAAGCCACATCATCCCTACACTACGGCCAATGATATTCATTAGTATCACAACCACAAATTATACATGCACTATGGGCCAATGATATTTGTGTATTCATCAATGGTCATGATCATGCCAACAACTGTCCATCAATGTACTACGGGCCAATGAGGACTTTTACCACATCATTTGTAACATTACGGTCATGATTATACCGAATAATCCCCGGTCATAATCATACCAAGTCCATCTATGCACTACAGAATACACGATGACTTTCAACATAATATAAACATGAGAATGATGACAATGATAAAAGAATTCAATAAAACAAGTTCAAGAATTAATTTATCCAGGAACCAATAACGTCTAAATTGTCAACATGATACTGCTTTGTGGAGTAAAATTCAAGAATGCTCAGAAGAATATTTCCACAAAAAGATACTGGATGAAGCGCAAATATCCAGGATATTTCACTAATTTCAAGGAATATAGAAGTCAAAGCTTTAACCATCTGTGTATAATAGAATTTATGAAACTGCAAATGGATTTTCACCCGTAATCCATGTATACAGATCATTTCCATAATTTAACAAGAAATGAATACAAAGGATCATTCACCATGCATGTGGTAATCCACACAGACAGGTTATTGCAACAGAATAATAAAGAATGGGGTAAAAGAAGGATTCACCATGCATGCGATAGATCGCACAGACAGGTTATTCCCAATAGAATAATAAATAATGGAACCAGTCATGTAAACGCACGCACGGGATATTTTGACGAAATAATAAAGAATGTAACCGTCGGTGAAATTAAATTATACCAAGCGGGATATTCCAATGAGAATAATAAAGAATGGAATAACAATAGAAATCACCATGCATGCGATAGACCGCACGATGCACGGTTATTCCAACGAATAATAAATAATAGAACCAGTCATGCGTAAAACGCTTACGCACAAGATATTCCAAGAATGATAAAGAATGGAATAACGTAAGAATTTCACCATGTATGCGGATTGTGATGTATGAAAGTTATTCCAAAAGAATAATAAGGAATGGAATAATGAAGTTCTCTTCATGAATACGAAAGAAATATTACCCTTACCTTATAAAGAAGAGTACTCTCAAGCGGGTAGGGGCGGTGATATACTTGAAGAAAACTTGCACTACGCCAAAAGCTTCTTAAAACTCTAAAGAAAGACGCTCAAGATTATAGAAGAGAATTCTCTCAATTTACGTGTGATTTCAATTCTAACTAAGCATCCTATTTATAGGAAAATAGAAAGGATACTATGCAATAAAATATAATATATATATATATATATATATATATATATATTTATAAATTTTATTTAAAATCTAATAAAATAATTAACTTTATAAAAGTATTACATTTTTATATATAAAAAGATTTTACTATGTAAATACTATGCAGTACTATGCAAACACTATGCATAATAAAATATATTATATTCTAATTATTGTCTATGAAATAAATAACTTTATAAAAGTATTACATTTTATATAAAAACATTTTACTATGCAAAATACTATGCATAATAAAATATAGTATATTCTAATTATTGTCTAATAAAATAAATAACTTTATAAAGGTATTACATTTTATATAAAAAGCTTTTCTGCTTTTATTACATTAATAATACTAATAAAACAAAATTTATATATATATATATATATATATATATATATATATATAAACTTCAAAGTGACTTCATAAAAGACACCTCAATATATTTAACAACATTTATCATCATTATTATAATTCACAATATTAATCGACCAGTGCGTTCCCCAAGAAAGAGGGGCTTTCAATAAGGATTTCTCCTATTATAGCGCGCATTAGGTGACCAAACCTCTCCTTGGCAGAACTTGTAGACATCGTTAATATTGCAAATAATAATATTAATAACTTCGTCGTCTCAATTATTGATTTAGTAATATACAAAATATCGACAATGTAACATTCCAGAATTTTATAAATTGTTATATTGAATATTTATTGAATTATTTAAGTATTTAATGGATGTGGTTATTGTTAATTGGATAATTGTTCAAATTTGATTCAATTTGGTTAACTATGTGTTAAATAAATAATTAAGAAAAATAATTATTTTTGCTAATTTAATTTAATTATTAAGTTAGAGAGTTTTGATTAATTGAATTACTGTTCTTTTTATTGGAATTTGTAATTAAAAAGGATGTGTTAAATAAAGTTATAATTATATAGAAAATTATAATTTTGTGGTATTGATTTATGTGAGGTAGTAATTTAATAAATTGTTATTAAGATTAATTTAATTTAGTAAAGTGTGACAAATAACCTTTTATAAAGGAGTTATTAAAATAACTGAAAAGAATTTTAATTCAGTTTTTCCAAACAAGGCCTAATGCCTATTAAGTCTTTAATCTATTTGTGTTTTACCAAACAAGGCATAAGGATTAACTAATTTTTTTTAGTGGTTAGCCAAACAAGGCTGATGGCTTTGGATTTCAAAAATTTTAACTGACATCAGTTATGTGTTTTATATTTATATTATATAATCAATATATATTATATCCTATATACGTTATTTGTTAAGACGTAAGAATAGAGGAGAGAGGTTAGAGAGAAGAAAGAAAACTCAGAGGAAGAAGAAGAAGAAGAAGAAAAAGAAGAAAAGAAGAGAGAGAAGAAAGGCTAGAGATTGGAGAATGAAAAGGAATAGCCATATCATCTTCTTCAAGGTATTCTCCTATTTCTTTTAGTTTTAAAAGTTTTAGCTTTCTCCTATTTCTCTGTAAAATTCTTGTGATAAGATAATTGTTGATTTTATGTGTGTTCATATGATAAACTAGTGTTGTAAGGTTATTTTCATAGGATATATATGATTATAATCAATGTATTGTGGTTATGTATGTAGTTGTGAAGAAAACCTTTTTACAGAGAGTTTTTGTGAATATATATTGTTTAGCTTAAAGTAGAAATTGAAGGTTAATTAGTTGTTTAGTTGTTAAATTGACCATTTAATTTGATAGAGTATGTATATACTTTGATAAAATGATTTAAATTAATGGTTTTGGTTGAAAAATAAAATTTACAGTGTTGATTTTTATTGAAATATCAAAAGTAAGTTTTTAGCCAAAAAACAGTGAAATTGGATGTGTTAATTTTGTTGTTTATGTTGTTGTATAGGTAGAAACATGTCAGGAATTCTTGAATTATGTTTACATGAAGTTTTTGTATGAATTGTATGTGATTTAGTCTGTTAGAAACGAGCTTGTAGGCCAAAATTACCTTTTTCACCTTGCCTTTATTGCCGAAGTCGTCGATCAATGAAAATGCATTTGGCGCCCTTGTGACCAATGATGTTAGTTTTTCTGTAGTAAGCGCGGCTTTGTAGTTTTATTCATGTATTGACATTTACATACTCTCCTGTGCATGTAGCGACCCACGATGTAAAGCGTGAAAGCTGCTATGAAGTTAGTAGAATGGTCTGACAGTGTACTTTTTGTACATGAAATTTTAAGAAAAGTTATGTAATGATAGTAGGACTGTAAAATGTTGATTTTGGTATTTCTATACTATGAATAATTATGTTATTAAGGAATAACTTGTATTATAACTTGATTATGTGATTAAAAATCCAATTTTTTAAATGATGAACGTCTTAGTTATGCTTGTAAAATGGTAATGGCTAACTATGTCATGATGACATATGTTTATAGGATATTGTGATTCGTATTGATTTGGTTTAGCCTACGAGCAAGGCAAGTTCTCTAACTCTACTTTTATAATTGGGCAAGCGCTTAAATTTTCTTTGAGCAAGTTTTCTAAACTTTCTTTTTACATTAAGCAAGTTTCCTAATCTATTATCTTGTTAATCAAACTACTGTTTTCAATTCGATTATGATATAATGATGTAAGTTATTCTTGAGCAAGTTATTCTTGTATTTAACTTGTTGTTTAGCATGCAAAATTTATATATTCTAATGTTGAACATTTTTATCGATCAACTTGCTATGCATGCTTAGTATTCAATTCTAATTAACCTTGGCTTAGTATTGTTCAAGAAAGGTGTTATAGTTATTCAAATTGTATGCTCTTAGATTATTCCTAAAGCATGACTTTAGTTTACTATGATTGATTCAATCACGATTATTCTATAGATAATGTTATTGGTTTTATTCAACTAATCCTTAGTTGATGTTCGTTGAATTCCAAATTACCTTAAAAGCTTATCCAAACCAAACTTCCTTTGGTGCGGACTTGTACTCTAAATACTGAGATGAACAACCCTATTTTTACGATTAGGGGTTAACTTACGGATAGCGTTAAAATGTTTGTGCACAATACATTGTATTTAAGAAGTTCGATCCCCCTAAGTACGAGGTCCTTATAGTCTTATATTTGTTAAAGTTGGAGTTGAAAGATTACTTGCAATCGTGGATTTGAGTTCGTGGTCTTCTGACCCTCAATGATGCATATTTTCCATATCTTGGGATTTCAGTTTCTGATTATTGTTGATAGAGTACTATTCATTGTTGATGAGCCTATTATTGGCAGTTATTATTGTTATACTCCTGTTGATTCTCTATTATATCCAGTGAGCAATTGTTTTGCTCACTCTTGGATATTTATAAACTCATTACAGCTAAAGAGGAGAAGGTAGATGAACCTTCGACTAGCAAAGGAAAGGGAAAAATATGCAAGTGATGAAGACTTGTAATTTTTACTTTGATTAAGATGTTAAACTTTTATTATGATGATCTTAGACTTGGTTTTAATGAAGTTTATTTAATTTCCGCATTTGAATGATTGTATTTAAAGGTTATATAACCTGGGAGATTTTATTATGTAACCCTTTAATGGGAAAGATTTTATTTATCCAGTTTTATTGTAATTGGGTAGTTAGATATGAATGTTTGATTAAGTGAACACGGATCACAGTGGGAATGAAGTACTGGATTTGGGGTGTCACAGAATAATAATTGAATCAAATAACGTGAGATACTTGCAACGACAATTCTTCGTAGCAATAATTGAACAAAACTGAGTGACTTCTCACGTACGCATCAATAATCAATATCGTGTGCTACTATGCAACCACGCGTATTACTGTACTTTTACTACCTAGTAGTTCAACAGTTTTAATGGTAAAATTTCTGCCGTTATTTTCATAAAATATTTTTGTCATTTTCTTAATCCGATAATAATTCCGTTGTGGGGTCCACCAATGATTGTGCCGTTGTACGAATATTTTCTGTTAAAATGAATATTCCCCGACCAATCGAATATTATATTATAACTTGCGTACTTTGCAAAATTTATAAATACTACCCACAACTATAACATTATCTCAAATCAACACCATAATATTCAAAAAAATATTTTGAGAAAATTAAATCTTTATTCGTAAAATTTGGGGTTTTACATTTTCAATTACGGTCATGATTATACCGAATAATCCCTAGTCATAATCATACCAAGCCCATCTATGCACTACGGGCCAAAGATGACTTTTACCACATCATTTATAACATTACGGTCATGATTATACCGAATAATCTTTGGTCATAATCATACCAAGTCTATCTATGCACTGCTGGCCATAAATGACTTTCAACACAATATAAACATGAGAATGATGACAATGATATAAAGAATAAATCAAATGAGATAAAAGATAAATATTAAAGACTTTAACAATATAATTTATCCAAAATTCAATAATGTCCAAATTGTCAACATGATCACCAATTGTGGAGTAAAATTCAAGAATAATATTATATCAAAAATGATTTGAATAATATTTCAACAAATATTTAACCAAGATAATAACATTAATCATTATTGTTAGTTCCCAGTAGGCACGATAGATATCTAGAAGGGGGGGGGGGGGTTGAATAGATAATTAAAACCTTTTCTTTTAATCTTTTTAAGTTGATGGTAATCAATGCACATCGGAATGAGTATATGTGAAAAACCTTCTGTTATATATCTTGAGTTAATGAGATTGAGGCAGTTATGACAGTTATAGTAGATATTGCAGTTATAGCAGTTATAGCAGTTAATGAACATAATAGTTTTATGAAACTGAAAAACATAATAACCTTTACAATCCCTTACCTCAAAAAGGTAGTATTTCTGACTAGAATATCGGATGTAAAGTCGAAGAAAACTTGTACTGAATATCAATTCTCAAAGTATCTAAATACTCACAAAAATACGCTCGATAATATAGAAATAGAAAACTTATGTTTCTGGTGTGATTTTCAATTCTAACCTAAGCGCCTATTTATAGGAAAATGCTGGAACGCCAAAGGAGACTAAAATAATAAAATAATAATATAATTTTTCTACACATGCATGCTTTGAATAAAACTCAGCCACCACGAGTGGGGCCCACCAGAAATCAGCCATCTTTCCCAACAACCAAAAATGGGTCCCACCCAATTTTAATAAAAATAATTTTATTTTCTAAAACTTCAGTAATTCATAATAAATAGCCCTTTTATCAGAATTATACGAATTTTATGTCCATTCCACACGAAATCGAATTCTCTACAACTTTGTAGCTTTAAGTTTTTCCAAATTCAAGACAGAAAATATCCGAAATCCACAAACGGACGTTTTTCAACACCTTTTAAAATTCATAACAAATCATACGTTAATTTTTAACGGTTCAAAATTTGTGGGCATATACTCAACTTATATATGTATAACATATCTAAAAATCACAACGATCCAATGGTCGGATTAAAATTATAACTCACACAATAGAGCTTTAAGAACATTAATTTGATTTTTTTTAATGCCTCCAAAATAAAACACCTCAGCTTTAATTCCTTCATTTACAATCACATAAAATCTATCCATCATTTATATCCACATAAAATAAATATTTTCTTATCATATAAATTAATAAATAATTATTCACAAATAATATTACAGAATCACAATAATGACAACGAAAGCTTCGGGAAAGAGGGGGCTTTTCGATAAGGATTTCTCCTTCTTGCGCATGATTAGGTGACCAAACCTCTCATTGACCAGAACTTTCTAGACATTGCCAATAATGCTATCTAATAATATTATTCAAATAATATGAATTATTGATCTGATAATGGGAAATACCGTGCAGTGACAATTATTGAAACAACAATAATATAAATTATCAACGCAAAGATTATTGAATCAATAAAATAAAATATTGAGCAATAATTACCTGTAACAATTATTGAGTAGTGCCTTCTTACGTAAGAATCAATAATTCAAAAATCTTTGTGCATACCTGGTACTATGCTCTATATCAACCTGCACATATTCGTATTTTAACCACCGGTATTCCAACAATGTTAATTGATAGCGATTACGCCAGTTATTTATAAAAACTCAAACTTGTCATTTTCTTCATCCAACAGTTATTACATTATGGGGCCCCTTAATTGGCTGCTAAATCGTCGCGAATATTCCCAACAACAAGAATATTCCACGACCAAACGAATATTCCCCGACAACAATGAGTATTTTATAGCCACTTACTTATTTTGAAAAAAAAATTCATATCTCACCCTTAACTTTAACTTTTTATCAATTTAACCATTTATTGAATAACAATTATAAGAAAAATTAAATACTTATTTCATAAAATTCGGGGTCTTACAATAGACTAGCATTCCTCAGTCGTATGTCCAAGTGAGTTAGAATAGTAGAGACATATCTTGGTGGAATCATAACTCTTCATCTTGGGATTTATAGGAGGTAGCAGCTCAGTAATCCTTCCTTCGCTTATCAGAAAGTATAGCATTTCTTCATAGGATTTGCTTGGAGGGGTGAATTTTTGGACTGTTGTGGAGGTGGTTTGATCTTTCTTCTTTGAGAATTCGCATTCCCCAAAGCGATTTTTCTGTTGGCGAGATCTTCTAGCAATTTTATCATCCCCCTTTTCTTGGCCTTCTGATAGTTGAGTGAAAAACTGTCTCGTATCCTGATGTTGGCGTACTATCAGCTTAGCTAGCAGATTTACTTGATTCTGGATTGTCTCTAATTTTTGCATTACTATCATACCCTCCTCTGAGTTTTCCCACTTTAGGACATTTGATCTGTGCCTTTGGGGGTATTCTTCTATCTTACGAATTGGATATCTTTTAGCGCTTTCTGACCCGATCATGTTTACTTCCCTCGTATCATGCTGCAACAGAAGGTTGGTGTTGACATTCTGTTGATCATGTTGCTGAACCACAATACTGCCACTTTCGATCAGATTTTGAATTTTATGCTTTAATGAACAACAATCTTCTGTATCGTGTCCTAGAGACCCTGAGTGGTAAGCACATCTTTGGCTTGGATTATATCTTTTTCTCCCTAGTTCCAGAGGTGGAGCCAGTTCGGTAATTTTCTTGTGATCTATTAATATCGCCAACACATTTTCAAGGGAATCGCCTAGTGGAGTGAGCACCCGATTTTCCATTCTTTCAAATTTTCTTTTCCTATCTGGGTATTGGTTGAACGCAGCCTGTTGTTGAGATGGCAGATTGTCTTGCATTTTCCAAATGGGGGGACTGTAGGTTGGTCTCCTAGTTTTCCCCTGTACAACATCTTCATTGCCTTTATCGAGTACACCCTTGGGATCGCTCGCATACTTGCCAGTCTGTATATGCTTGGCGACTACTTCCAAGGCAGTGAAGTCTTTAATCTTGCCTGCCTTCAGGCCCATCTCTGCCATTTTTCTGGGTTTGATCATTTCCGAGAACGACTTTCCTATGCCTGTTAGGATCCCCTCGTAGTACGGAGCCTCTTGGATATCAATAAACGTCATTACCATCTCAGTTGCTTTTTGACTTTAGTCACTTGGTATCGATCAGGTGCCATTTGTGACTGAAAACTATATTGAAAGGCGTGGGCCAATTCTTCCCAGTTGTGGATCTTGGCATTGTCAAGTCGGGCATACCATGCCATACCCTCTCCAGTGAGACTCTTTTGAAAAAGATGCATTCTGAGGCTTTCATCTTCAGTATAAGACCCCAGTTCGCCAATGTACACTTTCAGATGCGTATGGGGATCGCTTTCCCCATTGTACTTTTCAAACTCTGGGACTTTAAATTTGGCAGGATATCGAGCCCCTGGGAATATGCAGAGGTCTAAATAGGTGACACTCCCATAGTTTCCAGTCCCTTTGATTGACCGGATGGTCTCCTCCATTTGTTGGACTTTCTTTCTTATATCCCCAGTTTCTCGATCATCCCTGAGATTTATGATTTCTTTATTGGAATGAGGTTTAGGTATCTGGGTTTCCATCTTTTTGCCAATACCCTGACTGCCCCTGGTGTGGATGACTCTGGTTGAATAGGCATTGTTTGGCCCTGGATTCCTCCATGTGCAGAGGATTCTGTATGGAGGGGTATTTGTGGACCCTGAGTAGATTGGTGTAGTTCCTTGAACATAATAGCCAACTCTGTAATTTGATAGCTTAATTTTTCGAACTCCTCGCGAGAAACAGGATTAGACTGGTCAGATGAAGACATGATTGGTTATAGGCTCGTGGCCTTTTTGGATTTTGAGCGGAAAACAGGATCAATTGCTTCCCTACAAAAAACTTATATAGTTTAGTCTTAGGGATAATGTAAATGTTATTATAATGTGTCCGTTTTAGGAATATTGTCCTGCAAAAATGGGTGTTAATTGATAACATATCATGTATGCACAGATATTCTTTATATTTTCCATTACATAAAGATGAGCATGGAATGAAATTACAAGTAAATGCTTTTACAAGTAATTGAAAATGGAAAGCATGAAGAGACTTTCCTCCACGTTTGGTTTATCAGAGGTTGGCCTATCTTAGGGTTACTCTCGCGACTTTTTGCCATGAAGGTCCCCAGATCATCACAATCTACTTGACGGGAAGTTAATTCGGTCTTTCAATTGGAGCGAATCTGGGTGGTGCCTTTCTTGAGCCTCATTGGAATTAGTCTCCCTACGAGTCCAGTAATCAAACACCGACAGGATAGCCTCCTGATGGAGGAACCACACAACATACATTCACATACAACGCGTGCCTCACCGCTTTATGAAAATGATGACATGTCGGCTAACTAATATCACGAATAGATATTTTGTAGTGCAGTAAGTAAAATGCATTCGTACACATTCATCATAAATATAAATGCAACATTCATACACAAGCATATAACAGTTTTGAAAAGCTTGTAATAGCGGCTTAAGCCCTCTTACTGGAGTCCCTAGCAGAGTCGCCACCTGTCGACGTCGGGATTTTTATATGTCCCTTTTTCGTTACTTGTTCTTTGGTGTTCTCATGTTATGTGAGATTTGTTTGAAAAAACAAGTGAAAAAAGGTCCGACATGTATAATGTTGACGATTTGACTATAAGAGTCGCCAGTTGGTGTTTTTAACTGGTTGCACCAATGCAATCGAGAAAAGGTTTTCACATTGACCCAGTGATGGAACACTGCTAAACGGGTCTGTGAAACCAAGATTCATTTGGGTTCGGGGGCTTGATTATGCGGAGGGAAGGTGTTAGGCACCCCCCGACATCCGTGTTGCCACGGTGACCGCCAGTTTTCAAGAAACTGTTATATGAATGTGTGTGTGTGTGTGTGTAAATCAATGTGCAATTTATTTGGAAGTAGTGGAGGCCTCGTTCGCACCTATATACAAAGGGTTTGAATTTATAGAAAAATTCAGTTTTAAACATGATATAGCAGTGAAGTTTTGTAAAAAAGAGGTTTTTCAAACCCTGTGCTCAATAGTAATTGAGACCTTTTCATACTTCCATTTTATTATTAAATGTTCGGCTTGTTTGTTTTTATTTTTGAGATGCGAGGCATCTTCGAGAAAATAATATACAGTGGTGTCAAACTCCTCATGGGCATGATAGCCATCCAAGGAAATTCAAACACCGTAAATAATGTACAAGCTATTTACAGCTGAAAATGTCCATCACGGGAACCGAATCTAGATTCAGTAGCCTGAATCTGTGATCACATGATTCCTAGGCTCACATGATGACGCAGTTTATATGGAAAGCAATAAGCAGTTATATATATAAAAGTTGTAAATATATATATACAGACATGATCAACCACCACGAAGCAACTCCATGGGGGATCAGAAATGTAAATATATAAAAGTAGTAAATATATATATATATATATATATATATATATATATATATATATATATATATATATATACATGATCAACCACCACGAAAGCAACTCCATGGGGGATCGAAATGTAAATATATAAAATCGGTAAATATATATATATAAGGACATGATCAACCACCACCACAAGCAACTCCATGGGGATCAAGAAAGTAAATAAAGCGATAGAATACGATCAACCATACAAAGTAAACTCCAAAGGACTAAATGTAAATAAAGCAGTAAAGATGATCAATCGCCACGAAGTAAACTCCAGGCGGGACTAAATATAAATAAAGCAGTAAAAGGCCTCGAAGTAAACTCTAGGCCTGACAGAAATGTAAATATATATATATATATATATATATATATATATATAAAAGCAAGTAAATGCTCTGGATGTAAAATTCAGGCTCAATCAAGGCATAACTCGATAATGTTAGTCCATATATAAATATATAAGTATATAAGTATATATATATACAGACAAAAATGAAAATCACGGACCGAAGTCCGGGCATACACACACAACACGACTCTCAATGTGTAGAATAGTGTGTGTGCAAAGATGAAGAGAAAGGCTTTAAAGTGTGTAAGAAGGCTTACAGTGGATTACCAAAGAAGACTCCAATAACTTTAAATGGATAAGTACTCGGCTCCTGCCGGTAAAAATATGACAGAATATAAGCTCAAAAGTGTTTGAAATAAGAAAGCACTCAGTCTATTGTGTGTACAAAGCCAATTGGACAAGGTTTCCTCGTTCTTTCTCCCCCAAATAAGGCCACCCCAAGCCCCATATATATAAAGGGGTTGCAGCAGTACTACTACTGGCCCGGGATGCCCAGTGGCATTTAGGGTCCCTCTGTGTCGCAAAGACGTACACTCCTCGGATCTGCTTTGTTAAGCTCGGTCGTTCATAACTTTCAATTCGGGAGTCCGATAGAAGCGTGCCATACCATTTCAGAAAGATCTTTCCGAGAGCTACACAATGACATATGATTTTCCCTTTTTTGTTTCCAGGAAAAATAGGTCCATGTCCGAAATAGCATTTTCGGATTTCCGTCAAGCAATCCGGTGAGCTATTTTGCGTAGTTTGCGCTTTGAAGTTAAGATATGGCTCTTGTAGGACTTCTATTGAAGCAATTTGGGTTGAAATGAGTGTATTTAGTTTGAAGTGAAGTTGAGTTGGCAAAAATGACCATTTCGCCCCTCCTGGGGTTATCTTCGGTTTTCACACATTTGTAGCCGTCTTTTCGCAGTGTTATCTTTGAGTTTGTCATGCTGTTGACTCTGAATATCCTCAGGGTTATCTCTGAGGTTGGAATTGACGTTGTGATCCTCCAGGATTATCTCTGGAGTGAAAAAGACACTTTTGCCCTCCTGCATAATTAGTAACAGGAAAAGAAAATTTTGAGTGTCTACAGTCATCATCACCGGTCGAAGCCGAAATAAAGATATTAATTACTTAATGGTTCGGCCCAATGACACGACCCAATACTCTCAGGACCCAATAGAATTAGCCCAATGGACTTGGCCCAATGGTCCGACCCAATATGCCTAAAATATCGTGGCCCAACAGGTATAATAGTCCAAACGATATTTTTTAATCCAATCCTTTAATTAATCTTAGAAAAAAATAAATATAACATGAGATTATTTTAAATTATCCGATGAATAATACCATACAAAATAAACACGTGACTATGACTATTTAATCCTAAGATTAATAGTCTTGAGATTACAATACCATGGATTATAATCCCAAAATTATAATTTTTACAAACAAACATGGCTTTAAGATTAATAATCTTGAATTATAATCATGTAAATTATAATTCCGAGATTATAATACTTACAAATAACCATATCAATTGTCATATATGTACGACACAATCATGCTGTGATAAGAAATTCAAAATGAATAGAATGATTCAAATTCAGGGAAATATTGTCAGTTTATAAGGACCTTTTAACCAAAAATATATTCTAAATGTTAGAACATATAACTTGAGCCTTCATTGATCCAAGTATTGGTTTTGTTTGTTGCAGTTTAGTCGTACAAGATTAATAGATTATTGCTCAAAATAACTAGCACTGTAGTCTTTGTTCTTGCTTGTACAAATATATTATGTTTTTTGTCCTTCTATCATTTTTTGTTAAGTAGCGTTTACAAATTATTCTTTTTACTTTTTTAAGAAATTAACGAACCGCCTCAATTTTTGTGAGAGATTACATGAACATGATATATATCTATTTTTCAAAATTTTAAAGTTATTTTAAATCCAAATTCTTCAACTTGTTACTTTATAGTGACGAGTTTATTTTATAGAAAATAATTTTCTGTTAGCTAACATATTTATTTCAAAATAGGAGGGAATACACGTGGGACACATCTAGTAAATTATGGTTATAGCTTGAATTAGGCACGATGTATGAGTTATTGTAGGAGTTTTCGAATCACAAATTGAACATTAATTTAACGAAGAAGCATTAAATTTATCATATCTTAAATGATGTAGGACAAAGCAAAAAGAAAAAATAATAATACTTATTTTTGTAGAGATTCGAGAAAGAAATATACAAAAACACAAAGTTTTAATATTTCAAATTAATATATTTAATAATTTATAAAATAATAAAAAATTATAATACTTAAATAAAAACTCTAGTATTTGGGGACTAAGTAAAAATTCTAATTTTTTTTAAAAAATAATCTCCTAATTTAAATCTACTATCGTGATTAAAACTCTCATACTTAAAATCTACTATTATAATTAAAATTTATAAAATATCCTACTAAATAATTACATTAATAATCTAACATTTATCTCTAAATAACAATACAAATTTAATAAGAAACTTTTTGAATTTTTTCTTTCGTAATGCATCATTCTCCTCATCTTTGAAAAAAACTCATCTTCGAGTTTTGAAATATTGAAGAATAATAAACTATAGTTTGAGATATGCCTGACAACAAAACATGTGCATTCGAACGTTTAATATCATAAACATGAGCGGATTTGTGAAAGGACATCATAGGCAACTGCCCTTGCTGGTTTGTTTTTTTTTTTTTGTTTTTTTATAGGTATAGTGGTAAGGGCAGATATGTAAGTTAATAAACTCAAGGGGGCAGATTAATGGAAGAGTTAACATATATATACACACACATACATAGGTACCAAGCTTCCTAAAGGGCGTATTGATAACTTATAATTATATTTTGTTGTACATTTATTTGTGTATCTGGTTATAAATGTATATACATAGGTATCAAACTCGCATCTTTAATCGTTTTAATAATGTTTATCATTTAAGTATGGCATTGATATTTTCATATAAGCAAAATTTTATATTTTAACAAGTTTCTTCTCACATAAGTGGGATACATTTACTATTTATGTGAGACAGATTATGTGGAACTATAACTTTTACTTGTGGAATCACTTTTAATTTTTTTGCCAATTTAATTTTTGGTCATATTATTTTCATTTAAATATTTAAAGTTATGTTTTGGTGTTTTTTTTTGGCAAGATGAAGTTTGCAAGACCAACCTTGTGTTGAAGAAAATTATGACAATGAAGAGAGGACTTTACATGTCAAAGTTACAAAGTTTTTATAGCTTATTTTTCTTACCTCTTTACTTGTATTAATGATTAAATATTTTAAGTACTAGGCCTTTGGGACACCTACATTTGTTTTGATTACGAGATTTGTAGATTTTGTTACTTGATTATTACATATTTTGTGACGCCCCCAAAATAGGTCCAATCCACCCAATCCATTCTGAGTCACCAAATACATGGTACAAAAACAACTACAACTTATTAATACAATTGTCGTGCAAAATACGACAACACATACTGTGAGTTTAAATACAAATATTATCTTCTAGATAATATCCACACCCAGTAAAGTCCTCATTACAATTATTGATGCACTATTTTACAAAAATAATGAGGACTACTAAAACAACTGTCTAGGACCATCACTCTATACCCTGACTGGTTCCTGCTATATTCTCGCTTCCTCAAAATAACATTATTTCTGATCAGAATATCGGATGTAAAGCCGAATGAAACTTGAACTGAATAGCAACTCTCAAAGTATCTAAATACTCACAAAATACGCTCGATAATATAGAGAGAAAGAAAATTTGTTTCTGGTGTGATTTTCAATTCTAACTAAGCACCCTATTTATAGGAAAATGCTAGAATGCTAAAGGAGACTAAAATAATAAAATATTATTATAATTATTTTTCTTACGCATGCCAAGCTAGACCAAAACTTCAGCCACCACAAGTGGGGCCCACCAAAAATCAACCACTTTTCCCAACAACCAAAAGTGGGTCCCACATTCTAGAAATCTCCACCAAAATAAAATAATTTCTGAATCAATCACCTCTTAAAATTCATAACACATCATGCGTTAATTTTTAACGGTTCAAAATTTGTGGACATATACTCAACTTATATATGTATAACATATCCAAAAATCACAACGATCCAACGGTCAGATTAAAATTTATAACTCACGCAATATAGCTTAAGACCACTGATTTTTCGGACTATGAGTCCTTTGGACCAGTTTCATTCAAAAAGTCACCTCGAAAAATTCACAAAGAATTTTTGGGTGATTCTAATTTCTACGATTAGCTTACTTCCAGGGCTTTCTTTTGATATATGGCTCATCTCCTATCTCATTATACACAAAGAGTTATGGATTTTACAAAATCAAGTAATAAACTAATTTTTCTGAAAATCCCATATTTTGTTCTTCATTTCGACAAAATACTGATAAAACACCTCATCATTAATTCCTTCATTTATATCCACATAAACATAAATATTTCCTTATCATATAAATCAATAATTAATTATTCATAAATAATATTACAGAATCATAATAATGACAACCAGGCCGTTCCTAGAAAAGATGGAGCTTTTCGATAAGAATTTCTCCTTACTGGCGCACAATTAGGTGACCAAACCTGTGACAACCTGAGAATTAGACAATTTATTAAAATCTTAAATGATTGATTTAAGGTCAAATATTAGACCTAGATAGAAAATAAGTGTATGCGTTTGATGTTATTGGGAAGGAATTTTGAGGATTTCAAAAATTACATGAAGGATTTAGGTGAATTATTCGAGGATTAAGGATTTATGTGAATATGTTACGTGTTTATGATTATGTATGTGTTGTAATGTGGTTAAGGGTCATGGGTTGACGAGATAAATTATATCCGTGACAAACCCTAAGTTTATATTAAGAACATCAACGTTCAGTTAGAAAACCCTAACGTTTGATAAGAAATCCTAGAAATGGGTTACGAAACCCTAATTTCAGCTTAGGAATCCAAACCCTAATTCGGATATTGAAAACCCTAGATCGGAATGCAAATGCTATGAATAAGTTAAATGACTTTAATTATAAATTTATTAGGGAAAACCTAATGAATTATTGAAACCCTATTTGAGTATTAGAAAACCTAATACCATATCTCGAAAATCCTAATTTGATTTGAATATTTGAAATCCTAATCCCGAAAATAACGGAAAATTATAATGCTCAAGTGATTTAAATTATAAGCTTAATAGGGTAAAAGCTTAATTACTTAGCAAACCCTAATTTCCAAAATTTGAACCCTAATTATTCATTTGAAACCTAAATCGGGATATTAAAACCCTAATGAGAAGTTTGAAGATAAGTATAGAGTTTCTATGTTATTAATTGTAAGTATAATTAGGGATAACCCTAATTGATTTATTTGAAAAGCCCTAATTTCTAATATGGAAAACCCTGACATGCAATTAGAGAAAACCTAATTATTAACTTATAGAGTTTAATGTTAATTAGGAAGCCTTAACCCTAATTAGCAAGCTTGAACGAGATTAGTAAACTTTATTGTAATTAGGAAACCCTAATCTAAATTAGGAAACCTAATTTCTAAATTGAAAGATTATTTTCTATGTAAAATCCTAATTATTGGGTTATAAACTCTAATGACCAATTATGACCCTAATTGCTAAATTAACAATTTTAATTAAGAGATAATAATCCTCAATAGCAAGATTGAATTTCGTGATTTGGAAATCTTGTTATAATTATAGAATCCTAATTGCAATTTAGAAAATATTAAATTTCTATTTTGGAAACCTAAATTGGAATTATTAGAAATCAATTTGTCAAAACCTAAAAGGTTAAACCCTAAGCCCTAAGGGTCAAACCCTAAGGGTTGAAACCTAATGATTATGGGAAATTACCAAGTTGCCTTGCACTTTATGAGCCAAAAGACCAAACTACCCTTTCTAATATTATATTGAGATGGAGTGTAGATCTAGCCCTAGTAAATGGTTGGTAACCAACCCCAAGCTAGCCATGTGCCTATATCTCTCAAAAATCAGATCTCATTGCCACTTAGCATCAATTGTGACCATAGATTAAAAATCTAAGAGTTTTAAAAGTAGGACAAAGCTTACTTTATTTTTCATTTTTGCCAAGTCCATTTTCTCTCTTCCATCCGAATTTTGAGAGTGAAAGTGAGTGAGAAACAAAACCAAAGTCAGCCTTTAGCTTGCCAGGATCAAACACCAAAGATCAGATTAAAAAATTGAGCATTTATGAGGTATAAACCCTAATTCTAGAAATCCTTAGATCTGATGTTTGATGTTGTGATTTTATGTTTAAATGTGGAGTGTGTAGTATATATTAGTGATCTGGGTTGTAATATCACAGATCCATAACACTTAGATGCTCGAAATTGATGTTTTTAAAAATCTGAAAATTTAGAAAAAAATGGCCTGACAGCCGAATGTCAGAGGCTGTAGATCTCATCATGTTAAGTGTTTTTGATGTTTAAAGCTTGTAACATGTAGTCAGTTATGTGGTCTTTAAGCTGCAAAAAGAATCAGAGTCATATCATCTCTAGATCAAAAACGGTCAAACATCGTTGACCGATCACATTTTCTCTGTTTACAAGCAAGCCAGATTTTTCCAAATCGCTTTGATAGGTTTTAAAGGCACTTGATCTTGCTGTTATTTGCTCATTTGGTCAAGTTGTTGTTTGTTTATTGTAGTCTGGTATGTAGACTACATGTTTAAGTTACCAGATCACTTAGATCATAACTGTAATGGCCGAAAATTAAGGTCAAAATAGAGTTGACCGTCTGTTTTGAAGAATTATGGGAAAACCCAGAATTCGGCCAAGAAAATTCCTGGCATGCCCTTTGTCCGGCTTAAATATTGAGCTGGTGATGTTTTTAGACTGATATGATGTTACGAAGTTATACTCTGACATCATGACTACAAGTGGGAATCTTTATATCACACGAACAATACATAGACTGCAAACTATAGGGACCCAAAGTATGTACCTCGATTCTGGAAAACCCAAAAAAACGAAGACCAGGCCTGACAAGGAATTCAATAGCTTATAATTTTCTGTTGAATGAAAGGATTGCTAGAACACAAGTTGGATATTGTAGTATTGCATGTTAGCTTCATAATACATGTCTTATATTACCCAGAAACATGAAGATCATAAATTTATAAGTGGTCAAACATAGCACCTTTTGGTTAATCGACATGGTGTTCTCAAGCGACTCGAAACAGGACCAAGAACACCTATAGCGGCCAGTCACTGCTATAGAATACTTAGCGACGCTTATTTTCTAAAAATAGATTATTTTAATAAATAAATAGAAATAAATGGTTTTTAAATTATTAAAAATACATATTAAATTCTGAAAAATTATTTTAAAGCACGAAAAATGCTTTTTTTAATTATTTGGAGTATATTTCAAAAATATTTAATATTTTGGAATATAAACTAGATTTATTTATTTAATTATAATATTAGATAAATTATTTAAAAATAGTTTTAATTCATGAAAAATTATATTATGGTGTTAGAAATATTTTAAGTTATTTTTGATGACTTTTGATATTTTGTGATGAAATTCATTAATATTTATTATTAATGGTAGTACATATATTTAATGAATATATTAGATAAATTATGAAAAAATAGAATTAATGCTTTAAAAATCATATAAAATGATTTAAGTGTTATAAAAATATTTTGAGTTATAGAATATAACTTTTGATATTTTGTCATGAAAATATTAATATTTTAATATTTATAACAATTATCGGATAATGAATTTGATTGTTAAAAATCATAGAAATATGATTTTAAGGTATTAAAATACTTTGTGATGTTATAATTATATTATAATATTATGTTATGATTTTTATTGATATTTGGTATTAAATTAATATTAATGATCAAGGAATAATGTGTTATTTATATTAATATCGCTTATTGATTTATGTTTGTAATTACTTTAAAAACATTTAAAGGAAATAATAAAGTATTAAAAATACTTTGAGATATTATAAATATGATATAATATAATGGCATGTAATTCATTAATGTTTAGCAATAAATAAATATTAATGACTAAAGAATTATGTGGTATTTAATTCATTTAAATACGAGTTTAATGATTGGAAAATTATGATAAATGATATTAATTATCTAAAAATTATTACAAGTCTATGAAAATTGTTTTGACTGATAATATGATTATCTAAAATTATTGTTAATTGTTTAGGCAGAGTTTAATTAAACTTAAACTCGATATTTGTTCGATTAGACCGACTGGATGATTAAATTGTGTCGGTTTCAACTTTGACTTAATAGTCTGGTTTGATGCTAAGTCTATGTGTTATATAGACTGATAGGATTATGTGATAATGTGTTTAGGTTATTTTATACTGTGATGATATTATTCTAATATTTGGAGATCGGTATTATCTGTATTAGGTCTTCGAATAAAGCTAAGTTATATTCGTATCGGTAATCAACGGTTCAGACAAGTTTGTTTTTCTTAACTCTACTAAGAGTGTTTCATTCAGATATGCTTATGGTTAATCGTTACTGATTACCATGTAGAATTGTACTCTGTACATCTTATATATATAAGTCGGTATGAAAGGTCGATCACCTTCATTACCAGTTGGTCCAGATATATATTGTTCATGTTTAATACTTGTTCACCAAAGGTTTGTTCATGCTAATTCACAACTACATTGTGAATTATAGCCACTATTATTCGATTCTTTCAATCATGATATATCCTTAAATTGTATTTAAACTTGTTTGGACAACTTTCATGCTCACCCTTGCTATATCATGATAAAACATTGCAGATAAAGACGAATGCTTCGGATACAAGGAAAGTTAAAGACAGTTCCAGATTAAAGTTAAAATGTGCGATTAGATTTGTAATAGTCTTGTATGATGATAATATCATGTGTCAGATAAGTTATGAAATGTGTATAAGTTATGGTTACTCGACCTTGGGGATAGTGTATAATGTTTAATGTATGAACAATTTATGTTTATATCTTCCGCAACAGTTATAAAAATAGCAAACCGGATCATGACGATTATCTTGGGCGCTACATTTGGTATCAAAGTCATTGGTTTATATAAACCTAGGGTAGAGTTACCTTAGACTAATAAGCTGCGGTGATAGGATAAGATCTAACTCACATAGAGTTAGTTGGTCGAGTAAGATTCAAGAATAATCTCAAAGAAGTTATAAAGATACGGAGTTCCCTAACTCTGGTAATAAAGGTGAACAGTAGTGATGAATAGATAGAGTCTAAAAGACTATAGTACAGTGATAGGGGATCGTAAAACAAAATAATCAAGATATAGAATTGAATCGTAATATATCGATGATGAGATCACCCGTGATCCGATAAGGTTATAATGACCCGAAAAGAATTAATCGATGATTGAAAAGTCTACAAAGAAGATGTTGTGTATCGGTTGTACTATGAAATGGTACTATGAAAACTCATGAAAGAGTTAGAGTTATGGATTATGAATACGAATTAAATGAAATTACATTATTGAAAAGGGGGTTAAGATTAGGTGGGGATTTCAATGAGGACTCATGTCGGCAGCTGAGTTGTATGATTCTTCGTATGGGAGTTGAATTGTACTTGGTGTAACAACTACTTAGTATCTGGCATTGATAAATATTGAAATATTTGTGTCGCGCTATTTGCTATATGCGTGTTAAGAGGGTGATTCCTTTCTCATGTGTATAACAAATAGATAGGTCATAGGTAGAAAATATATGATTAAGTACGAGTTCTTAAAACTCATACTTATGTGACATTCTTGACTCATAGTTATATGAAATGTTTATGAACCCCTCAGCGAATGGACGCCAAAGGTCTGACTAGGGTAAGTTCTTAAACTCATATGATTGTGGCAATTTATGAACTCATAAGTGTTATTTTATGAACTGAGTATAGTTTTGTGTGAATGGAGTGTTAAGGATTTCAGGAACAGATAGAGCGTTAAGCAAATGATTATTAGTGGAGGCATTAGGTTTTCCTAAACTCTTAGCTATGCTAAACTTTGAAATTTTGACATCAAGCTAAATACGCACTATGTGCCTTTTAAAAAAAAATGTAGACTCGTAACCATTTTTGAAACGGTTTAAAGTACAGTCTATGATACTTATTTCAGCTAGACTCAAATGATTTGAAATATCAAAATTTGTTTTTATTTATCACTCATGTACCATGTAACTTGGTGCAGAGATGATAAAAATGTGATGGAGTTGTAAATACAGGAATACTTAGTGTGAACTTGACCCGAAGTCGCTGTTCCACTATTGTCTGATGTGTTATGACAAAGTCATACAATGACGGCATCCTCAAACGGACTGTTAATACAGTACGACATCATGACATCATTCTCGAAAATGTTTTCAAAAATTTTAATTTGCCAACGGAGTTTGGCTACACCTAAATAATTCGATTGAATTGAATTATCGATATGATTCTATACTATTTGATTCAGCTAGACTAATGTTATGAAAACTCTAAGTGTTCATTGAAAGAATTTTCCCGAACCAAATTGTTTTGGTACGGAATCCTATGATAAGACTGAGGTGAACAATGTTGTTGGATAAATAATCTAATCTAGTAGCGTAAATATTCGCTAAAAATGATTAATACGTTATGCATGACGTAAGAGTACGATAGGCTAATCACCTAAAGTACTAGCAATGGTAGTTTACCTTCTTCGTGATTGTAAACATACTGTTAACCTTTATAAAGGGGTAGATTAACTTTTTCTTAATTGAAATAGGTAGCGGGTAGTAATACCTATAAACCTCAGTAGTCCATGGTCTATATGACCCCTCAGCACAATTTGAAAACTTTTGCTCTTGTGAGTGGTGTATTGGATAGCATGTGATGTGTATAAATTGGTGTAAGCAGTATGGTGTATGGTGTAAGGTGCACGGTGTAAGGTGAATTTTGGAGACGAAATTCTTATAAGGAGGGGTGAATGTGACAACTCGAGAATTAGACAATTTATTAAAATCTTAAATGATTGATTTAAGGTCAAATATTAGACCTAGATAGAAAATAAGTGTATGCGTTTGATGTTATTGGGAAGGAATTTTGAGGATTTCAAAATTCTGTGAAGGATTTAGATGAATTATTCAGGATTAAGGATTTATGTGAATATGTTCTGTGTTTATGATTATGTATGTGTTCAGAATGTGGTTAAGGGTCATGGGTTGACCAGATAAATTATATCTGTGACAAACCCTAAGTTTATATTAAGAACGTCAACGTTCAGTTAGAAAACCCTAACGTTTGATAAGAAATCCTAGAAATCGGTTCTGGAAACCCTAGTTTTAGATTAAAGAATCAAAACCCTAATTGGATATTGAAAACCCTAGATCGGGAATGCAAATGCTATGAATAAGTTAAATGTCATTAATTATAAATTTATTAGGAAAAACCTAATGAATTCTTGAAACCCTATTTGAGTATTAGAAAACCCTAATACCATATCCGAAAATCCTAATTTGATTTTGAATATTTGAAACCTAATATCTGGGAAAATAACGGAAAATTATAATGCTCAAGTGATTTAAATTATAAGTTTAATAGGGTAAAGCTTAATTACTTAGCAAACCCTAATTTCCAAAATTTGAACCCTAATTATTCTGTTTGAAACCCTAAATCGGGATATTAAAACCCTAAATGGGAAGTTTGAAGATAAGTATAGAGTTTCTATGTTATTAATTGTAAGTATAATTAGGGATAACCCTAATTGATTTATTTGAAAAGCCCTAATTTCTAATATGGAAAACCTTGACATGCAATTAGAGAAAACCTAATTATTAACTTATAGAGTTTAATGTTAATTAGGAAGCCTTAACCCTAATTAGCAAGCTTGAACGAGATTAGTAAACTTTATTGTAATTAGGAAACCCTAATCTAAATTAGGAAACCTAATTTCTAAATTGAAAGATTATTTTCTATGTAAAATCCGAATTAGTGGGTTATAAACTCTAATGACCAATTATGACCCTAATTGCTAAATTAACAATTTTAATTAAGAGATAATAATCCTCAATAACAAGATTGAATTTCGTGATTTGGAAATCTTGTTATAATTATAGAATCCTAATTGCAATTTAGAAAATATTAAATTTCTATTTTTGAAACCTAAATTGGAATTATTAGAAATTAATTTGTCAAAACCTAAAGGGTTAAACCCTAAACCCTAAGGGTCAAACCCTAAGGGTTGAAACCTAATGATTATGGGAAATTACCAAGTTGCCTTGCACTTTATGAGCCAAAAGACCAAACTACCCTTTCTAATATTATATTGAGATGGAGTGTAGATCTAGCCCTAGTAAATGGTTGGTAACCAACCCCAAGCTAGCCATGTGCCTATATCTCTCAAAAATCAGATCTCATTGCCACTTAGTTTCAATTGTGACCATAGATTAAAAATCTAAGAGCTTTAAAAGTAGGACAAAGCTTACTTTATTTTTCATTTGAGCCAAGTCCATTTTCTCTCTTCCATCTGAATTTTGAGAGTGAAAGTGAGTGAAAAAAAAACCAAGTCCTTTAGCTTGCTAGGATCAAACACCAAAGATCAGATTAAAAAATTGAGCATTTATGAGGTATAAACCCTAATTCTAGAAATCCTTAGATCTGATGTTTGATGTTGTGATTTTATGTTTAAATGTGTAGTGTGTAGTATATATTAGTGATCTGGGTTGTAATATCACAGATCCATAACACTTAGATGCTCGAAATTGATGTTTTTAAAAATTTGGAAATCTGGAAAAAAATGGCCTGACAGCCGAATGTCAGAGGCTGTAGATCTCATCATGTTAAGTGTTTTTGATGTTTAAAGCTTGTAACATGTAGTTTGTTATGTGGTCTTTAAGCTGCAAAAACAATCAGAGTCATATCATCTCTAGATCAAAAGATATGAACGGTCAAACATCGTTGACCGATCACATTTTCTGTTTCTGGGCAAGCCCAGATTTTTCCAAATCGCCTGACAGGTTTTTAAAGGCACTTGATCTTGCTGTTATTTGCTCATTTGGTCAAGTTGTTGTTTGTTTATTGTAGTCTGGTATGTAGACTACATGTTTAAGTTACCAGATCACTTAGATCATAACTGTAATGGCCGGAAATTAAGGTCAAAATAGAGTTGATAAAATGCATTTTGAAGAATTATGGAAAACCCGAAATTGACGAAGAAAAGTCCTGGCATGCCCTTTGTCCGGCTTAAATATTGAGCTGGTGATGTTTTTAGACTGATATGATGTTACAAAGTTATACTCTGACATCATGACTACAAGTGGGAATCTTTATATCACACGAACAATACATAGACTGCAAACTATAGGGACCCAAAGTATGTACCTCGATTCTGGATAACCCAGAAAAACGAAGAACAGGCCTGACAAGGAATTCAATAGCTTATAATTTTCTGTTGAATGATAGGATTTCTAGAACACAAGTTGGACATTGTAGTATTGCATGTCAGCTTCATAATACATGTCTTATATTACCCAGAAACATGAAGATCATAAATTTATAAGTGGTCAAACATAGCACCTGGTTAACTGACATGGTGTTCTGGGCAGCTCAAGAACAGGACCAAGAACACCTATAGCGACGGTCCTGTCGCTATAGGGCCCTTTAGCGACGCTTATTTTCGGAAAATAGATTATTTTAATAAATAAATAGAAATAAATGGTTTTTAAATTATTAAAAATACATATTAAATTCTGAAAAATTATTTTAAAGCCTGAAAAATAGTTTTTAATTATTTGGAGTATATTTCAAAAATATTTAATATTTTGGAATATAAATGCGGTATTTATTTATTTAATTATAATATTAGATAAATTATTTAAAAATAGTTTTAATTCATGAAAAATCATGAAAAATTATATTATGGTGTTAGAAATATTTTAAGTTATTTTTGATGACTTTTGATATTTTGTGATGAAATTCATTAATATTTATTATTAATGGTAGTACATATATTTAATTAATATATTAGATAAATTATGAAAAAATAGAATTAATGCTTTAAAAATCATATAAAAATGATTTAAGTGTTATAAAAATATTTTGAGTTATAGAATATAACTTTTGATATTTTGTCATGAAAATATTAATATTTTAATATTTATAGCAATTATCGGATAATGAATTTGATTGTTAAAAATCATAGAAATATGATTTTAAGGTATTAAAATACTTTGTGATGTTATAATTATATTATAATATTATGTTATGATTTTCATTGATATTTGATATTAAATTAATATTAATGATCAAGGAATAATGTGGTATTTATATTAATATCAATTATTGATTTATGTTTTTAATTACTTTAAAAATATTTAAAGGAAATAATAAAGTATTAAAAATACTTTGAGATATTATAAATATGATATAATATTATGGCATATAATTCATTAATGTTTAGCAATAAATAAATATTAATGACTAAAGAATTATGTGGTATTTAATTCATTTAAATACGAGTTTAATGATTGGAAAATTATGATAAATGATATTAATTATCTGAAAATTATTACAAGTCTATGAAAATTGTTTTGACTGATAATATGATTATCTAAAATTATTGTTAATTGTTTAGGCAGAGTTTAATTAAACTTAAACTCGATATTTGTCCGATTAGACCGTCTGGATGATTAAATTGTGTCGGTTTCAACTTAAGACTTAATTAGTCTGGTTTGATGCTAAGTCTATGTGTTGTATAGACTGATAGGATTATGTGATAATGTGTTTAGGTTATTTTATACTGTGATGATATTATTCTAATATTTGGAGATCGGTATTATCTGTATTAGGTCTTCGGATAAAGTTAAGTTATATTCGTATCGATAATCAACGGTTCAGGCAAGTTTGTTTTTCTTAACCCTACTAAGAGTGTTTCATTCAGATATGCTTATGGTTAATCGTTACTGATTACCATGTAGAATTGTACTCTGTACATCTTGTATGTATAAGTCAGGTATATATTGTCCAGATATATATTGTTCATGTTTAATACTTGTTCAGTCAAAGGTTTGTTCATGCTAATTCACAACTACATTATGAATTATAGCCAACTTATTATTCAGACTCTTTCAATTATGATATATCCTTAAATTGTATTTAAACTTGCTGGGCAACTTTCATGCTCACCCTTGCTATATCATGATAAAACATTGCGAGATAAAGACGAATGCTTGGATACAAGGAAAGTTAAAGATGTTCCGACTTAGAGTTAATATCTTGTGATTAGATTTGTAATAGTCTTATATGATGATAATATCATGTGTCAGATAAGTTATGAAATGTGTATAAGTTATGGTTACTCGACCTTGGGGATAGTGTATAATGTTTAATATATGAACAATTTATGTTTATATCTTCCGCAACAGTTATAGAAATAGCGAACCGGATCCGCGGCGATTCGGGGCGCTACAAAACCTCTCCTTGACAGAACTTTCTAGACATTGCCAACAATGCTATCTAATAATATTATTCAAATAATATGAATTATTGATCTGATAATGAAAAATAATGTGCAGTGACAATTATTAAAATAACAATAATATAAAATATCAATGCAGCAATTATTGAATCAATAAAATAAAATATTGAACAGTAATTACGGTAACAATTATTGAGTAGTTCCTTCTTACGTAAGAATCAAAATTCAAAAATACTGTGCAATACCGTGTACTACTGTGCAACCACACGTATTACTGTATTTTAACCACCAGGTAATCCAACAGTGTTAACGATAATAATTACGCCATTATTTATAAAAACTCAAACTTGTCATTTTCTTCATTTTACAGTTATTCTGTTATGGGGCCCACAAATGACTGCGCCGTCATACGAATATTCCCGTCAAAAAGAATATTCCACGACCAAACGAATATTCCCCGACAACAATGAATATTTTATAACCACTTGCTTATTTTGCAAAATTTGTACATTTCACCCATAACCAAAATATTATATCAAATTAACTCCTTATTATTTCAAGATAATGAATAGAGGAAATTCAATTTTATTTATAATAAGTTGGGGTCTTACAACCTCCCCTCCTTATGAAATTTCGTCCTCGAAATTGACGTACGTATATGGTGTTTCGAAAAGGTGAGGATACCTCGCTTTCATTTTTGATTCCAACTCCCCGGTCATTTCTTCAATAGCATGGTTCCTCCATAAAACCACAACTTGTGGTATAACCTTTGTGCGTAGGACATGCTCTTTCCTATCTAAGATCTTGACAGGTACCTTCTTGTACATTAAATCCTTAGCTATCTCGTCTGGTTCTAACGCAATAATGTGGTTTGGGTCGTCCACATATTTACGTAACATCGATACGTGAAAAATGTTATGAACACGCGACATACTTAGTGTTAAGGCGAGTCTATAAGGCACAGTTCCTACTCGATCGAGGATTTCAAATAAATCAAAGGTTTGAGCTTTCTTCTCTTCATCGACTCTTATTTATATAATAACGCCTTCTTGCACCTTCTTTTTTATATTCATCAGCTCCGGTGTGTAACTTGAGCAGTTTTAACTTTATCAATTAAAGTTGATTTTACTCGTATATTTAACATCATAACGTGGGTCCCTAGAGTCTTTAACTCTATCTTTATCGTTTGTAAATTATACAAAATAGGTCTTTGTGTTCAACAATATCGCACTCGTACTCGCGTGTGATCTTCTACTCAATGCGTCTGCTACCACGTTCACTTTTCTAGGATGGTATGGTCAGAACAAGTGCCGAAATGAGTCTCATCTTGAGCTCTTGGAAAATCTTCTCGCATTCCTCGCTCCATACGAATTTTGTATCTTTCCGGGTCAGCTAAGTTAACGGAGTAGCGATTCGAGAAAATCCTTCCACGAATCTCTGATAATAACCAGGTAAGGCTAGAAAGCTATGTATTTCAATTACTGACTTATGTTGCTCTCAACTGTGACTCATATCTCAATCTTGGATATCACGTCACAATAGCACATATTGTTTTACCACCACACAAATATAGCGTCCCCTATAGAGAGTCTGGCTTTGGTGCATTCCACAAAGGAAGTCACCAGATAGAGGCTCGGGTACCAATTCTTGTACTTGGGTTTTCCACTCCTGAAGTTCAATAGGAGCCATTCGATATGAGATTTTAGAAATGGGTTTTGTACCGGGTTCAAAGTCGATACAAAATTCAATATCACACTCTAGGGGTAGGCCAGGAAATTCTTCAGGAAATACGTCAGGAGATTTACTAATAACAGAAATATCATTCAAATCTGACATATTTTTGTTTAAATCCATGAAATAGGCTAAGAAAGCTTGACATCCATTTTTCAATAAACGAATGGCTTAATGGCTTGATATGAAAGTGTTTGACTTCAATGGTTTGGTTGCTTGAATTCGCATAACAGGTTGGTTAGGAATATAAAAACTAACAACCTTACGAAAATAATCAATTTTGACATGATGAGTAGTTAAACAATCAATCCCTAAAATCACATCAAATGCAAGTATCTTTATAGAGATAAGATCAACAGGTAATGTGATGGTGCCAACTTGGATCAAGCAAGATTTATAACCAGTGGATGTAATAAAAGTTTCTCCTAACGGGGTCTCAACAGATAAGTCAAATTCTAATTTCTCCGGAGTCAAGTTTAAACGTTGAGCACAAGTAGAGGAGATAAAAGAATGGGTAGAAATGGTATCTAATAAGGTATAGATTTCGCAAGAATTTATAATTAACTAACCCATGATACCTTCGTTCGAGTTCCTCGTATTTTGGGCAGTCACGACAAACGCTCTTCCAGAAATTGCCGACTTTATTTTGTCTGTATCCGCCTTTGGTGCCACCGTCCCTGCTGGACTTGATTTCTCTACAGGACAAAATCGAGCTATGTGACCGTCTTTTCCACAACTAAAACATACCTTGGAAGGCTGTGAACAGTTTGGACTTATATGTCCCTACTCTCCGCATCTGTAGCATCTAACTGGCGGTCGTTCTCCTCCCCTAAAACTTGTTGTTGGTGCTGGTGCTGCTGTCGACGTCTTCCCGTCATCGTTAAATCTTCTCTTCTTGAAATTTTCACTTGAATATTTCTTTTATTATCTTGGCCATGATTACCACCGAAGTGGTTACCATTTTTGGCATGATAATTTCCTCCACGATGGTTATTATTGTTCCGATTACCGTTGCCACTGGTACAATTATCATCGAGTTGTTGGTCGTTATTCTTCGGTTGAGCTGACTCATTATCGCACTCCAATAACTGAGCCCTATTCAAAACATCTGAATATAAACAAAGTTTGTGAGAAAAGAGGTATTGACGTATTTCAGGTTTCAAACCTTGCTGAAACATTCGCGTCATTCTCTCCTCATTATCAACCAAATGGGATGCAAATCGGGACAACTCGACAAACTTAGCTTCGTATTACAACACTTTCATATTGTTTTGCTCCAGCTTGATGAACTCTACCTCCTTCATGTGACGAATACTTTTAGGAAAGTATTTGTCATTGAACAGTTTTTGAAATGTTTCCCAAGACATATTGAGTGCGGCAGGCTGGGTACGCTTCCCAGATTTCCACCAGTAATCCGCCACACCACAGAACATAAAGGTTGCGAATGGAACCTTCTATTCCTCCGTGCATCCCAAGACATCAAATATCTTGGTGATAAGTGGGTTTTATACCTACTTATTGGATGTCAATGAAGACACTCGAAATTTTCTGCGCTCCTATTACTAACATTGTAGGAGGGTAGATTCATCTTTTGGAGATAACCCTGAAAGACAGCTTACATCCATTTCGGATACTACCAGAAGTTTAGTTCCAACACGAAACACAAACCTTGAACATCAGTTCCAACCCGGAACACAAACCGGGAACATCATCTTAAACCCGGAACACACACCGGGAATGTCATTTCCAATCTCGGAGATAACCCCGAGATATGCAGATTAAAAGACCGGCAACAACACCGGAGAGGACAATTCTGTCTCGGTGATAACACCGTGACGCTCAGTTCCAGTCCCAGAGACAACACTGGGAGTAGCAACCCTATCCTTGGTGATAGCCCAAAGAGATGCCATTGCAGTTCCTGCGATAACCCCGGAAATCCTTGTTTCAAACATATGCAATCAGCTTCAACCACAGACATCCTGTCGAGGCAACACACCTCAGACCCAGAGATAACAATGGGCAGATAAGAATATCCATAGATGACAGTGAGACATACAATCAAACAGCAGTCCAATCTCAGATGTAACCCTGAGCAACGTCTGCTTTCCACTTAAACCGACGATAACCCCGGTGAGGAGTCACAATGTTATCTTAGCATCTTAACAAGATGATATCGTGACATACCAACAAGTAGTCCAATCTTAGCTATAACCCTGAGCAACGTCTACTTTCAACTCAAACCGGCGATAACCCCGGCGATGAGTCAAACGTCATCTTGTTCATTCGACAATGGCACGTCGTCTCAACACTTTATACATACATCCAACAATGTCCCACAAGAGCCGAGGATTGACAATCCCGAGTGACTATTACGTGTGACAGTACTTTGGATAGAATTTGAAGCTTGAAGACCATGGGCATAGACCCTCTTCGACTTTGTACAACCTCTAATCCATGTCATTGCGTAACTCTCGACACAAGCGGTCCAGAAGAAGGTCGGATATATACCTCGTTCGGATGCTTTCCGGATTGAAGTTACGCAAGTTCGAAAGGGACATTATAGTGCATGAGTGCACGTACTATGAGACCATGGGACCCGCGAGGCTCGGATGCATCACGACCACCCGCGAGTACAAGCTACAATTTTGCTGCAGTACCTATGACCATCCGTCTATATATACAAGCCTTGGGGTCAGCCATTTGAAAGTAGAGGGAGGGAAAAAGGCGAGGAAGCCCTATCCATTTTACTCTACATAAACACCTTTAAAGTGTTTCCTCATTTCTAAACACTAGTTAGCTCACATATAACTATCTTTTATCCGGTGGGAGCTGAGTGTTTATCCATTTAAAGTTATAGAAGTCTACTTTGGCAGCCCACTGTAAGCCTTCTTGTATTTTATAAAGCCTTCTTCTCATATTAGCACACACTGTTGTACACGTTGAGAGTCGTGTGAGTGTGTTTTCCTGGACTTCGGTCCGTGGTTTTCATTTCTGTCTGTATATATATATACTTATATATACTTATATATTTTATATATATGGACTAACATTATCGAGTTATGCCTCGATTGAGCCTAGACTTCGGTCTGGAGCGTTTAATTGCTTATATATATATACTTATATATATCAGACTTTGTCTTATGAGCCTGGATTTTATATCCGGTGCATTTAATTGCTTATATATATATATATAATTGTTGTAAGACATATCTGATGAGCCTGGATTTACATCCAGTGCGTTAATTACTTTTATATATATATATACATATATATAATTGCTGTCGGACATATCCGATAAGCCTGGATTCACATCTAGTATATATATATATATATATATATATATATATATATTTACATTTACATCGATCACAGAGTTCACTTCGTGGCCTTTTACATTTATTTATATTAAATTCCGTCACCTTTGGAGTTTACTTAAATGGCGATTGATCGCTTTACTGACTTTATTTATATTTTGTCCACTTTGGAGTTTACTTAAGTGGCGGTTGATCATGTTTATATATATATATATATATATATATATATATATATATATATATATATATATATATTTACACTTTTATATATATATAACTTCTTCTTTATAACTACTTTCTATACAAATTGCAGTATCATGTGAGCCTAGGAATCATGTGATCACAGATTCAGTCTACTGAATCTAGATTCGATTCCCATGATGGACATTTTTCAGCTGTAAGCAGCTTGTACATTATTTTATAGTGTCTGAATTTCCTTGGATGGTTGTCATGCCCATGAGGAGTTCAGCACTGCTGTATATTATTTTCTCGAGAATGCTTCGCATCTCGAAAATAAAAGCAAACAAGCCGAACATTTAATAATAAAATGGAAGTATGAAAAGGTCTCAATTCCTATTGAGCACAGGGTTTGAAAAACCTCTTTTATAAAATATCATTGCTATATCTTGGTTAAAACTGAATTTTTCTATAAAATTCAAACCTTGTGTATATAGGTGCGAACGAGGCCTCACACTACTTTCAAATAACTGCACATTGATCCACACACACAAACACATATATTCATATAACAATTTCTTTGAAAAGTGGTGGTCACCGTGGTAACACGGATGTTGGGGGGTGCCTAACACCTTCCCTCCGCATAATCAAGCCCCTGGACCCAAAATTAATCTCGGTTTCACAGACCCGTCTAGCAGTGTCAAAACACTGGGTCAATGTGCAAACCTTTTCGGTTGCGTTGGTGCAACCAGTTAAAAACACCAACTGGAGACTTTTAAAGTCAAATCGTCGACATTATATATGTCGGACCTTTTTCACTTATTTTTTTCAAACAAATCTCACATTAACATGAAAACACCAAAGAACAAGTAACGAAAAGGACACTCAAAAATCCCGACGTCGGCGGTGGCGGCGACTCTGCTGGGGACTCGGTAAGAGGGCTTAAGCCGCTATTTCAAGCCTTTCAAAATTGTTATATGCTTGTGTGTGAATGTTGCATTTACATTTATGATGAATGTGTACGAATGCATCTTAATTACTGCACTGCTAAATATCTATCTATGATATTAGTGCTTCGCACATGTCATCATTTTGCATAAACAGTGAGACATGTTATATGTGAATGTATGTTGTGTGGTCCCTCCACTAGGAGGCTATCCTGTCGGTGTTTGATTACTGGACTAGTGGGAAGAATGATTCCCCGGGGCTCAGGAAAGGCACCACTCAGATTCCCTCCAATTGAACGACCGGATTAGCTTCCCGTCAAGTAGATTTCGATGATCTGGGAACCTTCATGCCAAAAAGCCGCGAGAGTAACCCTAAGATAGGTCAACCTCTGATAAACCAAACGCGGAGGGAAGTCTCTTCATACTTTCCATTTTAAATTACCTATAAAAACATTTACTTGTAATTCTATTCCATGTTCATTCATATGTAATGGAAAATATGAAGAATATATGTGCATGCATGACATGTTATCAATTAACAACCGGTTTTGCAGGACAAAATTCCTAAACGGACATGTTATGATAACATTTACATTACCCTAAGACTAAACTACATAAGTCTTTTGTAGGGAAGCAATTGGGCTGTTACCGCTTCAAAATCCAAAAAGGCGCGAGCTTCACACAATCATGTCTTCTTGACCGATCTAATCTTATCTCTCGAGAAGAATTTGATGGATTGAGTAAACAAATCATAGACTTGGCTATTCTACTAAAAAATTACACCCGATCTACTCGAGTGCGAAGATACCTACACATACAGAAATCCTCTACACAAGGAGGAGTTCAAGTGCGGAAAAAACAATTCCGAACATCGATTGGATACAACCAACAAAGACCACAAAACACCCATCTCAAAGGAGATCTGAACACCGGTGATATCGGGGAAGAAGGTCCTTCAAATGGAGGAAACTATTCATTCGTTCTCAAAGGGATTGGAACCCATGGCGGTGTTTCTTATCTGAGACCTTTGCATATTTCACAGTGTTCAATATCCGAGAGAAATTCAAGACCCCTAATTTTGAGAAATATGACGGATTAGGGGATCCTTATACACATTTAAAGTGTTCATTGGAGAACTTGGGTCTTACGAGAAAATGAAAAGCTCGAATGCATTTGTTTTAGAAAAAGTCATTGGAGAAGCTTGTTCATGGTATACCCAGTTAGACAACTCTAAGATCCATAGCATGGGAAGAGCTAGCTCACGCCTTCCTCCTCAATCTGATTTTCAATCTCGGATGGCTCTGGCCAGGTACCAAATTACCAAGGTCAAGAAATAGTCTAATGAGTCATTTAGAGTATGCTCAAAGGTGGAGGCGCCTTCTTTGCTCAAGTTATTCCTTCCATGATGAGAATCGAAATGGTCATGACCTTCATAGATGTACAGAGAAGCTCCTTTCTATGAAAGAGTTCTAGGCTGGTATTGGCAAACCATTTTACGAAATGATCAAACACGGTGAGAGATGGTGAAATGGGATTGAAGTCCGGTAAAATTCAAGACCTAGCCACTCTTAAAGCTGTTGCTGAGCACATCCAGTCCGGATCTTATGGAAACAACCCCGGAGGGTCCATAAAAAGAAAGAGGAGGATGTTTCCTTGATACTACAAGGACAAAAAGGTACTCCAAGCATGCTATCACGAGGAAAACTACTCCCTTTTCGGCACAATCTTGAACCCTCCATTGACTAAAAGTGGAGAAGTAAAAGCGACCTCGAGCGTTCACACCCTTAGGGGACTCGCTCGAGAATATTCTTGCTCTTACGATTTGCTCGGAAGAAAATTACCTGACATCTTCTTCCACCAACCAACCCTAATGGGAGGGTTTTAATAATACTTTCGAAAGTGTGCTTATCATGCCGGGGCACTGGACATGATACTCAAGATTGTTGGGCCTTGAAACATAAGATTCAAGATCTAATAGACAACGGTGAGATCGTGGTCACCAAACTAGATCAACCTCATGTGCAAGACAACCCTCTTCCTCAACATAAAGAAGAAGAGGTCAACATGATCAGTTGGAGCACTGTACAAGGTTCCAATTATACTGGCGAATCATCCCAACCCATCATAGATGGTGTTGACAAATGGTATTATGCAAAGTTCCAGTTTACCATGGAACAAAAGATGAAAGCTCTTTCCACACAAATTGAACAATTGGCAGAACTGGTGACCTACCAGTATCAAGTCACACGCCAATTAATCAGGTAGGAGCATGCCTATTTACTTCCATTTGTTGTAAATGATCCATCAACACCTTCAGAAAGCGAAGCTATGGAGGATAAGGTTGCAAAGCGAGCAAATGCTAAAGCCTGTCGAGATTTTGCCAATCAGAGGGAATTCACCTATTTGGGCCAATCCATGGAGGAGATACTACAGATGTTGATTAACAAAGGAAGAATTACCTTCCTTCTCCCTCCAATCAATCCTCGTTCAGGACGGTTCAGTCCTGATAAAATGTGTCAATATCATTCATATTCTCGCGGTCACAGCACAGAAGAATGCTGGGCACTCCGCCATCTCATTCAGAATCTAATTGATAGCGGTGTCCTACAAATAACAGATGATTACACTGTACAGCTCAAGGGTGGGAATGCATGTACTACCAAATGGAAGGGATCAGTAGCAGTTATATCTGAAGTAGATGATGAGACTGTCAAAGTATTTCCCATACAACCAATTCAACTCAAAGGAGCTAACAATCCTTTGAAAGTGGCCGCACCAGAGCTAATTTCTTTACCTTTCAGACCACAACATCTTGTTGTCAGCTCACACAAAGTTCCATGGAATTATGAAGAAGCTAAAGGATCCACGTCTCATACTCTTTTGCTACGATTATCGAAGGAAAATCCACTATATCTTCCTCAATGGGTTATTAAACCTACTTGCAAAGCAAAGGGAAGTTGCCCGTGGAGAAGATTGAAAAATTCCTCCGCATACTATATGGCCACAATGAAGCCAAAGTGGTTTTAAGCTTGCGAGAAGCTCCACACCAAATTTCAATCTTTGGACTTGGTTTTCTCTTAGGGATCATCCGGAAGATCTTATTGAAGGTTTTAGAAGAAGCATATTTGCGAAAATCAGTGGATGTGGAAAAATTTCAACATTTGGTTGATCACATTTTCAACAACAATGTGATATCCTTCACTGATGACGATATACCTCCCGAAGGGACCGGTCATTGCAAGCCTTTGCATATTACAGTTTTGTCTTCCAGGTACATGCTAGCAGGAATATTGATAGATGGAGGCTCATCTCTAAATATATGTCCTTATGCCACCTTGGTAAAGATGAATATCAATCTCAAGCGGATCCAAAGTAGCCACAAGGTTATTAGAGCTTTTGATGGATCCCGGCGAAATTCCGTTGGAAAGATTGAATTGCCAATTGAGATTGGTCCCAATACATTCAATGTATCCTTCCACGTCCTCAAGATAGACTCAGGATACAACCTGCTATTGGGGAGACCATGGATACACATGGCTGGAGCTGTTCCCTCCACCTTACATCAACAACTTAAATACATTATCAACAACGATCTAGTCATTGTCAGCGGCGGGCCGGATTGTCACGAACAAGGAACTCTACCAATTATCGACTTCAATTCGGAAGTTGAACCGGCCGGTTCCATACTTTGAAGTGAGTAACCGTAACATGCAATACCATTCTATTGGGCGCCACTTCCCATACCCAAGATTTCTACCGAGGTTATGTCGGCCACTCAAGAAATGATGTCATTGGGTCATCAACTTTGGACAAGGGCTTGGTAAAGATAAGCGAGGGTATTAAGCACCCTATCCAAATATCGGTCAAATTGGAGCAATTTGGACTAGGCTATTACGCGAGTTCGATTCTGACGAGGAATCCTCATAATCACAAGAGTTCCTCAAGCTTCCATGCATACGGCGATTTTCTATACCTTTACCTCATGAGTTGATACAATCTCCGATAAAGGTTCCGGCCCATGTTGTGGCTATCTTTGTTTCCAAAACGATTGCCAATCAAAGCAAAAGAGGTGTTGATTCTTGATCCGAGGTGGAAGAAAAGGAACAAAACGTAAACATGACCTTGCCTTGAAGATGGCAGGTATTCACGTCATTGTTCATGATGAACATACAAACAGATACACCCCAGACGATGATTGCCCAGATGTCATGGTTATCATTTGGGAGAAGAAGGACAATGACAATCCTTCCATCACTGCGATCCATCGGGACTTTGCCCTCGACAATTGGAGCGACACTCCATTCATTGGTCGACGAGGGGTAAAATGGGCGAAAAAATCCTCTACCCTGTAGATAACTTTAATTGCTTGCTTTCCTTTCTGACACTAGCGATTATTTTATCAAGTACATGCTAACACTTTTGTATGATCGAGCGATTGCATATATTAAGTGAAAGCATCTTTTGTTTCGGGACTCTGAATTTAGATGTGCACATCGCTGCTTGATGACATACCTTCTCTCCACAAGGGTTGTAACTTTGATGTAAAGTTGGACTCGGACTTGATGGACATCCAAGAGGACATTGAGACACCTCGAGAGATTAAGGAATGGGTCGCAGACAAAAAACCCAAACCCAATCTTGATCAAACCACTCCTTTCAATCTCGGAACCTTAGACAACCTTAAGCTAATCCAGTTGGTTCGGACCTTACCACAAATCAACGGAATGACATGGTTGCACTATTAACCCAATTCCAGGATGTATTTGCATGGTCTCATGAAGACATGGTGGGTTTGTCCACTGACATTGTTCTTCATCGCCTTCCCATTAAAGAAGGATTCAAGCCAGTTAGGCAAAAGCTCAGGCGATTAAAACCTGAATGGAGTTTAAAAGTCAAAGAGGAAATTGTGAAACAATTTTAAGTTGGCATCATCATGGTGTCTACATATCCGGAGTGGATATCCAACATTGTTCCCATGCCTAAACCAGGGGGAAAGGTGCGAGTTTGTGTGGATTACCGGGATTTGAACAAAGCTTGCCTTAAAGATAGCTTTCATGTGCCCTTTATCCACATTCTTATTGACAATACTGCTCAATACGACATGTACTCCTTTGCTGATTGCTTTGCGGGGTACCATCAAATTATAGTTCATTGAGGAAGATTGTGAGAAAACTGCTTTCATCACGCCTTGGGGAACCTTTTGCTCTGATGATCATTGTCATTCGGCCTTCATCAATCTTAAGGGCAACCTATCGTGACTATGATGGCTCTTTTCCATGATTTAATGCACAAGAGATAGAGATCTACGTGGATGACATCATTGTCAAATCCTGGAAGGAGGAGGACCACTTAGACCATCTCACAAAACTTTTTAATAGGTTGCGTAAGTACAACTTAAAGTTGAATCCCGCCAAGTGCACTTTTGGTGTTAAGTCAGGCAAGTTGCTAGGTTTCCTAGTCAGCCACAAAGGGATTGAACTGGATTATACAAAAATCTAGGCCATCAAGGAAATGCCCATTCCTCAGACAGAGAAGGAAATACGGGGATTTTTGGGAAGAATCAATTTCATTAACAGATTCATTTCTCAACTCACAGCAACCTGTGAGCCAATCTTCAAGCTGTTAAGGAAGAACTCCTCCATGAAATGGAATGATTAGTGTCAGAAAGCCTTCCTTACCATTAAAGAGAAACTGATTAATGCTCCTGTTTTGGTACCTCCCAGGGATGATGTTCCCATGTTCATGTACCTATCCATAAATGACAATGCCATGAAGTTGCATCTTTGAAGCGAAAAAGATAATAGAGGCCAAGAACGAGCTATCTATTACCTCAGCAAAAGATTCAGCATCAATGAACACAAGTACACTCTGATTGAGAAGACTTGTTGTGCTTTAGCATGGGCTTCTATGAGGTTACAACATTACCTCCATGGTCACATAACCCATCTCATATCCCGAATGGATACTCTCAAGTATGTGTTCAACAAGCCCATACTGAATTGTCGACTGTCCAGATGGCAGTTGATCCTACAGAAATTTGACATCGTGTATGTGATACAAAAGTCTGTCAAAGGTCAAGGAATTACGGATCAACTGGCTGCCGCACCTGTAGGGGATTATAAACCCTTAAAAACATACTTTCCTGACGAAGGAGTAATGACAATTCAGCTATAACATCATTACGATACATCCCGTACGTGGAAAATCTATTTTGATAGAAATTGTTAATTAGAAGGCTCGAGTGGGTAGTTTTAATATCCGAGATGCAGGAGCAATAGTATCCGTCGTTCATTAAATTGTAGTTTGTCAGCACCAACAACACAACTGAGTATGAAGGCTGTATCATGGGGCTAAAACTTGCCCGTTCATTGGGCATCAGGCGGTTAACTGTCTTTGGGGATTCCGAATTGGTAATCAAGCAATCCACAGGAATCTATCAAACCAAAGAATTACATTTACTGCCTTACCATCGGCAAGTTCTACAGATAGCTTTGGAGTTTGAAGAAATCTCCTTTCTACACATTCCTCATAATAGGAATGATTTTACAGATGCATTAGCAACGTTGGCCTCCTTGGTTTACATACTGGACAAGGAAAACATGCCAAGCATCACGTTTACTCTGCAAAGAGCCCCAGTCTATCGGAATTATGTTGGAGAAGTATTGGATGAGTTACCTCCCATCCACAACCCTTGGTATCAGCACATCAAGGAGTATCTACGAGATGGATCTACACCCGCTGAGGCGAGCCTAACTGAGAAGAGGAGGATTCATCGACTTGCTATGATGGAGGAGTTATGCAAAAAATTCCACATCAAACATCTCAACTCCGTCATCTACTGTCCAAAGATGAATGGTGTTGTTGAAGCGGCTAATAAAAACATCAAAAAGATCATGCAGAAAATGTCCACTAATCACAAAGGATGGCCTAACCTCTTGCCTATTACTTTATTAGCCTATAGAACTTCTATGTGAACTTCCACTGGGGCAACCCCCTACTCACTAGTCTATGGGATGGAAGCAGTGCTCCCCATAGAAGTGGAAATGGAATCCCTCAGAGTATTGATGGATGCTCAGTTGGATGAAGACCAATGGGTACAAGAAAGGTATCACCAATTGTCTCTGATAGACGAAAGACGATCCGCTACTATCTTCCATGGTTAGTTATATCAGCAAAGGATCGCACAATCCTACAACAGAAAAGTCCGACTACGGCAATTCAAACAACATGACTTGGTTTTGAAGAAGATCATTGACAACCAAGATTAATCTAAGGGAAAATTCGCTCCTAACTGGGAAGGCCCATTTGTTGTCAAGGAAGTATTGACAGGAGGTGCTCTCAGATTTCAGGAAATGGATGGCGATGAATTTCCACAGCTTATCAACTCGAACACCATGAAACGGTACTATGTTGAAGTTACCATCAAACAAACATCCTGGTTTTGATAATCAAATCATCAGTCATTCCGGTTTTGAACCCTTTCATTTTTGAATACTCTTCTGCCCCTCAGGGAAACATATACTTCAGGCCAGCAGCCTGGTTTTACTTCATTTCAAACCTTTCATACAATCTCGGTTATCCTGAAGACGGGATTTAACCTTTCACAATTTTGGTTATCCTGAAGACGGGATCGAACCTTTCACACATGCAGTTTATCCTGAAGAAGGGATTAAACTTTTCTATGCCTGTAGTTTGTCCTGAGGACGGGATCAAGCTTTTTACACACTTGCAGTTTGTCCCCATTATGGGATTAAACTTTCTTCTTCCCGCAGTATAGCCTGTACATGGGATTCACACTTCTCTTCACCTTCAATTCGTCCTGAGGGGCGAACTACGTCGACCTGATCTCCCTGATATCCAGGGGTACGTAGGCAACCATATTCTATATGGCCCGGTCGCAATAAAGAAAAACAACAAAAACATTTCTGCCCTTTCTCTATAAAACAACAAAAATAACAAAAATACTTCTACACCCATCTACCTTCCGCATTCAGCGTTGAACCTCCTACACTAGGTTTGAACTACGCAGACTTGATCTCCTCTTGATAGGAGTGCGTGGCGACCCATTCATGGTGCGATCTAACCCTACGAACAACATACTTGTCACCGCGATGCAGGATCTACCTTGATTTGCCCCATTTCATCGGTTTTGAGGATCAAAGGGATGGAATTATCCAACCTCTTCTCACAAATAGAAGATTCGGTGACCATCTAAGTGCGATCATGCCTCGAAGAGCAATACCAACCCATAAGAGATGGAATTAACTAGCATTCTCACAAATAGAAATCTTGGCGACCATCACGTAGTGCGGTTAATCTCAAAGAGGAAGAAACCACCCTCCTCTCCACTTTTCCATCTGAGATACAGGTCCCAGACACCAAAGATGGTAGGGATTTACAAAAATCGATGATTCGTTCTAAGAGATCTTGCGGCGTCTCAATGTCCATCTATCGAGGATAAGTTCAAAATGCATCAAGATCACAAGGCCACAGAGAAAGCAGAGCCAAACATCAAGCAAGTATCAAGGCATAACTATAAGGGAAGTGAATCAAAATATATTTCCACGCCATATATATCTTTGTTTTATATATACATCTTTGCTATACATGACAAAATGGCTAAGCTAGTCTGTGCAGGAAAATACAAAGCTATCTATAGATCTGTGTGTATGCGGACTATCAGATCTAACATAGCATCCCTCTCTGAAGACGGAGGAAGAACTGCAAGCTCCTGCCTAAGGGTATCTACATGAGCTAGCAGATCAGAGGCTAACTACATGGTGGCATAATGCTCATCAATGTAAGCACTCATGTCAGCAAGACTGATAGTCATCTGGGATCTAACTGAAGTGCTATCTGCAATGGCCACATCAATAGCAGATAAAGTGGGATCCCGCTCCGCAATCAATACATCCCTGGCTGATCTAGCCTCATCCCTCTCTATGAGCGGTATCTCTCTCGATTAAGAGTCATCGACATCGCGACCCCTAGCTTTGATCTCTATCATAGGTCATCGGATGTAAGCTCTTGCTCCAAAAGTTGTCTTAGAATCTTGAAATAACAAAGTGGCACTTTCGGGGTGGGAGAATCCATCACAAATCTTTGGCAACCAGCGATCAAATCATCGATGGGAATAACGACCTCCTCATCGGCTCCTCATCGTCGGTAATCAATCCCACACTATGGATCTTTACTTGCAGTATGATCGATCTCTGTGTCTCCATCGATCTGGAATACTCTGTAGAACAACTGGATGACTGATGAAAACTTCAATGACTCTCGTGATCCCAACGGGCATACAACACGATCATCTCCTCCGTTGATAAATGGTGTGGCCTTGACCGACTCTCTTGCCCCCTCATACGGATGAAAATCCTGGCCCGGGTCAAACCGACACATCACGGCCAATGGGTGGTAAGTAATCATGCCCCTCAATCCGGCCGGAGGAGATAATCCATGCTCGGAGCATGAGTAATGAAGCTATAGGGTGAACTAAGCCTGAACACGACAATATGGCAAAGCGGATCCCTAATCCTCGCCAAGAAAGTGACGACCACGATGCATTGTCTATACTGCTCTCACGAATTGAAAGGAGTATGACATGGCTATCTCACGGGTGAAATAAAACCCCTGCCATCTAAATGTGCCAATCGGTCTCAAGTGTGACATAAACCACACATACAGCATGATCGAGCTACCTATAAACACTCCTACCGGATAAGTGCAGCAGTATGTAGCTGACCTTAGTGTCTCTACAATAATCATCGGTACAATGATGGTGACCCTCCTCACGAGAGCTCTCATTTGCCATAATGACGCCGCGATATCCAAATTCATCCATATACTGCATGACATGAAGGCGTATGACAATACGCATAGATGCAGTACATCTACTTTGGCTGAACGCCAATGATCCTCCGGTGTGGTGAAATCCCCGAAATGCCATGCATAGCTGTCCTCAGAGCCAAACCTGTCAAACAGGAAATGCTAGGATATCACGTGGCTGGATGTAATCTCGTCCTGGACCACTCTACGTCTCAATCCGGTGAGGGTCATGAACTGTCTGCTCATATCTCCAATAACCATATGCACGCAAGGTCTGTCCAGCGGCATCATCGTCAACCGTATATACTCCTCCAAAGTAGGAGTTAACTCCTAGGTCCCAAATCGGAAAACCTACCTCTCTGATACCCAATGCTCTAGCATGCCCTCTACAAATCTTGTGGGAACCTGAAACATCAATAGGGTCATAGTATGCTGCAGCAAATCATCTACGATCATCATGTCTGATGGTGATATATTATCATACCTTGAGCGCATACCAGCTACCACCACAAATGGTGGGGTATGATCAATAAGGCTAACTGTCGAAGAAGACATCTATACGGGCCGTGTCATAAGACCATCCATGGGTCAATGCTGAATATCTCTGGACATACATATATATGCATAACATAATAACATGCATGATACAATAGATGGTAATATGATATAGGGAATGGAAAACTGTACATACATTCCTAAGTATATCATCATCTAATACATCTCTGTACAGCTACAATACAGGGAAATGGGGCGAAGCTACCCAACATACAACAGAGGCCATTCAAAAGAGTTAGCGAGAAATACACTAGAAAAAGTCAAGAGTGTCGAGGTCTACATCATCGATCTTGTCCACCTGATGTAACTCCTCCCGAGTCACTGGATCTCTATCTACAGGGATGTCGGTAGATCTGAGGGAGGATCTGCGTTGGCAAAACCATATGGGTCACTTAAGGGACCCGGTAGCTTGAGCTGGAAGGATCAAAAGTATCTACCTCTGCGGGATCTACGCCCCAAATGTTGAATGAAAAGATGTGGCCGGTCCAATTGCCGAAGTCGATCTGTCAATCTGTGTCACATGAGTCGGATCTGACGAGGCTAGCAATCCGTCATCACAAATCCATGGAACCATCATCACCATAAAGATCCACGGAACCATATCCCCATAAACGTGGGCGAACATCTCCACGAGCTCCAATCGTATGAGGTCGATCCCCATCAATGGGATGTCGATGACGGGTGATGCTGCGAATAGGCCAATAACGCTTAAAGAGGATGCAAGATCGGTATACTGAATCTCTCTGTAGTGCTCCTAATAAAGACGCTATCCTAAATAGAGCTCCCATCCTCCATCTCAGAAAGAGAGGAATCCTGCGGTGGAAATGGCGTACTCTACTCGGTGGTACCCATCCTCAAAACCAACTCCCAAATGCTCTCGGTAGGGAATCCATGTGATAACATCGTTGTCAATAGCTCCAATTTGTGGCAACAATGAGTGAAACCCTCGACCAATGAGGACCTCACTTGATGGGAATGATGCCATCTCTCCATCCTCGTGGATAGGTGTCTAAACCTAACACGCTCACGGGACGCATAAACAAGGAAGCCTCTCATAGGCACAAAGCGCTTGACACAAAGGCAAACATCTGTCATGGTCAGTCATCACTCTTAACCTATACATGGGAAAAGACAAGAGAAATACTCACCCAGTAGAAATGGGTAGAATCCCTAACCACGCCTCGGTCAAGCCTCAGCGATCGCATGCGCATTCCCATGAGGAAGTAGGCAAAGGTGTAGGAACCCCAATCATACTCTCCTATACGGTCCACGTGTCGAGTGGCGCTGATCAAAGCGAAGGACACTATAGAGGAATTATCTGCTATGAAGTAGCCCCTAATGATCATCAGGAACAATCACTGGGGATCGCACTCTCACATCATTGGGTATGGGCTCACTCAACAGCCCGCTAATAGCATCTACGCTCAAAGGACCTGTATGAATAGTCCTGCCCTTGAGCGCCTCCGCCGGAACTCCCAATAAGGATCTGACGGCAGTAGGGGTGATATCCGTGCGTGCAAGGCACCGCTCCCCTCAAACTCCATACACATGATAAACCGCTAATCCATCGACATCATCATCACCTCACGCGGTCCTAGCAAATGGAGTGGTAGTGCAGGTGAAACCACCGCTCAGACAATGCCTTGAGGTAACCCCAGGGACAGCGACGGGGTAGAATGGAGAAGAACCTCCCGAATCCCCAGCCATGGACGATTGCTCTATAGTCATCATGCAAGGCCTGATACATAGAGTGGATGCTAAACTAGTTCCCTCTAGGCTATGTGAAGCTGGGAACCTACATCAAATGCAGATCAACATCAGACTCCTTGACTCCTCATCAATATAAAATAAGGAAGATTAAAGATCTAACTTCATACCTTGTTTGCGTCTTGGTATCTTTGAAGGATTCCTACTCAAGTCACCCAAGATGCAGGTTTTGCCAGATCTGGGTTTGCCACTTGAATACGGGAACCTCGAATTCCCTCCTATTGGGAACTTTAACTTGCATGAATGGGGATCGGCCTCAGCGGGCAGAACCTCGATCGGTGCATCCTCCTCCTTGTCCTCGACATTCGGATCACTTTAACCCAAATAGGGGTGTGGTCATTTCCTACAGAGTCTTTTCAAAATGCATTCTATATTACATGCATGCGTCATTGTAATTTAACATACATCTAGGCTCTTCAAAAGCCCTCCTGTACACTTTAGAAGTGGTCTATCCACGCGAGAACTACTCGGTTGCCATTGATCCGGATCCATGATATCTGGACAATACATTACAGTAAAAAATCCGTAAGTGTAGTCTAATTACCAGGATTATTTTGCTTGTCTACCTTTACTCATTTGTCCTCAGATAGGATAAGAAATGACAGTAAAAGGTGCCAATTTGACTGTTTTAAAAGTCAAATTTTTTCACATCATTATGTTCAGCATGGTTTAATACTAACATTTACTATGTTGAATATTTTTTATCAAGTCATATCAGCATGCATATTCACTACTATGTGTCTAAATGCATTTCATGCTATAAGTCATTTTCAACGGATGAAATTGGAAAAAAATACATGCATGTGTTACCGGGATGATGAAGAATGCTTATGCGATGGCGAGAATATCGAGAAAGTTGCCCGAACTTCGGCAATTACGAAGAAGAGCTCTCGGATTTCCTTCGTTCACTGTGAACTTGAAAATGACTTATAAAGCAACCAGTACTTTATACATAGAAGCACGGTTGGTCGCAGCTAACCTCTGACTCCTAACAAGTACACTGCGGCACTCTCTACATGGGTCCCACCTCCGGCTCGCTCTAGTTAGAGTTACAAAGGAGGTCTCACAAAGTGAAAAATGCCAATCGGGAATAAAATGCTACTGCGATTGGCGGAATAACTGAAAATCTAGTTTTTCGTCGATCGAGTTAAACTCCGTCGTCTCAAAGGTATTCACTTTGAATACGGGGTATACTATACCAATGAGCTCGACTTTCATAGATAATGCTCTCGTAATACCCCACAAAGGTCCGATCTTTGTCATTTGCGAATTCACAACCCTAAACCTCCCCGGGAAATTCTGACGCAAAACCATGATATATCAAACCTCCCCGTGAAAATACAACGCCAAAGTTATCAACATCTCGTATCCCCTAGCGGGGGTCTGGCGCACATCTTTCAAGCATCTACGTATCCCCGGTGGGAAATAATAACGCAATGCAACCATTGATACACACATCAATGAAGGTCAAGCAGCCTTGACATCATGTCATCCGATGGCAAGTAAACCCATCAAAGAAACCTTCCCCAGCAAGGGTTACACCACAATGTTACCATTGACACATACATCAATGGAGGTCAAGCAACCTTGACAATGCACCCAGCAGGGACTTATCCGGTGATACACACATCAGCGAAGATCAGACAACCCTGATAACAACAAACTGTTGGCAGTAACTCTGACAGAATGAGGGAATATGTTATACACATCCTCAAACAGACAAAGCTTTATCCCCACAGATCTCTTACACACAAGAGGTACCTCTATGGAATATAAGCTAGTGTCTAGGATTCAAGACTTTGGTGATAGCCCCAACGTCAACATCCTTGGAGACTTGGATCGCATGTCCAAGCCATCACTGATTGTCATCCCAACATGATTACCTCACAATCATTCATGCATTCTACATGCATTTGCATCATGTTGCTGCATATAGCATTATGTTTATCTTGCTTGCATTTCAAGTGTCTAGTATTCTTTATCATATCCATGCCTTGCATTGCATGAATATGATAAAGAAGGGCATCTGTAGACACTCAAAATTTTATGCGCTCCTATTACTAACATTGTAGGAGGGTAGATTCGTCTTTTGGAGATAACCCTGAAAGATAGCTTACATCCATTCCGGATACTACCAGAAGTTCAGTTCTAACCCGGAACACAAATCAGGAACATCAGTTCCAACCCAGAACACAAACCGGGAACATCATCTCAAACCCGGAACACACACCGGGAATGTCATTTCCAATCTCGGTGATAACCCCAAGATATGCAGATCAAAAGACCGACAACAACACCAGAGAGGACAAGTCTATCTCGGCGATAACACCGTGACGCTCAGTTCCAGTCCCAGAGACAACACTGGGAGTAGCAACCCAATCAATGGTGATAGCCCCAAGAGATGCCATTGCAGTTCTGGCGATAACCTCGGAAATGCTTATTTCAAACATATGCAATCAGCTTCAACCACAGACATCCTATCGAGGCACACACACCTCAGACCCGGAGATAACAACGGGCAGACAGGAACATCCACAGATGACAGTGAGACATACAAACAAACAGAAGTCCAATCTCAGATGTAACCCTGAGCAATGTCTGCTTTCCACTTAAATCGGCGATAACGCCAGCGAGGAGTCACAACGTCATCTTAACATCTCAACAAGATGATATCGCGATATACCAACAAGTAGTCCAATCTCAGCTGTAACCCTGAGCAACGTCTACTTTCAACTCAAACCGGCGATAACCCCGGCGAGGAGTCAAACGTCATCTTGTTCATTCGACAATGGCACGTCATCTCAACACTTCATACATACATCCAACAATGTCCCACAAGAGCCGAGGATTGACAATCCCGAGTGACTATTACGCATGACAGTACTTTGGATAGAATTTAAAGCTTGAAGACCATGGGCATAGACCCCTCTTCCTGACTTCGTACAACCTCTAATCCATGTCATTGCGTAACTCTCGACACAAGCGGTCCGAAGAAGGTCAGATATACCTCGTTTGGATGCTCGGATTGAAGTTCTGCAAGTTCGAGTGGACATTATAGTGCATGAGTGCACGTACTACGAGACGACAGGACCCGCGAGGCTCGGATGCATCATGACATGCCGCAGGTACAACTGCGGCTGTCGCAGGTGTACTGCGACCATCCGTCTATATATACAAGCCTTGGGGTCAGCCATTTGAAAGGAGAGGGAGGTAAAAAGGCGAGGAAGCCCTATCTATTTTACTCTGCATACACACCTTTTGAGTGTTTCCTCATTTCTAAACACTAGTTAGCTCACATATAGCTATCTTTTATCCGACGGGAGCTGAGTGTTTATCCATTTAAAGTCATAGAAGTCTACTTTGGCAGCCCACTGTAAGCCTTCTTGTATTTTATAAAGCCTTCTTCTCATATTAGCACACACTGTTGTACACGTTGAGAGTAGTGTGAGTGTGTTTGCCCGGACTTCGGTTCGTGGTTTTCATTTCTGTCTATTTATATATATACTTATATATGTATATATTATATATATGGACTAACATTATCGAGTTATGCCTCGATTGAGTCTAAATATATATATTTACATTTCTGTCAGGCTTGGAGTTCACTTCGTGGCCTTTTACAGACTTTTTATTTATATATCACGCATATATAGAGTTTACTTAGGCGTGGCGATTGATCGCTTTTACAACTTTATTTACATTTTGTCCTGCCTGGAGTTAATTCATGGCGGTTGATCATGTTTATATATATATTTATAGGTTTTATATATATATAACTGCTTACTGCTTTCCATACAAATTACAGTATCATGTGAGCCTAGGAGTCATGTGATCACAGATTCAGTCCACTGAATCTAGATTCGGTTCCCATGATGGACATTTTTCAATTATGGCGACACATACATTATTTTACAGTGTCTGAATTTCCTTGGATGGCTGTTATGCCCATGAGGAGTTCGGCACAGCTGTATATTATTTTCTCAAGAATGCTTCGCATCTCAAAAATAAAAGCAAACAAGCCAAACATTTAATAATAAAATGGAAGTATGAAAAGGTCTCAATTCCTATTGAGCATAGGGTTTGAAAAACCTCTTTTATAAAACGTCATTGCTATATCTTGGTTAAAACTGAATTTTTCTATAAAATTCAAACCTTGTGTATATAGGTGCGAATGAGGCCTCGCACTACTTTCAAATAACTGTACATTGATCCACACACACAAAACACACACATTCATATAATAATTTCTTTGAAAAGTGGCGGTCAAGTAGTAACACCAGGATGTCGGGGTGCCTAACACCTTCCCTCCACATAATCAAGCCCCTTGACCCAAAATAAATCTTGGTTTCACAGACCTGTCTAGCGAGTGTCAAAACACTTTGGGTCAATGTGCAAACCTTTTCGATTCGTTAGTGCAACCAGATTAAATACACCAACCGGCGACTCTTAAAGTCAAATCGTCGACATTATACATGTCAGACCTTTTTCACTTGTTTTTTTTAAACAAATCTCACATTAACATGAGAACACCAAGAACAAGTAACGAAAAGGGACATTCAAAAATCCCGACGTCGGCAGTCAATTCACGCGAACTATGTCCATTTCAAGTACATTTTAGTGTGTTTTTAGTTGCATTTCATGTTATTTTGTATTGCATGTACTGAGAACTCCTTTGGTGTAAAAGTGCAGGATATGGCATAATTTGGTGATGTTAGATGATATGAGGCTAATGGATGCATGGCGTGAGTATCTAGTGGAGCAAAGAAACCAAACATGGGTGGACAAAAGAATGAGCAGCATGAAATGAATGAATAGTAGAACAAATCGATGGCAATGAAGCAGAATCCGAAATTGTCATAGCGAAAGTCATGCGTCTATGTACACATGTCAAACACACGCTACCATGACGATCACTCGAATTACACAAACTTGACACACGCGCGCCCGCGCAAGGAATACCAAGGAGGAGCACGCGCCCGCGCGCGACAACTTAAGCTGCTGATCTGTTTTATTTTAATTTTTAATTTTAAGAGTTTGTAATTGTGTTTTAAAATAATTTTGACTGGTGTCAGACGGAGGAGGGAGTAGTTTTACGTGTTTTTCATATTAGAACTAGGGTTTTACACTTTGGGAGATTTTCCAACGTAGAACTAAGCCAAAACATCATCTTTTCTACTTCTTCTTTGGATTTTCAATCATTGTGGAAAACTACTGTTATTTTGCTGGATTTAATTGAGGATTTGAACATTACTATTGGATTATAATCAGCAAATGGGTTTGATCGATTCTATCCTTTCTCTTTCAATTGTTTGTTTATTCTCCATGTTTTTCTTTGATCCCATAATGGCTTTTGGTTCAGTCATGAACTAAACTCCATTATGGGATTCTATCGGATTTTAATATGTAGTTTAATTGCATGCTTGACTGCTGGACTATTTTACATATCATTGGGGATTTCTATCATGGTTGATTTGCATGCATGAATGATTGATCACCATTCATTTTAGGTACTTGTATGGAATTGAAAAATAACATACGGGTATGGATTGTAATCATGATAATATGCGTATATGGGGCTGTTTTGTGTAGCTTTGTATTTCGTGAATCAGATAGAAATATACTGTTTCACCATATGAGTTAAATAAGGGCTTGAGCTTAAGTTAAATAGGGTTGCAATTTCACATAGACATATAGTGATTTTGGTTATATTGATGATTATATGGTGTCTATTGCGTGTAGATGCTATGTAAGTAGGTCATAATGCATTGAAAAATGGTTATGTCTACATTAGTGCTCTTGGCTACTTTTTTGTGATATGTGAACAATCTTGCATGATTGTAGTAATTAGATGGAGTATTAAATGAAGTTAGGATCCCATTATTTTCAGATTTGATTTATTTCGTTATTATTCTTATTTTAGTTGTTATTTGATTTTATAGTAATTTGCAATCATAATTATAAGCATTAGTTTAAGCATATAAAAATAGTAATTTAGTTGATGCATAGTAGTTGAAATTAGACAACTTTCTCTGTGGGAACGATACTCTACTTACTCTATATTACTTGTTGACACATGTATGCTTGCATGAGTTAGAGCTCTTTTGTTAGAACTAAAAAAAGAGGAAACAAGTTTTTGGCGCCGTTGGCGGGGAAAGACGTTTAAATTTAAATAATTATCATCAATTTTAAGCTATATTGTATGACTTAGACAAATCTAATCTTATCTCATTTCTATTTGTGTTGCTTTTGTTTTTGGTTTCAGGTACTTGTAGATTTTTATGCACACGCGATCATCTAATTCTGAATTGACACCAGCACAGGGTAATATTAATGGAAGAGGTTGGAAAGCAAGTGTGCAGAGAAATTTGCAAGCTCAGTTAGAAAGTACTACATCTAATATGGCAGAAGAATAAAGAATTGAGAAAAGAGAAGAGCACCGGGCTCTAAGGGAATATTCCATGTCGAATATTAATGGACTTCAGTCTAGCATAGTCAGACCGGCGATAGCAGCAAATACTTTCGAGATTAAACCAGGCACTATTCAGATGGTGCAGAATTCGGTACAGTTTGGGGGTGCTGGTACAGATGATCCGAATGAACACCTGTTGAGTTTTATTGAGATTTGTGATACATTTAGATACAACGGTGTGACAGAGGATGCTATCAGACTTAGGCTATTCCCATTCTCATTGAGGGATAAGGCGAGAAGTTGGTTGCATTCTTTGTCGTCGGGGTCAATTACTACATGGGAAGACTTAGCACAAAAATTCTTAGCCAAGTTTTTCCCAATGGCTAAGAGTGCGAAGATGAGGATAGATATCTCCCAGTTTGGGTAACAACAGGGTGAGTCCTTATATGAAGCATGGGACAGATATAAAGAGATGTTAAAGAAGTGTCCACATCACGGTATGCCAGATTGGATGGTGATCAACACGTTTTACAGCGGATTGGGTTGGCAGTCGAGACCTATTGTAGATGCAGCTGCAGGAGGGGCACTATGGGCAAAGATCTATGAAGAGTGCGACACCCTTATCGAGACTATGGCAACAAATGACTTTCAAAATCCTACATCGTGGATGCCACAGCCCAAAGTTGCAGGTTTGTTAGAGGTAGATGCTATTACTCAGTTGTCGGCACAGATGACAGCTATGGCGAAGAAAATAGATACATTGGCAGAGAGCAAGACGAAAAAAGTTTCCTTCGTATATGAGATTTGTGCAGGGTTACACTCCACGGATCAATGTGCTATCAGCTCAGAGTCGGTACAGTATGTGGGAAATTACAGGAAAGATCAAGGACAATTTTAGAACACATACAACCCCAACAACCGTAATAATCCAAACTTCAGTTGGTCAAATAACTAAGGGAATCAGAAGAATCAGTTTCAACCGAATCAACAATTTCAGTCACAGCCATCTCAGCCACAGTTTACACCAAAACCACTGTTTCCACCAGGATTTTCTCAACAACAACAACATCACACTCCAGCTGCACCTCAGCAATAGAAGAAATCAGAAATGGAGGAGATGATGTTGAAGTACATGGTAAACACAGAGGTGATGATCAAAAGCCAAGTAGTGGCTATTAAAAATTTGGAGACTCAAATGGGGCAAATGGTGAGCATGCTTAAGAACAGGCCCAAGGTTCATTGCCAAGTAATACAGAGATAAATCTAAGAAGAGACGAGAAGGAACAGTGTCAAGCGATAACATTGAGGTATGGGAAATACATTGCAGGAATTGAGAGTCACGCCTGCCTTATTATCTTATAGGAGGTCGCGCAGTCATAGCGGTGGAATGAAGTAGAAGCGGTTATCACTGGAGAAAGAAAATCTAGAAAATTCTGAGGTACAACATGAGGAGAAAGATAAAGCAGGTTCAGTTGAGAAGCCTATGAGTTCAGTACCACTAGTTCACCCTCAGGTTTCGTATCCGCAGAGATCGAATAAGCGAGAGGAAGATAAATGATTCAAAGAAATTCTTGGAGGTATTCAAAAAGCTGCAAATCAACATACCTTTCGCCGATGCATTGGAACAAATTCCAAGCTATGCAAAGTTTATGAAGGGTTTATTGTCAAGGAAGAGGAGATTAGACGAGTTTGAGACAGTGGCCTTAACAGAGGAATGCAGTGAAGTGCTTCAGCGGAAATTACCTCTAAAGCTGAAGGATCCGGGCAGTTTCACAATTCCATGCACGATCGGAAAGACAAACTTTGATAAATGTTTTTGTGATCTTGGGGCAAGTATCAATTTGATGCCCTTGTCAGTATTCAACCAGTTGGGATTGTCGGCTCCAAGGCCGATAAATATTTCTTTGTAGTTAGCTGACAGATCCATCACATATCCACGGGGAATAGTTGAAGATGTGTTGTTGAAAGTGGACAAATTTATCTTTCCAGCTGACTTCGTCATTTTGGATTATGAGGAAGATAAGAGTATACCAATCATACTGGGGAGACCATTCTTAGCCACATGCAGGACTTTGATAGACGTGCAGAAAGGGGAACTCACTATGCGTGTACATGAACATGAGGGTACCTTTAATGTCTTCAAAACAATGAAGTTTCTAGCAGATGAAGAGGAATGTTTCTGAGTTGATTTGGTGGATCGGGTCTTAAATGATGAAGTAGAGAGTCTGGTGGATTATGAACCTTTGAGAAGTGTAATTACTGAAAATTCAGAGTTGGAGGAATTCAGATTATAGGCACATGAGAATTTAAAGCTGTATAATGAGAAGGTAAAGAAATGTCATGACTGAAAGATCTTTGAGAGGATATTTGAACCGGGACAAAGGGTTTTGCTTTATAACTCCAGACTTAAACTTTTTCCCGGGAAACTGAAATCGAGATGGTTTGGGCCATTTACAGTGAAGACTGTCTTTCCGCATGATGCAATTGAAGTATATGATAAGTTTTCGAACAAGCCTTTTAAGGTTAATGGACAGCGATTGAAGCATTACTTTGGTGGTGAGGTGGACAGACAGAAAGTCACCTCAATTCTTTCTTCGACGTGAGATGTAGAGACAGTCAAGCTAATTGACTATAACTTAGCGCTTGAAGGGAGGCAACCCATTATTTCTATCTCTATTTTCTCTTTATTTATTTAGTTTAGCTTGCTTTAGTTAGTTCATCTCTATTTCATTTTTGATAGTTTGTATGTTTTACATAATTGAGTGTGTAGCTGAATTTGCATTGAGGGGTGTTTGAAGTAGGATGGAGTTTATTTGGTCATTCATGATTGCTCATTAATTCATGCCTTAACAATGTTCATTAATGTCTATGTAGGTATCTTAAACTAAAGTTATCACTGATATGCAGATTGGGAGTTAAAAAATTGGCAGTACAAGAATCTGCATCGCGCAACCGCACATGAATAAGCTTGAGAAATCGCGCACCCACGCCTGGAAGTCAGTAGCTCAAATTTTTTCAACCGCCTAGGCAGACCAACCAAGCACCTCAATGCTACACTCGCGCGCCCACGCTCCATGCCCATAAAAAGACCGCGCGGCCGCGTGCGACACCGGATAGTGAAAAATTTTTAAGTTTTAAAAACAGATGTTGTGGCTTATTTAGACTCTCACTTGACATAACATAGGGGCGTATTCTCTCATCAGTTACAACTTGAAGCTCTAACTATCATCTCCATTAAGTGATTGTCGCTGCAATACTTCAACTCATGATTACATCCACGTTTCATAGCTGCAATATAACTCTAGGGTTTCTGCTTGGGTTATGCAGGAACGAGTTTGGGGGTACTCTCATCAGCAGCTCTTATTCATTATCAAGCAAATCATCTGCATTCTCCCTATCATCAACAAATCGGTCTAAAGAGAGCACGCTCTATCTCCATCTCTTCATCATCAGCATCTTCCTCCAGTAACCAAGAAGAGGATGTCATGGACCACACGAAATTTATTAGTTTGGAGGCACAAATGGAATATTATCGAATCGTGGCCAAATCGTTTGTGAAGGAATGGGGATTTAAGCCTGAAAAGAAAGACGACCAACTATGGAATATGATACGAGAAAGAGGCTGGGTTGGCTTAGCTACAACTCCTATGCCTATTCCCATGGGGGTTGTTCGAGAGTTCTACGCGAATGCTAAGGACATAAAGGGAGGGATAACGCTGGTTCGAGGAGTACAAGTGGATTTTTGACCTTCACGATCGAGCGCTTTGAATAAATGACGCTTTCATAAATAAGGTCTCTGCTAATTGGGTAGAAGGTGCGCATTTAGAAATGGATCTGGAATTAGTGATTGTTGAATTGTGCATTCCGGGCACCAAATGGAATTATAAGGCAAGGATGACTGAACCAAAATCTTTTCCAGCGTCCGCCTTGAACCCATATGCCAAAGCGTGGAATCTATTTATCTGTGCAAAATTAGTTCCGTCATCTCACCAGCATGAAATAATCACTGAGCGGGCTATCATTTTATGGGGCATCATCAAAGGCAAGTACATTGACGCAGGCCACTTAATTCATCAAAATATGCTGCGTTATTTACTAGGGAGCACTACTGGGAGTATTCCACATGCATCTGTGGCAGCCATGCTTTGTACCCAACAAGGAGTCCAGTGGAATAACGAGCAGATGTAGAACCCGAGCCAAGACATCACTCATGCAACTATTGCCAAGTTCAAGGATTGGACGGGTGGTGAACCGCATCCGAGAGGATTAGGTTTTATCATTTAGCCCACATTTCCAGAGCCACCACAACAGCCCTCTCAGACAGATGCAGCGGGCTCGTCAACCCAATCTATCACTGTTCATGGGGATTGACAACTCCGAAGGTTGGAGCAAAAAGTCGAAGCCATGTACGACAATTTTTTGGCGTTTGCAACGGGTTTGACGAGGTCCTTGGCAGAGGCATTTGCACAACAAGGAACAACGCTTGAGTGGCCTCAGTTCGGGACAGCTGTGCCATATCCACCACCAGATTTAACACCCGAAGAGGGTGGTGCGGCGGATCATTAGGGGAGTTTTCTTTACCCTTTACCTTCATTCACTGGGACATTGAATATTATAAGTTTTGGGGTATTGGGGTAGTAGTGTAGTTGCATATAGTTTAGGTTCATATAGTATTTGCATGTTTAGTTTAAATTTTGTATGTTTATGTGTTAGATAAAATTTGCAGAAAATTTTTAAGTTCTAGTTATTATTACTTGTGATAGTATAATTTTAGTTTACATGTCTCACAGTTTTAGCTTTATGGAAATTTTTTCTAGCCGATGATGAAAGTGAATTTTGAAGGATTTTTGAGTATTTTGGATGACATGAACCTAGTTATAATGTTTTACACGATGAAATTCATAATGCTGTTTAAATGCTTTCGGTTTGCACGACCGTGTTCATAACTGCTTGTAGGTATAAGAATTATGTGTTGCAGTGCTTGTGACGCCCCCAAAATAGGTCCAATTCATCCAACCTATTCTGAGTCGCCAAATACATGGTACAGAAAATAACTACAACTTTATTACTATAATTATCGTGGAAAATACAACAACACATATACTGTGAGTTTTAATACCAACTGTGACTCATGTCCCAATTATGGACAACACCTCACATTTATACATTACATAAAGGTACAGTCAATAACTGTTTTAGAAATTAAAATCTTTGGGAAGTGCTCAAGGAAACCTTCGTACATGGGAGGCCATGCGTCTAGGTTATGATAGATATCATATGCCCACAGAATTATCCTTGGTTTACCCAATAGACCCCAAAGAAAAATGAGAAGATTACTATCATGTTTTTTCCAATGGTGAGTCTTCTCTTGACATATAACTATCTCCACTATTTGTAATTAAAAATATCATTTTAACCAAACTCCAAGATCATATAGGTAGTGCTCGTAGATATACTCAGCAAGTGGATGTGCACAACCATGTCTTATGATAACTCGTAGGTCATTAGACATCTTGTATGATAGTGGCAAAACACCCTTCTAAAGTTGGGTTCGCCTCACCCTATTGTTGTTCACCAAAATCAATTATTAAGTGACGTATAATATATGACACACACATCTTAGGTCCTCAATACAATTATGTATTATATTTCATGCCGTTTTATAATGTGTTGAGAAACTTTGACAGTCTCAGACCACCACACTATTCCCCTGTTATCCCCGCTCGACCAGCTACACTCTTATTACCTGAAAGGAATTGTGAAGCAAAAGGGTGAGCACAACTAGCTCAGTAAAGAATATTATGACTAAAGATAATTAAATTATCAATAGCCTTCATCAGTAATAAATCAGAGATTTAGAACATATGGTAGATGATAAAACTTTTCAACCATAGTTGCAGCGGAATAAGCAATCTATTAGAAGAGTCAAATAGACCATAAAGTCTATTATCTTCTCCATGTTAAAATTCCACCAATAATGTTTTATCCCTGTAACATAAATCAACAGTTCCTGTCCACATTCATGTGAATAACTCATAATCATATTTGTGGTTCCAAATTCCTTTTCTCATCCAAGACGAAGATAATTTTCATCACCTGTCTTTACCTGAAACATCAAAGATCATGGTTATACCACATCACAGTTCCTGTTCATAATCATACTAATAAATTCATCTTTGCACTACGGGCCAAAGATATTCATTAACAGTTCATCTTTGCACTACATGCTAAAGATATTCAGCAACAGGTCATCTTTGCACTACGGGCCAAAGATATTCAACAACAGGTCATCTTTACACTACGGGCCAAAGATATTCAACAACAGGTCATCTTTGCACTACGTGCCAAAGATATTCATCAACAATTCATCTTTGCACTACAGACCAAAGATATTTAACAACATGTCATCTTTGCACTATGGGCCAAAGATATTAATATCTCAAAGAAATACATAATCATTTCAAAATTTATATAAACCATAATTATAACCATGTTGATCAATTCACCTTTGCACTTAAGCTAAAAATATTCAATTGTAAATTCAATGGTCATGATCATACCAGTCAACAATTCATCTTTGCACTACTGGCCAAAGAGAACCCATAGTCACGATCACACCAATAATCTACCCATCTTTACACTTAAGTCAAAGAGAAATTTCATCACCAGGATTATAAAAATATTATATATGATAATAAAAACAATATGATCAACAACTGCATTTAATTTCAAAAGTAAGATTCATAAATCAATGATTTCATAACACCTTAATCCAAATGTTATAAATCACTTAATAATCTCATAATCTAATATTATTAATATTACCACAATATCTTAATCATTTCTTAAACTTATAAACAATTTATTTTAATTGTTTACACTTTACTAATTAATGCATTTAATCATACTAAAATGCCAAAATCATAAGATTTCATCAACAATAATCAACAACCTCATCAAAAATCTGCATATACCATATATAGGATTCCCAAGCCATAAAATCCTATTTTTCAATTTTGTTACTTCACATAACTTATTTAATTTATTTATTCATAAATAGTCCATTTTCATGAAAAATACCAAATCAGTTCCAAAAATATTTCTTTTCCAGAATTTAGTATAATATAGTCCCATATTGAACATATATTTTTCTCAGAATTTTTAAAATTCATTTACTATTTTTCACATTGCCAAAATTGCCGAATATTTAGACATTTATCATAAATTGTACTTTTGTCCAAAAATTCCAAAATTTACAGAATATACTTCTATTATATACATGTACTCCCAATAAAAATTTCACCAATTTTGGAGTTAACCACAAGGAGTTATAAGGGTTTACTTTTAAAATAGTCTTTTATCATAAAATCCATAACTCCTAATCTATGCATCCAAAAATCGCCATTTTTGGACACAATCAAGGAAACTCATCAAATTATCATTTCAAATTTTTCCAAAATTTTTGAAGGTCAGAAAAATTACGAAACATGATAAACATAATAATCCTTAAAATCCCTTACCTCAAAAGAGCAGTACTTCTGACCGGAATGTAAAGCCGAAGGAACCTTGCACTGAATAGCAACTCTCAAAGTATCAAAATACTCACAAAATATGCTCGATAATATAGAGAGAGAAAGAGAGAAAACTTATGTTTCTGGTGTGATTTTCAATTCTAACCTAGCCCTCTATTTATAGGAAAATGCTAGAACGCCAAAGGAGACTAAATTAATAAAATATTAATTTATTTTTTTTTCTCTCTACGCCACCTCTCTTGAAAACTTAGCAGCCTCTAGCATGCCATACTTGAACAAATTTGGCAGCCCACATGTGTTAAAACAAAAGTGGGTCCCACCCCATTTTTAATAAAAATTATTTTATTTTTTGAAACTTCAACAATTCATAGAAAATAGCCTGTTTATCAGAAAAATACAAATTTTATGTCCATTCCACACGAAAATTGAATTCTCGACAACTTTGTAGCTTTAAGTTTTTCTAAATTCCAAATAGAAAATATCCGAAATCCACAAACGGACGATTTTTAACACCATTTTAACACCTTTTAAAATTCATAACAAATCAAGCGTTAATTTTTAACGGTTCAAAATTTGTGGACATATACTCAACTCATATATGTATAACATATCCAAAAATCGCAACGATCCAACGGTCGGATTAAAAATTATAACTCACGTAATATATCACAAGAACACTAGTTTGATTTTTAATACCTCCTTTCCGACAAAAATACTGATAAAACACCTTAACATTAATTCCTTCAATTATAACCACATAAATAAATCCATCATTTATATCCGCATCAAATAAATATTTCCTTATCAATAATTAATTATTCACAAATAATATTACAGAATCACAATAATGACAACCAGGCAGTTCCCAGGAAAGAGGAGGCTTTCCGATAAGAATTTCTCCTTACTGGCGAGTAATTAGGTGACCAAACCTCTCCTTGACAGAACTTTCTAGACATTGCCAATAATGTTATTTAATAATATTATTCAAATAATATGAATTATTGATCTGATAATGGAAAATACTGTGCAATGACAATTATTGAAACGACAATAATATAAAATATCAACGCAGCAATTATTGAATCAATAAAATAAAATATTGAACTGTAATTACTGTAACAATTATTGAGTAGTGCCTTCTTACGTAAGGATCAATAATTCAAAAATACTGTGCAATACCATGTGCTACTGTGCAACCACGCATATTACTGTATTTTTAACCACCGGGTATTCCAACAGTGTTAACGGTAACAACTACGCCGTTATTTATAAAAACTCATACTTTGTCATTTTCCTTCATCCAACCGTTTTCCGTTATGGGGCCCACAAATGGATGCGCCGTCATACGAATATTCCCCGACAACAAGAATATTCCCCGACCAAACGAATATTCCCCGACAGAAATGAATATTTTATAGCCACTTGCTTATTTTGAAAAATTTCATATGTCACCCTTAACTTTAACTTTTTATCAATTTAACCATTTACTGAATAATAATTATAAGAAAAATTGAATACTTTTATTTCATAAAATTCGGGGTCTTACAGTGCTCGATAGAAAATGTAGTTTTAAAAAGAGAAATATGTGAAAAATGGACTTAGACTGGGGACACATGGGTATGCTTTTTATATATATATATATATATAGCAATAACGTGGCTAGTCTTATTTCTAGAACCACGACTACTTGAGTAAAATGCGCCTTGGTAAGTGTCTTAACACCTAGCGCCCTAAGGTCTTTCATGGTCTGGGAGTCGTTGGTTGAAAGCTCGCTAAGGGGTAGCAGTGTTGCCTAATGGAATGAGGCATTGCACAGTCATGAATAAAAACAAAAAAAAATTGCAATAACCACCGCGAGAAAGAGCGAAAATCGCCCTCGTGAGTAGCAATAAAGCAGTTAAGCCCATTGTTGAACTTTAGTTTGTTTTGATATGTTGGAACAGTCTTTGTTGCATAAGTATAGATGAGTCTTGATTTAGACTGTAATTTTCTGTTTGAGCAGTTTAGCATGTGTATTCTTTGCTTAAATCAAGTTTTAGTGAACACAACACACAGACACACACAACATCTCTATAGAATTTATGAATTATCTGAGTGTATAATATTATGCCTATAGTTCGGTTTGAATTTGTATTCTTGAATCTGGATAATTTGTTGAGGCATTTTTGGACTGAATTTCAGCTGGAACAAAGTGAGACTTGTTTGTATCATGATTTAGTAGCATAGCATGTAGTTGCATTTTCAGTGTTTTAGGGTGTATGCATTGCTTGAGGGCAAGCAATAGTTCAAGTTTGGGGGTATTTGATAAGTTGGTTTTATACCTACTTATTGGATGTCAATTCATGCGAACTATGCCCGTCTCAAGTACATTTTAGTGTGTTTTTAGTTGCATTTCATGTTATTTTGCATTGCATGTACTGAGAACTCCTTTGGTGTAAAAGTGTAGGATATGGCATAATTTGGTGATGTTAGATGGCATGAGGCTAATGGATGCATGGCGTGAGGATCTAGTGGAGCAAAGAAACCAAGCATGGGTGGACAAAAGAATGAGCAGCATGAAAGGAATGAGCAGGAGAATAAATCTGTAGCAGCAACAGAACCAGAATTCAAGTTGTAGAAGACGCATGGCCGCGCGGCTACACAGGTCAAACACACGCGCACCCGCGCGATCACTCGGATTACACAGACTTGACACACGCGCTCCCGCGCGAGGAATACCAAGGAGGAGCGCGTGCCCGCGCGCGACAACTGAAGCTGCTGATATATTTTATTTTAATTATTAATTTTAAGAGTTTGTAATTGGGTTTTAAAACAATTCTGACTGGTGTCAGACGGAGGAGGGAGTAGTTTTACGTGTTTTTCATATTGGAACTAGGGTTTTAAACTTTGGGAGATTTTTCAACATAGAACTAAGCCAAGCTAGACCAAAACTTCAGCCACCACAAGTGGGGCCCACCAAAAATTAGTCACTTTTCCCAACAACCAAAAGTGGGTCCCACATTCTAAAAATCTCCACCAAAATAAAACAATTTCTGAATCAGTCTCCTCTTAAAATTCATAACAAATCATGCGTTTATTTCTAACGGTTCAAAATTTGTGGACATATACTCAACTTATATATGTATAACATATCCAAAAATCACAACGATCCAACGGTCGGATTAAAATTTATAACTCACGCAATATAGCTTAAGAACACTGATTTTTCGGACTATGAGTCCTTCGGACCAGTTTCATTCAAACAGTCACCACGAAAAATCCACAAAGAATTTTTGGGTGATTCCAATTTCTACGGTTAGCTTACTTCCAGGACTTTCTTTTGATATATGGCTCATCTCCTAACTCATTATACACAAAGAGTTATGGATTTTACAAAATCAAATAATAAACTAATTTTTTTGAAAATCCCATATTTTGTTCTTCATTTCGACAAAATACTGATAAAACACCTCATCATTAATTCCTTCATTTATATCCACATAAATATAAATATTTCCTTATCATATAAATCAATAATTAATTATTCACAAATAGTATTACAGAATCACAATAATGACAACTAGACCATTCCCAGGGAAGAGGGGGCTTTCCGATAAGGATTTTTCCTTACTAGCCCGCAATTAGGTGACCAAACCTCTTCTTGACAGAACTTTCTAGACATTGCCAATAATGCTATCTAATAATATTATTCAAATAATATGAATTATTGATCTGATAATGGGAAATAATGTGCAGTGACAATTATTGAAACAACAATAATATAAAATATCAATGGAGCAATTATTGAATCAATAAAATAAAATATTGAACAGTAATTACGGTAACAATTATTGAGTAGTTCCTTCTTACGTAAGAATCAATAATTCAAAAATACATGCAGCAATCTGCAAAATATCAGTGCAACCACGCCAGCGTATTACGATTTTTAACCACCGTGTAATCCAACAATTGTTAATTGGTAACAATTACGCTATTATTTATAAAAACTCTAACTTGTCGTTTTCTTCATCCGACAGTTATTCTGTTATGGGGCCCACAAATGACTGCGCCGTCGTACCAATATTCCCGACAAAAAAAATATTTTACGACCAAACGAATATTCTCCGACAACAATAAATATTTTATAACCACTTGCTTATTTTGCAAAATTTGCACATTTCACCCATAACCAAAATATTATATCAAATTAACTCTTTATTATTTTAAAATAATGAATAGAGGAAATTCAATTTTATTTATAATAAGTTGGGGTCTTACATATTTAGTTGTGGAATACTATACAATTGGTTATTTATATAATATAATATTTTTTTTGTTGTTGATTACAAAATAATAAATAATTTTAAAAATACTTTTAATTTGCAATGATTTGATTATTTAATAAAAGCATTGTCGAAGAGATTTCTTCTCGATAAATTTTAAAAAAAATCACAATATGTAATTAGTGAAGGAAATCCAACATTTCTAAAGTAAATATGTTTTTCACAAATTGTTATTTATGAAACAAAGTATTTTTACTAGTTATTTCAAAATGTTAATTGTGAGGAAATTATCTCCTTGCCAAACAAAAGTAATCTTTATATAATTTTTGAAGAACATATTTTTCACAATATATCCTTCACAAAAAATATTTAGTCACTAACTTAATGAATGATACTTTTAGTGTGGAGCTCTAGTGCGAGGAATTGTAGTAATTTTTTTTTCACAATAAATCTCGTGAATGATATATTATTTTTTGTGAAGGATTTGTCCTTTATTATCGACTCTTTTTTTTGTAGTGAAAATCTGTCCCTGTTGACAAATATTTCTAGATCCGCCCCTAGTCATGAACAAAATTTTCAGGAACGACACAATATAGAAATTTGAAGTACTTTGTGACTAACGTATCGATCAGAAAAGGAAAATCATCATGGTTTACCTCAACTTTATTTTTCTTGATGTTTTCGTATTTAAGGTCAAACTTAACTTCAATTTTCTTGCTGTGAACCATCTATGAATCTGCATGTTGTTCAACACACTTAACATCCTTTTTATGTTTCTCTCAAATATTAATATGTTAGAGTTCTTGCTCTTCTTTATACTTGCCAAATTCATATTAGTTATTGATGCATTTAAGTATTGTGAGACATTCATCAATTGTTTTGCAAGAAATTGTTTTGCGGGCTCCTCTTGTGAACGCGTTGCTTTAGTTGAACAAACACGATTAGAATGAACAAAATATGGATGAGCATAGCATGTGATTATGTACTCGTAATATGCCTTTAAATTTGCAAGACTTATTTCAGAAATTGCAAGCTCATTGCATAATTTCAAATACTCGGTACTATATTAGACCCAAGACCTTTTAAGTTGCTCAAATAATTGTTGCAAGACTTATTTTGTGACGCCCCCAAAATAGGTGTACATCACTCATCTTGAGTCGTCAAATACATGGTACAAAATATAAATAAAAACTTAATTATACAACTGTCGTGTAAAATACGACAAAACATATGCTGTGAGTTTTAATACAAATATTGTCATCTAGACAATATCCATACTCAATGGAGTCCTCATTACATTTATTATCACACTATTTTATAGAATAATGAGGACTACTATGACACCATCTCGGACCATTACTCCATTCCCCGACTAGTCCCGACTACGTTCTCATTTTCTGAAGAGAATAATGAAAGCAAAAGGGTGAGCTCAACTAGCCCAGTAAGAAATATTATGACTAAGATAATGCAGAATAAATTATCATTAGCCTTAAATAATGTTAAACTGATAGAATATAATAGACAACAAGTTTAACTGCAGCGGAACAAGCAATCCATTAGAAGAGTCAAGTAGAGCATAAAATCTACTATTTCTATTATTTAAAAAGTTTTTCATCAACTTTATCGCTGAGACTCAGCTTAATAAATAAAATCAAATCATCCCTGCACCACGGTCAAGGATATTCATGTAATCATCAATGATTATGATTATACCGAATAATCCTTGGTCATAATCATACCAACAACTGTCCATCAATGAACTACAGGTCAATGAGGACTTTTAACACATCATTCGTCACATTACAGTCATGATTATCCCGAATAATCCCTGGTCATAATCATACCAAGTCCATTTATGCACGTAAGCCAAAGATGACTTTCATCACAATATAAGCATGAGGATGATGACAATGACATAATAATAATAATTCAATAAAACAAGTTCAATGATAAATTTTAAAGATTTATAATTTAATTTATCCAGGAATCAATAACGTCCAAATTGTCAACATGATACTGCTTTGTAGAGTAAAATTCAAGAATGCTCAGAAGAATATTTCTATGAAAAGATACTAGATGAAGCGCAAATATCAAGGATATTCCACTAATTTTATGGAGTATAAAAGCCAAAACTTTAACCAACTGAGTATGACAGAATATATGAAACTGCAAATGGATTTTCGCTCGCCATGCGGTAATCCATGTAGACAGATCATTTTCACAATTTAATAAGGAATGAATACGAAGGATCATTCACCATGCATGCGGTAGTCCACACAGACAGGTTATTCCAACAGAATAATAAAGAATGTAATAACAAAGGAATTCACCAGGCATGCGATAGATCAATGAACGAGTTATTCCAATAGAATAATAAAGAATGGAACCAGTCATTCAGAATCCGCTTGCATGCATGTGATATTCCAACAGAATAATAAAGAATGGAATCAGGTCATGCGTAATCCGTACAGACATAATATTCCAACAGAATAATAAAGAATGGAATAACAACAAAATTCAGCATGCATGTGATAGACCACACAGATAGGTTATTCTAATAGAATAATAAAGAATGGAATAACAGAAGAATTTCACCATGTATGCGGTACTTCGCATAGACATGTTATTCAAACATAATAATAAAGAATGGAATAACAACCCTTACGAGTATTGAAAGAAAATAAATCTCTTCATGAATACGAAAGAATAATACCCCTTACCTTAGAAGAAACTGGATACTAGAATAGTGAGGTAGCAGACTTCTCTTCTTCTTTCTGTCTATAATTTCTCTCTATAATAATTGCTCTTGTGAGACTTAGTGAATTGGTGAGAAATGAAAGAAGAATGAGCTTCTATTTATAGGAAAATATAGTTTCAATAATTGCACATTTTGGGGCTCAAAATATTACAGTATAATACCTCCATCTTTTTCTTTATTTTAAATTTAGTCCTGTAAGTATTATCAAACTTGCACCACCTCCCCTAATAGTAAATCATGTGAATTAATAGTTCATTCATGTGACTCAATAGTATAATCATGTGAAAAAAACTAATTACAGTATAATACCTTCAACTATACCTCCATTTTTAATTTAGTCATGCAAGTATTATCAATCTTGCACCAACTCCCCTAATAGTAAATCATGTGAATCAATAGTACACACATGTGAACAAATAGTTATAATCATGTGAATTAATAGTAATTAATTGCTCATTTATCCGGTTAAATACCCGATTGGTCAATATAACCTCCAGACATCAATTATTATCGAAATAAATGTCGATTTTTACTAACCCTAATAATTCCAACACAATGGAACTATCAATTTCATCTTTAATCAACACAAACTTATTCATCATTAATAATATAATTCACAATATTTAACAACTCGGTTGCTTCTCATGAAAGAGGGGGCTTTTCGATAATGATTTCTCCTTATTGGCGCGCCATTAGGTGACCAAACCTCTCCTTGACAGAACTTCTAGACATTGTCAATATTGCAAATAATAATATGAATACCTTTGTCGTCTCAATTATTGATTTAATAATATAACATATTATGCAGATGATACTGTGACAATAAATGAATTAATAATATTAGATATATGATGCAGCAATTACTATAGCAATAATTGAGTATAACGGAGTGACTTGTCACGTAAGCATCAATAATCAATACCGTGTACTACTATGCAACCACGTGTATTACTATACTTTTACTACAGAGTAGTTCAACAGTAGTAACGGTAAAACTTTCGCCGTTATTTTTATAAAAATATTTTTGTCGTTTTCTCAATCCGACAATAATTCTATTATGGGGTCCACCAATGATTGCGCCGTTGTACGAATATTCCCTGCTAACACGAATATTCCCCGACCAATCGAATATAATATAACAACTTGCATACTTTGCAGAATTTATAAATACTACCCACAACTATAACATTATAACAAATTCATTTCATAATATTCAAAAATGATAATTATAAAAAAATCATCTTTATTCATAAAAACTGAGGTTTACAACCTCCCCTTCTTATGAAATTTCACCCTCGAAATTAGGGTACGTACCTGGTATGTCGAAGAGGTAAGGATACCTTAATTTCATTTCAGATTCTAACTCCCAGGTCATTTCCTCAACATTGTGGTTTCTCCATAAAACTTTGACTTGAGGTATAACCTTGGAGCGTAGAATATGTTCCTTCTTATCCAAGATTTGAACAGGAACCTCTTCATATGTCAAATCTTCCGCTATTTCGTCATGTTCTAACTCAATAATGTGGTTCGGGTCTTCCACATATTTACGTAACATGGATATGTGAAAAACGTTATGAACACGAGACATACTTAGCGGTAAAGCGAGTATATACGCCACAGTTCCTACTCGATCAAGGATTAAAAATGAGCCAATGAATCTAGGATTGAGCTTTCCTCTCTTTCCAAATCTCATAATTCCTTTCCATAGAGCAACACGTAACAACACATGATCTCCAATATCAAATTCCACGTCTTTTTGATGAAGATCAGCATAACTCTTTTGTCGATCTTGTGAGGTTTTTATACGTTGCCAGATCGTTTGAATCTTTTCCGTAGTCATACGTACCAACTCTGGTCCCAACAACGTTGCTTCACCCACCTCATCCCAGCATACTGGAGAACGACACTTTCTTCCATACAACGCTTCGAATGGAGCCATGCCAAAACTTGCTTGATAACTGTTGTTGTATGAAAACTCGACCAATGGTAAGAACTTGTCCCAACTTTCCTTGAAGTCAAGGACACAGAGTCTTAATAAATCTTCAAGAGTTTGAATAGTCCTCTCTGATTGTCCATCCGTCTGAGGATGATATGCCGAACTAAATCGTAAATCCGTGCTCATAGCTTTTTTAAACCGACCCAAAATCTTGAAGTGAATTTTGGGTCTCGATCGAAAACTATGGATAATCGGCATACCATGCAATCTCACAATCTCGTTTATGTACATACTAGCCAGACGTTCAAGTGTATAAGTTTCTCGTATCGGTAAGAAATGAGCAGACTTGGTCAATCTATCAACAATGACCCAAATCGCATCTATGCCTTGAGAAACCTTGGGAAGACCAAGATGCTTGAAATCCATGGTAATGTGCTCCCACTTCCATTCTGGAATTTCAAGTGGTTGCAATGGACCTTTTGGCACTTGATGCTCCGCTTTGACTCATTGACAAGTTAGACACCTTGAAATAAACCCTGCTATATCTCTATTCATATTGCTCCACCAAAATGTATGTCGAAGATCACGATACATTTTGGTACTCCCAAGATGGATTGCAAATGGTGTGTTATGCGCCTCTATCATGATTTTATACTTCAAATCAGAATCGTTAGGAACATAAAGTCTGGAGTTGACTCAAAGTATTCCTTCTTCATCGATTCTTGCTTCCAGAATAGCACCTTCTTGTACTTTCTTCCTCATACGTATCAGCTCCAGGTCTATATCTTGAGCAGCTTTAACTTTATCGATTAAAGTCGGTTCCACTCGTATATTCGCCATCATCACATGGGTCCCTGGAGTCTTTAACTCCATTTCCATCCTTTCCAAGTCATACAAAATAGGCCTTTGCGTTAACAATATTGCACTCGTGCCCGCATATGATCTTCTACTCAATGCGTCAGCTACTACGTTTGCTTTTCCAGGATGGTATTGGATGGTATGATCATAATCTTTCAATAACTCAAGCCATCGTCGTTGCCGCATGTTGAGTTCCTTTTGAGTGAAGAAATATTTGAGGCTTTTATGATCCGTATAGATCTCCACCTTCTCTCCATACAGGTAATGCCTCCAAATCTTAAGCACAAAAACGACTGCTGCCAACTCTAGATCATGAGTAGGATAATTCCTCTCATATTCTTTGAGTTGTCGTGAGGCATAAACTATGACTTTTCCATGTTGCATGGGAACACATCCTAACCCTTTGCCTGAAGCATCACTGTAGATGACAAATCCCTCCGAGCCAGATGGTATTGTCAGAACAGGTGCAAAAAATGAGTCTTCTCTTGAGTTCTTGAAAACTCTTCTCATATTCCTCGCTCCAACCGAACTTTGTATCCTTTAGAGTCAGCTGAGTTAATGGAGTAGCGATTCGAGAAAATCCTTCCACGAATCTCCGATAATAACTAGCTAAGCCGAGAAAGCTACGTACTTCAGTCACTGACTTTGGTTGCTCCCAGCTTTGAATTGCTTCAATCTTCATTGGGTCAACAGATATTCCATGATTTGATATCACGTGCCCAAGGAATGCAACTTCCTCAAGCCAGAACTCACATTTCTTCAACTTGGCATAAAGCTTGTTTTCACGAAGCTTTTCAAATATCAGCCTCAAGTGTTGCTCATGGTCTTCACGGGTTTTGGAGTATATGAGGATGTCATCAATAAAGACGACCAAAAAGTGATCCAAATATTCTTTGAATACTTGGTTCATCATGTCCATGAAGGCAGCAGGAGCATTAGTCAATCCAAAAGACACAACTAGGAATTCATAATGCTTGTACTGAGTTCTGAAAGTAGTCTTTGGAATGTCATCAGTTTTAATCTTCAACTGATGATATCTGGAACGAAGATCAATCTTTGAAAAGAATTTGGCTCCTTGTAACTGGTTAAACAGGTCATCAATGCGAGGCAATGGGTACCTATTTTTAATGGTGACATGATTCAACTCCCGATAATCAATACAAAGTCGCATACTTCCATCTTTCTTCTTCACGAATAGAACAGGAGCACCCCAAGGAGACGTACTAGGACGAATGAAATCAATATCTAATAATTCCTGTAGTTGGGTCTTTAACTCCTGAAGTTCAATAGGAGCCATTCGATATGGGGCTTTGGAAATGGGTTTTGTACCGGATTCAAGGTCGATACAAAATTCAATTTCACGCTCTAGGCGTAGGCCAGGAAGTTCTTCAGGGAATACGTCAAGAAATTTATTAACAATAGAAATATCATTCAAATCTGACGTATTTTTATTTAAATCTGTGACATGGACTAAGAAAGATTGACATCCGTTTTTCAATAAATGAATAACTTTATGACTTGATATGAAAGTGATTGACTTTAGTTGTTTGGTTGCTTGAATTCGTATAATAGGTTGGTTAGGAATATGAAAGCTAACAACCTTACGAAAACAATCGATTTTAGCATGATGAGTAGTTAACCAATCAATCCCTAAAATCACATCAAATCAAGTATTTTCAAAGAAATAAGATCGACAGGTAATGCGCGGTTACCGATTTGAATCAAATAAGACTTTTAAACAGTGGATGTAATGAAGGTTTCTCCTAGCGGAGTTTCAACCGATAAGTCGAAGTCTAATTTCTCCAGAGTGAAATTTAAACGTTGAGCGCAAGTAGGAGAAATAAATGAATGGGTAGAACCAGTATCAAATAAAGTATAAACTTCGCTAGAGTTTATGATTAGCTTACCCGTGATCACTTCGTTCGGATTCCTCGCTTTTTAGGAGGTTACGACAAATGCGCTCCCTTGAACTGTTGGTTTTATTTTGTTTGGGACACCCTTTGATGCCTCCATCCTAGCTGGACTTGACTTTGGTTCACGACAAAATCGGGCTAGGTGACCTTCTTTTCCACAATTGTAACACGCTTTGGACTGCATCACGCAGTTTGGACTGATATGTCCCTCCCCTCCGCATTTGTAACATATGATTGGCGGTTGTTCTTCTTCCTTAACAACAGGTGTTGGTGCTGACGTCTTTCCATCATTGTTGAATCTCCTCTTCTTGAAATGTCCACTCTTATTGCCATAGCCATGATTACCACCGAAATGATTACCATTTCTGGCATGTTGATTCTCTCCACTCTTGTTATCACCGCTTTGATGACTGCTACCACTGGTATTATCGACTTGTCGGCTGCTCTCTCTTGGTTGGGTTGACTCATTATCGCGCTCCAATAATTGAGCCCTATTCACAACATCTGAATACAAACACAGTTTGTGAGAAATTAGGTATTGACGTATCTCGGGTTTCAAACCTCTAAGAAACATCCGCGTCATTCTCTCCTTATTATCAACCAAGTGGGACGTAAACCGAGACAACTCGGCAAACTTAGCTTCGTGCTGCGCCACGGTCATATTGTTTTTCTAAAGCTTGATGAACTTTACCTCCTTCATGTGACGAATACTTTCAGGAAAGTACTTATCGTTGAACAGTTCTTGGAACTTCTCCCAAGACATCTTCAGTGCGGCAGGTTGAGTACGCTTTACATATTCCCACTAGTAATCTGCCTCTGCTCGCAACATGAAGGTGGCAAAGGGAACCTTTTGATCCTTGGAGCATCCCAAGACATCAAATATCTTGTTGATCTGCTTTATCCACGTCTCCGCCTTAAGTGGTTTTGGCTCTCCAAAAAACTCCGGTGCTCCCAGCTCCTTGAACTGTTTAGCGGTGACCATCCGAGAGTTGTTAGTGTTTCCACCTGCATTTTGGACAGGAGCCACCCTCGCCTGATGTTGTATGAATTGTATAAAGCCTCTGAACATCCCATCGTTCATCATTTGATCGTTGTTGTTTACCTGAGGATTATTGTCTTCCTGTTGCACATTATCCTGAGTATTAATTTATGGTGACTCAACGGTCTCATGTGCTTCATTGCTTATCTCAACATTTTCGGATGCCATTTTCAAATACTGCCACAAAACAAGGGTTAATTATCATATCACATATTATCCCTATACTCTAACCGACCAATTAAATACCAAATAAACTTAGGTAGGTCATACTAGCGAAGGAATTCCCTGTCTCTCCCCTCCTAGTTCTTGTCTCACATCTCAGCCATGGATCATATCCCTAAGCTCTGATACCAACTGTGATGCCCCAAAAATAGGTATACATCACCCATCTTGAGTCGCCAAATACCCGTACAAAATACAAATAAAAACTTAATTATACAACCGTCGTAAAAATACGACAAAACATATCTTTGTGAGTTTTAATACAAATATTGTCATCTAGACAATATCCACACTCAATGGAGTCTTCATTACATTTATTATCACACTATTTTATAGAATAGTGAGGACTATTATGACACCATCTTGGACCATTACTCCATTCCCCGACTAGTCCCGGCTACGTTCCCATTTCCTGAAGAGAATAATGAAAGCAAAAGGGTGAGCTCAACTAGCCCAGTAAGAAATATTATGACTAAGATAATGCAGAACAAATTATCATTAGCCTTCAACAATGTTAAACTGATAGAATATAATAGACAACAAGTTTAAGCTGCAATAACAGAATATTAATCCATTAGAAGAGTTAAGTAGAGCATAAAATCTACTATCTTCTATGATTTAAAAGTTTTTCATCAACTTTATCATTTGAGACTCGAATTTTAATAAATAAAATCAAATCATCCCTGCACCACGGTCAAGGATATTCATGTAATAATCAATGGTTATGATTATACCGAATAATCCCTGGTCATAATCATACCAACAACTGTCCATCAATGAACTATAAGCGAATGAAGACTTTCACCACATCATTCGTCACATTACGATCATGATTATACCGAATAATCCCTGGTCATAATCATACTTAGTCTATCTATGCATGTAAGCCAAAGATGACTTTCATAACAATATAAGAATTAGGATGATGACAATGACATAATAATTCAATAAAACAAGTTCAAGGATAAATTTTAAAAATTTATAATTTAATTTATCCAGGAATCAATAATGTCCAAATTGTCAACATGATACTGCTTTGTAGAGTAAAATTCAAGAATGCTCAGAAGAATATTTCCATGAAAAAAAACTGGATGAAGTGCAAATATCAAGGATATTCCACTAATTTCATGGAGTATAAATGCCAAAACATTAACCAACTGAGTATGATAGAATATATGAAACTGCAAATGGATTTTCGCCCGCCATGCGGTAATCCACATAGACATATCATTTCCACAATTTAATAAGGAATGAATACGAAGGATCATTCACTATGCATGCGGTAGTCTACACAGACAGGTTATTCCAACAGAATAATAAAAAATGTAATAACAAAGGAATTCACCAGGCATGCGATAGACCGCACAGACAGGTTATTCCAACAGAATAATAAAGAATGGAACCAGGTCATGCATAATCCGCACAGAAAGGATATTCCAACAGAATAATAAAGAATGGAACCAGGTCATGCATAATCCGCACAGACATGATATTCCAATAGAATAATAAAGAATGGAATAACAACATAATTCAGCAGGCATGCGATAGACCACACAGATAGGTTATTCCAATAGAATAATAAAGAATGGAATAACAGAAGAATTTCACCATGTATGCGGTACTTCGCATAGACATGTTATTCAAACATAATAATAAAGAATGGAATAACAACCCTTACGAGTATTGAAAGAAAATAAATCTCTTCATGAATACGAAAGAATAATACCCCTTACCTTAGAAGAAACTGGATACTGGAATAGTGAGGTAGCAGACTTCTCTTCTTCTTTCTCTCTATAATTTCTCTCTATAATAATTGCTCTTGTGAGACTTAGTGAATTGGTGAGAAATGAAAGAAGAATGAACTTCTATTTATAGGAAAATATAGTTTCAATAATTGCACATTTTGGGGCTCAAAATATTACAGTATAATACCTCCATCTTTTTCTTTATTTTAAATTTAGTCCTGTAAGTATTATCAAACTTGCACCACCTCCCCTAATAGTAAATCATGTGAATTAATAGTTCATTCATGTGACTCAATAGTATAATCATGTGAAAAAAACTAATTACAGTATAATACCTTCAACTATACCTCCATTTTTAATTTAGTCATGCAAGTATTATCAATCTTGCACCAACTCCCCTAATAGTAAATCATGTGAATCAATAGTACACACATGTGAACAAATAGTTATAATCATGTGAATTAATAGTAATTAATTGCTCATTTATCCGGTTAAATACCCGATTGGTCAATATAACCTCCAGACATCAATTATTATCGAAATAAATGTCGATTTTTACTAACCCTAATAATTCCAACACAATGGAACTATCAATTTCATCTTTAATCAACACGAACTTATTCATCATTAATAATATAATTCACAATATTTAACAACTCGGTCGTTCTCATGAAAGAGGGGGCTTTTCGATAATGATTTCTCCTTATTGGCGCGCCATTAGGTGACCAAACCTCTCCTTGACAGAACTTCTAGACATTGTCAATATTGCAAATAATAATATGAATACCTTTGTCGTCTCAATTATTGATTTAATAATATAACATATTATGCAGATGATACTGTGACAATAAATGAATTAATAATATTAGATATATGATGCAACAATTACTATAGCAATAATTGAGTATAACGGAGTGACTTGTCACGTAAGCATCAATAATCAATACCGTGTGCTACTATGCAACCACGTGTATTACTGTAATTTTACTACCGGGTAGTTCAACAGTTTTAACGGTAACACTTTCGCCGTTATTTTTATAAAAAGATAATTCTGTCATTTGTTAACTACGACAATACTTCTGTTGTGGGGGTCCACCAATGATTGTGTCGTCGTACGAATATTCCCTGTTAAAAAGAATATTCCCCGACCAATCGAATATTATATAACCACTTGCTTACTTTACAAAATTTATAAATATTACCCACAACTATAACATTATATCAAATCCACACCATAATATTCAAAAATATACTTTGAAAAAATTATTCTTTATTCATAAAAGTTGGGGTCTCACATATTTCAGAAAGTGCAAGCTCATTGCATAATTTCTAATACTAGGAACTATATGGGACACACGACCTTTTAAGTTGTTCAGAAAATTGTTGTTGATTCTCTAGCGAACATTGACAATTTGATGAAGGGTAAAAAAATTTTTATAGGAATAAATTGGGTGAAATCAAAAGATATCAGGAATTTTAGCTTTTGGCATTATGATGTAGGACAAGATGAGAAGAAGAAATAAGGGTACTTATCTTCACAAAGAATCGATAAAGAAACATACACAATAACACATAGTTTTAAACTCAAATCAATATATTCAATAATCTATAAAATAATAAAATATTACAATACTTAAATAAAAATCCAATACTTAGATACTAAGTAAAAATCCTAATTTTAAAAAGAAATAATCTCTTAATTAAAATCTATTACCATAATTAAAACTCTCCTAATTAAAATTTTACTATTATAATTAAAACTTTTAGAATATCCTACTAAATATTTATATTAATAATCTAATATTTATCTCTAAATAAAAGTATAAAATTAGTAAAAAACTTCTTAAATTTCTTCTTCCAAACTGCATCACTAAATAATATGAATGCCATAATCAGATTACAGAATGTCCGAAAAAAATATAAATCTGATTATGATATTCTACTTCTCAAAATAAAAATAAAATAAAATCTAATTATGATAATCTACTTCTCAAATTAAAAATAAAATAAAATTTGATTATGATAATCTCCGAGCCAACAAATGGGCCCTTTCTGTTGTGTTTTTTTAGTATGGTTTTGAACCTGATCTACCTGTTACAATCTCATGCTTTATTCATCCAGACGTTGAAGTCCGCTATAAAAATTATGGTCAAATAATTTTAAACATTAAATGAAGATTGATTTATGTATTTTTTTATTAATACAGTTTAGTCTTTAGAATCTGCCTGATAAAATTTTGACTTGAGAGCTCTACTGAATAACAAAATCTGTGTAAACAAAGATATTAAAACAAGATTAATTAAAATTAAAAAGATTTACATGGAGAATTGATGGAGCCTTCCTTCCTTTTGTACACCAGTATTTACAAGTGGGGAATATACAAGAGAGGTCTAAAGAAAAGTGGTATGAAAAGAAGTGATGGTGATTAAAATTGAGGATCAAACCTCTATTTATATACAAATGGCTATAAGCCAAAAAAAACCCCTCAACGAAGGTGTTAGACACCTACCGACTTCCGTGAAAACACAGTTACCGCGTCTTTTCAATTCCCTAATTATTTGAAGTGTGTGTGTGCAGTTAATTGGGCCTAAGTGCATTATTTGGAAGTAGTGTTATGCCTCGTTTGCACCTATATACAAAGAGTTTGACTTGTATAAAAGTTTAATTTTAATATATGACATGTAAAATAATATTTTGAAAACATGTTTCAAACCCTTATGCTCACATAGTAATTGAGGCCTTTGATACTTTCATTTTATTCTGTATTCGGCTTGTTTTGATTTTATTCTCGAGATGCTAAGTATTTTCGACAAAGTAATATATATATATATATATATATATATATATATATATATATATATATATATATATATATATATATATATATATATTTATAAGTGTCGGGCTCCTTATGGAAATAAAAGTCATCGAAGTGACCCAAGCACCACAAATATGATTTATAAGCTAGATGTACAACTGAAAAGGGTCCATCATGGGAACCGGATCTAGATCTATTAGCTGGATCTTAGATCTCGTGGCTCCTAGGCTCACATAATATCATATGAATAGCTTGCATAACGAGGATACTGAAATAAAACAGACATTTATTCTAAACAACGCAAAACAAAAGATTCATCAGTTAAATCCCTGCCTGTGCATAGCCAAGCCTCTTGTTCCCTCTAGATACAGATCTAGAGTCACGTGGTTACTTAATATTTACAAAAAAAAACTAGAAAGAAAACCAAATTTAAATAAATCTTAGCCATTCTAGCTCAACGGTTCTAGTTTTTATAACTTTTGAACCGGTTAAAAGTTAGATATGGCTAGATTTAAATATTATAGATTTACATTGAATAAACAGTTAGAACATATACTTTTTAATAGCAGTAAACAATTAATATACATATACTTATATATATATATATATATATATATATAATAAAGCAGTAAAAGACCACAAATTAGCAATCCAGTCACTATTAAACAGTATAATCCAAATTTGAATCAACAGGTCGTGGGTATATATAATGTATATCTTTATATATATAAGAAAGCAAGTAAAAGCCACAGATTGTCGATCCAAGCTCAACTATTCGATTCAAATCTATATATATTTATAATATATTAAAGTAAGAAAATGACACGGATCGATGATCCAGGCACAACTAATCTGTAAATATATATATATATATATATATATATATATATATATATAAGTAAGAGAAAGTTTTAAATCTGAAATAATCTTACAGTGTGCTGCAAGGAAGGCTTCAGACTGCTTATGGAGCTTGAAAACTCAGATTCCATTGGTTAAAATTTGATATATTATAGTATATATGTATACAAGTGTTTAGAAAGAAGAATATTAAAGTTTGGAACACTATAGGAGGGGTTAAGAGCTGAAATGGAATTCTCTATGTTTTCTTCTTTTTTCACCTTTATTTTAGCTTGGGGGGCTTCTATTTATAGACCATTGTACTTGCGGGACTACCTACGGCTGCCCGGGTGGGCCCGGGCCCCGTGGATCCCGTTGTCTCGAAGTACGTGCTATCGGGTCAATGCACTATTCACTCGAATCTTCATAACTTTTAATCTGGGAATCCGATGGAGGCGTGATATACCTTTCCGGAAAGCTCTTGACAAGAGCTACACAATGACATGTGATTTGATATTTTTCGAATCCAGAAAGATGGGTCCATGACTAGATCTTCAATTTTTCGAAGTCCATCCATTGAGCTGTCTTGTGTTATTTTCACTCGGGATTGATGTTATGATTCTGCATAACTTCTTTTATAGTGATTTGGGCTGAATTGATGTTGAATTGCCAAAATTACTATTTCACTCCTCCTGGGTTGGTTCTGGGATTGATGCAGTTGTAACTGTCTTTTCTCATGGTTGTCTCCGAGATTGGACTGCTGTTGACTTCTGTCAGTCCTCAGGGCTGTCTTTGAGGTTGGTTTGTTATTTCTCGAGGTTGTCGTTGGGGTTTAGCTTGATCTCCCGGGGTTGTCTCAGGGGTTTGATTTGATCTCCTAGGGTTGTCTCCAGGGTTTGGTTTGATCTCCTGGGGTTTTCTTCGGGGCTTGATTTGATCTCTCGGGGTTATCTCCGGGGATTGATTGATCTCCCGGGGTTGTCTCTAGGGTTTGGTTTAATTTTAACTTCTAGTATTGTCTCTAGAAGATGAAAGATGATTCTGCCCTCCTGTATGGTTAGTAACAGGACTACAAAATTTCGAGTGTCTACAAATGCTCCTCTTTATAATGCTTATGCAATGTAATGGCATGAATATGATAAAGATTACCAGACACTTGAAATATGACAAGATTTAAATGATGCCATGCAATGCAGCATAATATGATGTCATGTGCTTTGACTACTTTGGTGTGGAATTACCTTTAATGGTATTCTACCACTGTCTGCTCCCGCCATTTTTGCTGGGGATGGAGATGTCATTGATGGTCTCCACTGAATGTCTTGATGTATACCCAAAAGGTAGTTCATCAAGCTTTCATCACCGGATCTTCCCCGATGCTATATTGAATTGAAGCCAATGGTTGAAATGTCCATCAGTACTGTTGAATCTAATTCGAAGTCATGTTGTAGAGATGTTTTTAAGATCCCCGCTGGGGAGATTTCATCTGGCTGATACCATTGGATTTTGATGTTGAGGTTGTCACCAACGTTCTTTATCTTTAGATATGCCTTTTGACTTTATCTCCACGGGGTTCCCCTCTTTTCACGAGTGTCTCACTAGGGATTATTGATGTTTATCTTGATGATAGCTTGCTTTGGTTGCCACCCTTAGATTCTTTTTACCTTTACGATGGGATTGTCACCACCGCTCTGGCTTTCTATCATGTTGATGCCGATAGCTCCACTGGAGATAGAACTTTTACTGCTTGCTTTAACAGCATCCTCACAATACCTACTCAAATGGTAGTTTTGTGAAGGTTGACTATCACCGACTTTCCTCATTGCCTACTTGGATAGTAGTTTACAATAGTCTGGAAATCACTGAACCTTCGCAATGCCTTGACTGGGGATTTATATAACAGATTCTATCATCGATCCTCCCCGGGGAAGATATTTCTCCACGGTTTTCATTATAGGATCTTTCCTGAAGTTACGCTAGAGTTATCGCCAGCGGTTTTCAATATCAGATACTCTGACCTCTGTTGAAGAAATTCTTAACGACTTACATCACCTGGCCATTCCCAATGCTACATTGGAGTTGTCGCCAATAGTTTATAATGTCAATCATTCTAACCTACGTTGAAGTAGTTTTCAACGACTTATATCGCCGGACCATTCCCGATGCTACATTGGACTTGTCGCCAACCGTTTACAATGTCAATCATCATAACCTTCATTGAAGTAGTTTTCAATGGCTTACATCATCGGACCATTCCCGATGCTACGCTAGAGTTGTCGCCAATGGTTTACAATGTCAATCATTCTGACCTTTGTTAATGTAGTTTCTAACGACTTACATCACCGGACCCTTCCTGATGCTACACTGGAGTTGTCACCAATGATTTACAATGTTAGACATGGCTGATATCTCTACTGGGGATACCTTTCTGACAAGTTATACCCTTTGAATTTAGACATTTTAATGCATTCAAGACCCATGGTTCATGACACCGGACCTTCTCGATGTTTTGATAAGAGCTATTTTCAAGAATCTCTATCATTGGCTCTCTGAAACCCACATCCGGGTTAATACCAATGACTTATGTGTAGATCAGAAGTTTGATATCTAAATTCAGGGTTTCAGGCCTTTTCTCTCAATCGCGTAGCACCTTTTTCCCTGATTTAACTTTTTAGCTTTTGAGAACTCTATTGTAACTCAAATTTGATCAAGTAGGAGAGGGTGGGGACCACCCTAGGTGGCCATAGGTAGACCCATGGCTACCGTGGGTTGACTCGCAGCTCCCATAGGGTATATCTACTCCCCCTATTCCTTTCACAAGTCATTTTTAAGTTTGAAATATAATAAAAATCTAAAAATTCTTCTTCAGATCTACTGAGTTCGGGCTACTTTCTGCAAAATCCATAATCGTACAAATATTCTGCACTACTCCAGTAACGTTTACAACCTTTCTTTTCAAGTTTTGACCGTTAGAACGTTAGATTTCATATAGAATGTTTCTAAACACGATATAATGAATATGTATGTTCATATGACTTGATAAAAATTATTCGACTCAGTTAATGCTCCTATTTTACCATGATAACCGTATTGCTGTGAAAAAACTGATTTCTTAGACAGTCATTTGGCACCCTTTTTTGCTAGTTTATTCATCCTATTTGAGGACAAATGAGCACAGGTTTTCAAATAAAGCACACATAGTAATTTGGATGCCATGGTGGGTTTATTTTAATGTTTTTCATGCATATGATATTTTCATGACTTTGGGTTGGTGTGATATTAAATGGCCACCTAATCATGCCTATGTGCATGTGAATAGTCCATTTTACAAAGGAGACTCTGGTGAAATTTTTCCACGAGTTTGAGCATTTAATGAACATGCAATTTTAACTATAATGTGGATGTATGTTAATGCAATGCATGTATCAGGACTTAGATTATGCATGAAGAAATGGTTTGAATTTAATAAGCTTTAAGTTTAGAACTTACCTCACCTTTTTGAGGTGATTTGGAGACTTTGTTCAAATTATAGATCCAAATCAGCCGAGTAACTCTCATAGGGCCTCCGCATGTGTAAGGATGAGAGCTTCTAATTTTTCTCAGCCTCGTCAAGCTTGGCAACCTCGCCGGTTGACTGAGTCAGTTATTCGCCCTATCCGGGTTGATATGTCGGATGCTGTAGATGAGGAGGATGATGCTCCTATTGTAGATCCTGCTCCTTCTGCTTCTATTCCCCTCCAGAAGCTTCCAACTATTAACGTGACGATTCCAGATCTTCTAGATGATTTGAGTCATCATATGCGAACGAGGTAATATCCGTTTCCATTTTTACCTTTCTTCTTTTCCCACTTTTGGGGCAAAGGTTTTGATTTTTGATTTTCAATTTGATGCAAGTTCCCGTCTTTACTCAGCCCAGGGGGAACTGGTTTAGCATTTACTCTTTGTACCAGACTCTCCATCCAGAATACCGAGAGATTGTCCATTCATGGGGCTTTCAGGCTTTATTTTCTATTCCTCCCCGTCATTGCCCCTGGGGTTATCTGAGGGCTTTTTCTGAGCGCTGATTCCACCAGACTCAGTCTCTTCATTTGCTGGATTGCGAGGTGATGATAACACCGATGGAATAACGGTTCATTACTGGGTTGGAGTTTACAGGGGAGCCAATGCCTTTAGTGGTTAACATTTCACCGGTTGCCGTTCGATCCCTTTTGAGAGTTCCTACCACGGCCCTCAAGGGTTGAATCGTCCATTCTGGGCCCTTGAGTATGGATGCCATGAGTGGGGATTTGACTGAGCCTCTGCCTGATGATTAGAGGGTTAGAGATCGCATTCTTCGGCGGTTGTTCCTGATCATCATCAGGGGTTGTTTCCTAGCAGACAATTCCTCGACGATTTCTTTCACTTTATTCAGCGCTACTCACGATGTGGATCGTATTAGAGACTTTAAAAGGGGATCATACACCTTTGCCTATTTCCTTAGAGGGATGCGCCTACGCTCAAAGGGTATGACAAAGGCTTGGCTAGGCTTTTTCCCATTTTTGCTGGTGAGTAGTTTTTTTATCTTTCATTTTCCCTCACTCGGGTTGTTAATTTTCATGACTGAGGATATTTGATCTTTGCATTTTTAGTTTTGGGCCTATTAGAGGCTTCCTTATCTTCGTCTTGTTACTACATTAGGTCTGGAGACCTATCCACGGGGACGGGGATGACATCACTCCACTCTTGTAGAGGTTCCTGTAGTAGAGGAGTTTACCTATTCTTGTTTGTAGTTAGAGCTATTGATTGCCGATGTCATCACATGGGTTCCCTACTTTGAGGACCATTTGACAGTAGGCTTTAAGGGTGGCTTTTCGACCGGGGTAGAGTATGTATTATCCACTTTTCGGATTCCTCTCTTGCCTGATGGAGGCTGGGAACTCTATTTAGAAGAGTGTGCTATTAGGAGCATCACATGGGAGATTCGCATTCCATTCTTTCCTCCTGTGTGGCGACATTGGCCTTTATTTCAGCCAATCACTGAGATTCCCCTGATGGGTTTAGATGGCTTCACTTTATTAGAGGGCCCTTTTACTCAAGAGACTTTCTACCGCTAGTGGTTCCCTCACATCATTGGAGCTTAGACCTGCGCCACACAGTTCATGGGGGATATGGTTCCTGGGTCTGTTATGATGACAGACTGGATTGCCTGCATCCACGAGCCCACTCATTTGGCATAAATTGACAGCTTAACCTAGAGGTTGGACTGGTTACACTTTTTCATCTGATATTTGGGCAAAGATCCGTCAAAGGCAGATTCTTTTGATCCATCTAGCTCTGGTGTCGGTCTCTCAAGTGGCCCATATTCTGATAGCTTTACTGGTCCAGATCCCCCTCTCTATCGACTTGACATCCCTTTTGGCAGAGATTCAGTGACTTAGGAGGAGTTATAGCAGATGGATCGATTGGATGATGTGGACATCATTGATTTCTTCTGATAGATTTCTCGTTATCTCTTTTGATAGGCCTCTGTTAGATATTGGGTGGTTGTGCCCCCCATTTCTCGTTATATCATTTGATAGGCCTCTGTTAGATATCGGGCAGCTGTGCCCCATTTCCCTGTACTTTTTATTTTTAGTTGTATAGAAAGATGATGTATTAGATGATGATGATGTATTTAGGAATGTATGTATAATGATTTCTATTCCTTGCATCATATTGTCATTTATCATCGTTATTTATCATGATGTATGCATTTTTGTCATGGATATGAATTCAGATAGGTGAGTTTAGCATTGACCCCTGAATCACCTTATGATACGGTTCTATAGATGTCTTCATCTACCGTTAGTCAGATTGAGCATACCCTACCCAGACTGATAGCCTCTTCTTTGAGATCATGGTATGACAATTTGTCTCCCACAGATCGGGTGACAGTTGATCAACTATTGAGGCATTCTATAACCCTTCTAATGTTTCACGTACCTTTGGGCCTTGTAGAGGGCATGATATCTTGTTGGATACTAGAGAGATAAGTTTTTAGATTTGATATCCATAAATTAACTCCTACGTTGGAGGAGTATAAGGGCCTCACTGATTTTCCCTTGGGCCGGCCTTGTGCTAGGATGGTTGTCGGTGATATGAGTCGGCAGTTTATGACCTGACGGGCTTACGCCGCAGAGTTATTATGCACGATATTACCTCAGGGCATGTGTTATCCTTGGATTTCTTGATTAACCGATTTGGGTCACTGGTCAATTATCTACGATATTTAGGGGATTTCACCATTACTGAGGGTGAGTGGCAGGATGCCTGCGTATATATTCTATTGATGTGCGTCATGCCCTATTTGTATATGCCGCTATATATGGATCATCTAGACATTGGCCTGATGACAGTAGTCCGTGCTTTCAGGGAGGGTTGCACCATCTTGTCCATGATATTGGCAGAGACCTTGAGGTTGGCCACCTTTTTCCATACCCATCTTATAGGGTTTTTCAGGAGGAGTGCCATCTTGTTGTATGTGTGGTTTATGACACATTTGAAACCGATTGGCACCTTTAGACATCATGGGTACTGCTTTACTCATGAGATAGCCATGTATTATTCTTTTCAGCCAGCTGAGTGTACAGATGCAACATCGTGGTTGGCTTTTCTGACAGCGGTCTAGGATCCATTTTCTATCTTGCCTTGTTCAAGACTCAACTCTCGTTATAGCTTTATTAATTATGCAGTTGGCATGAACTATCTACCCCTGGTTGGTTTAAGACGGGTGACCACATATCATCCACTGGCTGTCATGGGACAGTTTGATTAATTTCAGGATATTCACCCCTTTGACGGTGCCTTGGGTCAGTGACCTTCAGCTCGGCTTTTGTCAACAAATGACTTGACTAGGATTTATGATTAATGGACTCAACCAGAGAGGGCAGATTTTTTGACTAGTCATCCAGGTCGCTCTTCAGAGTATTCTGCATGACTGGAGGTAGATATTGCATCGGCTATGGTTATTCAATCAAAGCCGAGTATTGATTCTGATGATGAGGAGCCTATGGAGGACCCTAATTCTCCCACCAAGGACGAGCTATTTGTTAGTTGTAGACATTCAAAATTTTTTGCATACTTGTTACTAACATTGCAGGAGGGCAGAATCGTCTTTCAGAGATAACCCTGGAGGACAACTCAACTCAATCCCGGAAATACCACTGGAAGTTTCAAACTCCATCCCGGAAATAACACCGAAAGTTTCAGTTCTAACCTCTAAGATAACCTCGAGGCATGTAGTTCCAATACTGGAAATCACACCGGAGAAGGTCATTTCATCTCATAGATAACCCCGAGATACTCAGTCTCAGTATCAAAAACAACACCAGAAAAGACAATATCAACCATGGAGATAACCCTAAGGAGTGCAGTTGCAGTTCCGGAGATAACCCCAGAAATGCTTGGTTTAACCTATGCAGTCAGCTTTAACCTCGGGACTCACACCGAGGCACTCAGCACCAAACCCGGAGATCACCCCGGGAGGTCAGGCACACCATAGAGATAACCCTGAGGATGTCCAGTACTTGCAGCAGCCCAATCTCAGAGATAACCCTGAGTAACGACTACTTTATCAGCCCAAACCGGAGATAACCTCGGTGAAGGGCAAAATCATCATTTTTCCACCTTGATTCCACATTATGCCGTCTCAACACAACAATTCAACATACATTCTACACATCAATGTCCCACAAGAGCCAAGGAGTTACAATCCCGAGTGACTGCTACGCAAGGCAGTACACCGGATATAATTTGAAGCTTGAAGACCAAGGGCATGGTCCCATATTCCTGACTTCTGACAACCTTTAATCCCATGTCATGGTGTATCTCTCGACAAAAACACTCCGTAAAAGGTCTTATACACCTCAATCGGAGGCTCAGATTGAAGTTCTGCAAGTTCGAGCAGACATCACGTTGTACATGTGCACGTACTTCGAGACGGCAGGACCCATGGAGCTCGGGGCACCCCGGGCAGCCGCAGGTGTACCTGTGGCTCCCCCCTCTATAAATAGAGGGCTTGGGGCGGCCATATTTCAAGAGAAAATGGCGAGGAAGCCCTATCCAATTTTCTTTGTACACATCTTAAATTGAGTGCTTTCACATTTTAAACACTTGTGAGCTTATATTCAGTCATATATTTACCGGTTGGAGCCGAGTGTTCATCCGTTTAAAGCTACAGAAGCCTTCTTTGGCAGTACACTGTAAGCCTTCTTATACACTTTAAAGCCTTTCTCTTCATCTTTACACACATTGTTCTTCACATCGAGAGTCGTGTTGCGTGTGTATGCCCAAATTTTGGTCCGTGGCTTTTATTTTCTTATATATATATATATATATATATATATATATATATATATATATATATATATATATATATTTTATGTATATGGACTAACATTATCGAGTTATGCCTCGATTTAGCCTGAACTCACGTCCCGAGGAGCGTTTATTTGTTTATATATATATATATATATATATATATATATATATATATATATATATATATATATATATATATACGGTCAGATCAAGTATACTTTTATCTTATTCACATGCTCTTTTTTTAGCGGACGGACTCGTGACAGTTTTGGATCATACAATAGTAAATACATACTTTTAGCAACGCTATATGTTGTCCGTCGTTAAAAGTATAGACATTTGTATGTATTAAAGACGAAACCGGCTTAAGTCCGTCGCTAAAGGGGGGGGTGAGCACGGGTGAGTAAGATAAGGGTATGCACTTGATCTCATATATATATATATATATATATATATATATATATATATATATATATATATATATATATATATATAAATATAATGGCGCCCTAAAATAGGTTCAATCCACCCAACCTATTCTGAGTTGCCAAATACATGGTACAGAAATAACTACAACTTCATTATTACAATTGTCGTGCAAAATACGATAACACTTATGCTGTGAGTTTAAATACAAATATTGTCTTCTAGACAATATCCACACTCAAATAAAGTCCTCATTACAATTATTGATACACTATTTTACAGAATAGTGAGGACTACTAAAACAACTATCTTGAACCATCACTCCACACCCCGACTAGTTCCTGCTATAATCTCACCTCTTGAGAAGAAAAATGGAACAAAAAGGAAAAGGGTGAGCTCAACTAGCCCAGTAAAGGATATTGTGACTAAGATAATGTATAACAAATTATCGTTAGTCCTCAACAGGGAAAAATCTGATAGAATACAATAGACAACAAGTTTTAGATCAACAACTGCAGCAGAAACAATAATTCATTAGAAGAGTTAAGTAGAGAATGAAATCTACTATCATCTATGAATTTAAAAGTTCATCATCAATGTTTTATCCCTGTAACATCAATCAATATACATCATGAATCAAATATTCATCTTTGCACTATGGGCCAAAGATATTCATCAGTTGGTCATGTTCATCTCAACACATGTTCATCTTTGCACTACGGGCCAAAGATATTCATCAAGAAATCATTCATCTTTGCACTACAGGCCAAAGATATTCAGTAATATCATCATTTAGGACTGAGGATGATGAAAAATATATTTTAAAGAAAACGAATCCAGTGAGACAAAAGAACAAATATTAAGAATTCGTACTTCGGTTTATCCAAGTTCAAAAATACTCCATAATAAACTATTGTGGAGCAGAATTCAAAAATGAAGATCAAAACATAGATCCAATCAAAGATAGGAACTATAACAGACAATCTTGGACACAGAAATTTTTTTTAATTTTTCTATGTATAGTGTCGTATTTGTGAATAGTGCCGTATACGTGAATAGTGCCGTATACGTGAATAGTAACTCCGACACTAAAAGGTAGAAATTCTACAAGAAAAATTATCATGCTTCGTAAATAGTATTCGTGAATAGTAACTCGTGAATAGTAACTCATGAATAGTAACTCGTGAATAGTAACTCCAACATGAAAAGATCAGAATTTCACAAGAAAAAAAATACTCACAAATAATATCATTTATAAAAAAAATAACATCCCTTACCACAAAAGAATAGTACTTCTGGCTAGAATATCAGATATAACGCTAAAGGAAACTTCCACCGTATTGAAACACTCAAGATATCTAAATACTCACAAAAATACGCTTGATAATATAGAGAGAGAAAACTTCAGTTTCTGTTGTGATTTTCAATTCTAACCTAAGCACCCTATTTATAGGAAAATACTTAGAACACCAAAGTAGAAAATTTAATATAATATTAATATAAATAAAAATTTCCAAGCCCACCTTAGAAAATCTGAATTTAGCATGTTTATCACTCATGTGGGGCCCACCAAACTGAAAAACATGTTTTAAACACTTTTTGTAACAAAATCAATTTAGACCCAATATTCCAGAACTTCAATAATTCATAATACATAGCCCTTTATCAGAAAAATTCAAATCTTATGTCTATTCCATAGAAAATTCAATTCTCTACAACTTTGCAGAAGAAAGTTTTTCCAAATTCCAAACAGAAATTGACTGAAATCAACTTACGGACGATTTTACAGGCTATATTCAACTTTCAGTCAAAAATAGGGTCCACCAACACACAAAACATGTGTTAAACATTTTTTGTAACAAAAATACTCTTTTTCCTCATTTATTCATATATTACACATTCATTGTAAAAATATCACCATTATTATATTATTATAATATAATAATATATTTAAATGAATTATTTTTATCAGAAAAGATAAAATATCAATTTTCAACAATTATCATTTTAAAAAATTTCTCCATCTATATCCACATAAAATGAATATTTTCCTTATCATATAAATCAATAATTAATTATTCACAAATAATATTATAGAATCACAATACTGACAACCAGGCCGTTCCCAAGAAAGAGGGAGCTTTCCAATAAGGATTTCTCTTTATTGGCGCGCAATTAGTTGACCAAATCTCTCCTTAGACAGAACTTTCTAGACATTGCCAATAATGTTATCTAATAATATTATTCAAATAATATGAATTATTGATCTGATAATGAAAAATACTGTGTAGTGACAATTATTGAAACAACAATAATATAAAATATCAACGTAGCAATTATTGAATCAATAAAATAAAATATTGAACAGTAATTACTATAACAATTATTGAGTAGTGCCTTCTTACGTAAGAATCAATAATTGGTGCAATACCATGTGCTACTATGTTTTAACCACCAAGTATTCCAACAGTATTAACAGTAATAACTACGTCGTTATTTATAAACAACTTATACTTGTCGTTTTCTTCATCCCATCGCTTTCCGTTATAGGGCCCATAAAAGGCTGCGCTGTCGTATGAATATTCCCCGACAGCAAGAATATTCCACGACCAAACGAATATTCCCCGACAACAATGAATATTTTATAACCACTTGCTTATTTAAAATATTTGCACATTTTACCCATAACTATCCACATTAATCAAATCAACCCCTTACTATTTCAAAATAATAAATAGAGGAAATTCCATTTTATTAAAAAAAAAATTGGGGTCTTACAACCTCCCCTCCTTATGAAATTTCGTCCTTGAAATTGACGTATGTACCCTGTCTTTCGAAAAGGTGAGGTTACCTCGTTTTTATTTCTGATTCCAACTCCTAGGTCATTTCTTCAATAGCATGGTTCCTCCATAAAACCTTGACTTGTGGTATAACCTTTGTGCGTAGGACATGTTCATTTAGATCTTGACTGGTACTTCCTCGTACGTTAAATCTTTGGCTATCACGTCTGGTTCTAACTCAATAATGTGGTTTGGGTCATCCACATATTTACATAACATCGATACATGAAAAACATTATGAACACGCGACATACTTGGCGGTAAAACGAGTCTATAGGCCACAGTTCCTATTCGATCGAGGATTTCAAATGGACTAATAAATCAAAGGTTTGAGTTTTCCTCTCTTCATCAAATCTTACTTCTAGAATAACGCCTTCTTGAACCTTCTTCTTTATATCCATCAGCTCCGGTGTGTAGCTTGAACATCTTTAACTTTATCGATTAAGGTCGATTCTACTCGTATATCATCACGTGGGTCCCTAGAGTCTTTAAATCTATCTCTATTATTTGTAAGTTATACGAAATGGGTCTTTGTATTCGACAATATCATACTCGTACTCGCATACGATCTTCTACTCAACACGTCAGCTACCACGTTCGCTTTTCCAGGATGGTATGGTCAGAACATGTGCCGAAATGAGTCTCCTCTTGAGTTCTTCGAAGCTCTTCCCATATTCCTTGCTCCATTCGAATTTTGTATCTCTACGAGTCAGTTGAGTTAATGGAGTAGCAATTCGAGAAAATCTTTCCACGAATCTCCGATAATAACCAACTAAGCCTGAAAGCTACGTATTTCGATTCTCGACTTAGGTTGCTCTCAAGCTGTGACTCATATCCCAATCTTGGATAAGACGTCACAATGGCACCTATCGATTTACTCAATGCATGCGAATATGGCGTCCCCTACGGAGAGTCTGGTTTCAGTGCATTCCACAAAGGAAGTCACCAGTTAGAGGCTCGGTTATCAACTTCTATAGTTGGGTTATTAACTCCTGAAGCTCAATAGGAGTCATTCAATATGAGATTATAAAAATGGGTTTTGTACTGGGTTCAAAGTCGATACAAAATTCAATATCACGCTCTGGGAGTAAGCTAGGAAATTCTTCAGGAAATACGTCAAGAAATTCACTAACAACAGAAATATAATTCAAATCTGACGTATTTTTGTTCAAGTCCATGACATGGGCTAAGAAAGCTTGACATCCATTTTTTAATAAAAGAATGACTTTATGGATTGATATGAAAGAGTTTGACTTCAATGGTTTGGCTGCTTGAATTCAAATAACAGGTTGCTTAGGAATATGAAAACTAACAACCTTACGAAAGCAATCAATTTTGGCATGATGAGTAGTTAACCAATCAATCCCTAAAATCACATAAAAAACAAGTATCTTTAAAGAGATAAGATCAACAGGTAATGTAAGACCCCAATTTTTACGAATAAAGATGATTTTTCTATAATTATCATTTTTGAATATTATGGAATGAATTTGTTATAATGTTATAGTTGTGGGTAGTATTTATAAATTCTGCAAAGTATGCAAGTTGTTATATTAGATTCGATTGGTGGGGAATATTCATTTTAGCGGGGAATATTAAATACAACGGTAGCAATCATTAGTGGACCCGACAACGAAATTATTATCGGATTGAAAAAACGACAAAATATTTTTATGAAAATAACGCGGAAGTTTTCTTTATTATCTTGTTGAACTACTTTCATAGTAAAAGTACAAGAATCTGATGTCTGGCGTGGTTGCATAGTAGCACACAGTATTGATTATTGATACTTACGTGAGAAGTCACTCGAGTTATACTCAATTATTGCTACGATAATTATTGCATCATATCTCTCATATTATTGATTCGATTATTGTCACGTTATCATCCGCATTATATGATATATTATTAAATCAATAATTGAGACGATGAAAGTTATTCATATTATTAAATTGCAATATTTACAATGTCTAGAAGTTACGCCAAGAGAGAGGTTTGGTCACCTAATTGCGCTATTAATAGGGAGAAATCCTTATTGAAAGCCCTCTTTCACGGAACAACACGGTTGTTAAATATTGTGAGTTATAATATTAATGATGAATAAGTTCGTATTGATTAAAGATGAATTTGATAGTTCCATTGTGTTGGGATTATTTGTATTAGTGGAAATCGACATCTATTCCGATGATAATTGATGTCTGAGGGTTATATTGATAAATCAGGGAATTTACCGGATAAATGAGCAATTAATTGCTACTAATTCACATGCTTATATAACTATTTGTTCACATGTGTGTACTATTAAGTCACATTCACTTACTATTAGGGGAGTTGGTGCAAGATTGATAATACTTGTATGACTAAGTTAAAAATGGAGGTATAGATGGAGGTACTATACTGTAATTCGTATTTTCACATGATTATAACTATTGGTTCACATGATTGAACTATTGAATCACATTATTTACTATTACGGGAGGTGGTGCAAGTTTGATAATACTTGCAGGACTAAATTAAAAATGAAGGAAAAGAGGAAGGTATTAGACTGTAATATTCTGATCCCCAAAACGTGCAATTATCGAAACTATATTTTTCTATAAATAGAAGCTTATTCTTCCTTCATTTCTCACCAATTCACTAAATCTATAGAGCAATTATTATAGAGAGAAATTATAGAGAGAAGCTATAGAGAGAAAATCTATAGAAGAAGAGAAGCCTGCTACCTCACTATTCTAGTATCCAGTTTCTTCTGAGGTAAGGGGTATTATTCCTTTTGTAGTCATGAAGAGAACTTCTGTTATTCCATTCTTTATTATTCTATTGTAATAACCTGTATACGCGGGCTACCCTATACTTGGTGAAATTCTTTTGTTATTCCATTCTTTATTGTTACATTTGGAATATCACATGCATGCGTTTTACAGGACACAGTTCCGTCTTTATTATTACATTGGAATATCCTGTTTTGTGTGTTTTACGTCCTGACTGGTTCCGCTCTTTATTATTACTGTTGGAATATCACATCATGCGTTTTTCTTGGGACTGGTTTCCGTCTTTATTATTCTGTTGGAATATCTTGTCTGTGCGTTTTACGCCGGACCTGGTTCTGCCTTTATTATTCTATTGGAATAACCTGCCTGTATGGTCTATCGCATGCCTGGTGATTTCTTTTGTTATTCCATTCTCTATTATACTCAGTTGGTTAAAGTTTTAACTTCTATACTCCATGAAATTAGTGGAATATCCTTGATATTTGCGCTTCATCCAGTATCTTTTCATGGAAATATTCTTCTGAGCATTCTTGAATTTTATTCTACAAAGAAGTATCATGTTGACAATTTGGACGTTATAAGTTCTTGGTTAAATTAATTCTTGAACTTATTTTATTGAATTCTTATATCATTGTCATCATCCTCATGTTTATATTATGTTGAAAGTCATCTGTGGCCCATAGTGCATAGATGGACTTGGTATGATTATGACCAGGGATTATTTGGTATAATCATGACCGTAATGTTACAAATGATGTGGCAAAAGTCCTCATTGGCCCGCAGTGCATTGATGGACAGTTATTGGCATGATCATGACCATTGATGAATACACGAATATCCTTGGCCTGTAGTGCATGGATAATTTGTGGTCGTGACCCTAACGAATATCCTTGGCCGTAGTGCAGGGATGATGTGGATTATTTATTAAGTTGAGTCTCAGCGATAAAAAGTGATGAAAAACCTTTTTAAATCATAAAAGATAGTAGATTTTATTCTCCACTTGACTCTTTTAATGGATTGCTTGTTCCACTGCAATTAAACTTGATGTCTATTGTATTTTATCAGTTTAACATTGTTGAAGGCTAATGATAATTTATCTTGCATTATCTTAGTCATAATATTTCTTATTGGGCTAGTTGAGCTCACCCTTTCTTTCTTTCAATTTATTCTTCTTGAAATGAGAATATAAATTTGGAGCGAGTCGGGGAACGGAGTGACGGTCCAGATGATAGTATTAGTAGTCCTCACTATTCTGTGAAATAGTATGATAATAAATGTATTGAGGACTTATTTTGAGTTTGTATACGGTCTAGAAGACAATGATTGTATTAAAACTCATAGCTCATGTTGTATATTTAAGTTTGTATTTGAATTTTGTACCATGTATTTGACGACTCAGAATAGGTGATGTATACCTATTTTGGGGGCATCACAGGTAATGTGATGGTGCCAACTTGGATCAAATAAGATTTATAAACTGTATATGTAACAAAGGTTTCACCCAACAAAGTTTCAACAGATAAGTCAAAGTCTAATTTCTCCGGAGTCAAGTTTAAACGTTGAGCACAAGCAGGAGAGATAAAAGAATGGGTAGAATCGATATCTAATAAGGTATAGATTTCGCAAGAATTTATAATTAACTAACCCGTGATACCTTCGTTCGGGTTCGTCACATTTTGGCCAGTCACGACAAACGCTCTTCCAAGAACCGCCGACTTTGACATTTTCGGGACAACCTTTTGAGTCACCATCCCCGCTGGACTTGGTTTCGTTACAGTACAATCTTGAGTGATATGTCCTTCTTTTCCACAATTATAACATACCTTGAACTGTTGTGGACAGTTTGGGCTGATGTGTCCCTCGTTTCCACATTTATAGCATGTGACCAGTGGTCGTTCTCCTCCCTTAGGAACAATTGATGCTGGTGCTGACGTCTTCGCATTATCATTGTTGTACCTTCTCTTTTTGAAATTTCTACTTGAATTATTTCTTCTATTATCTTGGCCATGATTACCACCGAAGTGGTTACCATTTTTGGCATGGTAATTTCCTCCACGATGATTATCATTGTCCCGATGGTCGTTGCCACCGGTACGATTATTATCGTGTTGCTGATCGCCCGGTTGAACAGACTCATTATCTCGTTCTAATAATTGAGCCCGGTTCACAATATCTGAATATAGAGAAAATTTATGAGAAATGAGGTATTGACGAATTTTGAGTTTCAAACCTCTCAAAAACATCCGCATCATACGTTCCTCATTCTCTACCAAATGAGGTGCAAACCTGAATAACTCCGCAAACTTCGCCTCGTACTGGTACACCGTCATGTTATTCTGTTCTAGTCTAATAAACTCTACCTCCTTCATATGACGAATACTTTCAGGAAAGTACTTGTCATTGAACAATTTTTGAAACTTTTCCCAGGACATACGAAAAGCAATTTGGATGGAGTGCGCTTCACGATTCCCACCATGTCTCGCCTTTCATTACTGAACATAAAAGTGGTGAATGGAACCTTCTGTTCCTCTTTGCATCCCAAGACATCGAATATCTTGGTAATTTGCTTGACCCACGTCTCCGCCTTAATTAGATCCGACTTTCCCCATAATTCTGGTGGTCCCAACTCTTTGAACTGCTTGGCTGTGATAAACCGCGCGTTGCTATCATTTCCACCCGTATTTTGTACACGAGTCTCCCTCGTCTGATTCTGCATGAACTGCAAAAAGCTTCTAAACATCCCATCGTTCATCGTCTGATCAGTGGTGTTGTTTACAGGATGAACATTTTTGTCATATTGCACGTTCTCCTGATTGGTGAGTACAGGCGTCTCCACGGTCTCATTTACTCCACTTTTAACATTCTCAGTTGCCATTTTCAAATACTGCCATAAAATAAGGGTTAATTAAAGAAATTGACATGCAACAATAATAACCCTATACTTTGACCAACCAACAAATAAGCTTAGGTAGGACACACTAGCGAAGGATTTACTCATCTCTCCCCTCTTAGTTCTATTCCCCGATCTCCGCCAGAGACCATATCCCTAAGCTCTGATACCAACTATGACGCCCTCAAAATAGGTCCAATCCACCCAACCTATTCTGAGTCACCAAATACATGGTACAGAAACAACTACAACTTCATTATTACAATTGTCGTGCAAAATACGACAACACTTATGCTGTGAGTTTAAATACAAATATTGTCTTCTAGACAATATCCACACTCAAATAAATTACTCATTACAATTATTGATACACTATTTTACAGAATAATGAGGACTACTAAAATAACTATCTTGAACCATCACCCCGACTAGTTCCTGCTATAATCTCACCTCCTAAGAAGAAAAATGAAACAAAAAGGAAAAGGGTGAGCTCAACTAGCCCAATAAAGGATATTGTGACTAAGATAATGTACAAAAAAATATCGTTAGTCCTCAACAGTGAAAAATCTGATAGAATACAATAGACAACAAGTTTTAGATCAACAACTGAAGCGGAAACAACAATTCATTAGAAGAGTTAAGTAGAGAATGAAATCTACTATCATCTATGAATTTAAAGTTCATCATCAATATTTTATCCCTGTAACATCAATCAATATACATCATGAATCAAATATTCATCTTTGCACTACGGGGCCAAAGATATTCATCGATTAGTCATGTTCATCTCAACACTGTTCATCTTTGCACTACGGGCCAAAGATATTCATCAAGAAATCATTCATCTTTTGCACTACAGGCCAAAAGATATTCAATAATATCATCATTTAGGACCGAGGATGATGAAAATATATTTTAAAGAAAACGAATCCGATTGAGACAAAAGAACAAATATTAAGGATTAAATACTTGGTTTATCCATGTTCAAAAATACTCCATAATAAACTATTGTGAAGTAGAATTCAAAAATGAAGATCAAAACATAGATCCAATCAAAGATAAGAACTATAACAGACAATCTTGGACACAGAAAAGAAAACATAATTTTTTTGTGAATAGTGTCGTATTCGTGAATAGTGCCGTATACGTGAATAATGTCGTATATGTGAATAGTAACTCCGACACTAAAAGGTAGAAATTCCACAAGAAAAATCATCATGCTTCGTAAATAGTACTCGTGAATAGTAACTCATAAATGGTAACTCGTGAATAGTAACTCCGACATGAAAAGATCAGAATTTCACAAGAAAAATATTACCAATATTCCGGCATAATAATATTGAAAGAAATAATATCATTTATAAAAAAATAACATCCCTTACCTCAAAAGAATAGTACTTCTGGTTGGAATATCAGATATAACGCTGAAGGAAACTTGCACCGTATAGCAACACTCAAGATATCTAAATACTCACAAAAATATGCTCGATAATATAGAGAGAGAAAACTTCAGTTTCTGGTGTGATTTTCAATTCTAACATAAGCACCCTATTTATAGAAAAATGCTTAGAAAACCAAAGCAAAAAATTTAATATAAATAAAAATTTTCAAGCCCACCTTAGAAAATTTGAATTTAGCATGTTTATCACTTATGTGGGGCCCGCCAAAATAAAAAACATGTTTTAAACAATTTTTGTAACAAAATTAATTCAAACCCAATATTCCGAAACTTAAATAATTCATAATAAATAGTCTTTTATCAGAAAAATTTGAATCTTACGTCCATTCCATAAGAAATTCAATTCTCTACAACTTTGCAAAAGAAAGTTTTTCCAAATTCCAAACAAAAATTGACCAAAATCCACATACGGACGATTTTACGGGCTATAATTAAATTTTAGTCAAAAATAGGGTCTACGAACACACAAAACATGTGTTAAACATTTTTTATAACAAAAATACTCTTCCTCCTCATTTATTCATATATCACACGTTCATTGTAAAAATATCACCATTATTATATTATTATAATATAATAATATATTTAAATGAATTATTTTTATCAGAAAAGATAAAATATCAATTTTCAACAATTGTCATTTTAAAAATTTTCTCCATCTATATCCACATAAAATGAATATTTTCCTTATCATATAAATTAATAATTAATTATTCACAAATAATATTACAGAATCACAATACTGACAATCAGGCCATTCCCATGAAAGAGGGGGTTTTCCAATAAGGATTTCTCCTTACTGGCGCGCAATTAGGTGACCAAACCTCTCCTTAGACAGAACTTTCTAGACATTGCTAATAATGCTATCTAATAATATTATTCAAATAATATGAATTATTGATCTGATAATGAAAAGTACTGTGGAGTGACAATTATTGAAACAACAATAATATAAAATATCAACGTAACAATTATTGAATCAATAAAATAAAATATTGAGCAAGAATTCTTGTAACAATTATTGAGTAAGGCCTTCTTACGTAAGAATCAATAATTGATGCAATACTGCAGTGTCTACTTGTGTTTTAACCACCGAGTATTCCAACAGTATTAACGGTAACAACTACGTCATTATTTATAAACAACTTATACTTGTCGTTTTCTTCATCCAATCGCTTTTAGTTATGGGGCCCACAAAAGGTTGCGTGCAGTAATTTAATATTCCCGATAAAGAGAATATTCCAGGACCAAACGAATATTCCCAAAAACAATGAATATTTTATAACCACTTGCTTATTTAAAATATTTGCGCATTTTACCCATAACTATCCACATTAATCAAATCAACCCCTTACTATTTCAAAATAATAAATAGAAGAAATTCCATTTTATTAAAAAAAAAAATTGGGGTCTTATATATAAACTGTTGTTTAACTTTGTTCGATGAGACTGAATTTTCACCCTAGGCGTTTATTGCTTATATATATATATATATATATATATATATATATATATATATATATATATATATATATATGAATTGTATTAGAACTCATTCGATGAGCCCAGATTTTATATCCGAGCATTTATTGCTTTTATATATATATAACGACAAATCGTTAAAATGATAAACCGAGTTGGGATCGATATATATCATATATGTTTACAGCTTATATATATATATATATATATATATATATATATATATATATATATATATATATATATATATATAAAGCCCCCAAATTCAGGTACTTGAAACCCGAATTCAGTGCTTTACGATACCATTTCAATGAGTGGAATAATACTAATAATAATAACAATAATATAAATATTAAACTTAATTTACATAATTATCAGAGTCTAGCTCCCAAGTACGTAACCTTTAATCATTCCTTACAATACATGATAATAAATATATAACGTTGTCTTAATAATATTAAACTATTACATAAGATAACATTGAAATCATTTAGTAACCTTTCCCAATCCCTTGTTTCTAGCGAGAGCCTTGAAATTTGTTCACACTAGTGAAAACATTTAAATTAAGCAAGGATGATCATTTGAGTGCCCAAAGAAGTAATAACAATTATTGTTGGGTAAAATCTAATTACGCACAACACGCAAGTATACGTGGTCAACAAGTAATAAAGTGATAAGTTGAGTATCGTTCCCACAGAGAATTATTTAATAAAAATCACCAAGTACTAACTCGTAATCAACTCAATCTTATTTAAACGAATGAATTTCAATTTATAATTAAACTAATTCTAATTACCACTAGTTAAATTAAGATTACGTAGATTTAAGATCACAACTTCACCTATTGCTTCATTTAAGCTAACACACTTCTCATCAATTATTCTCTATCCTGAATTGTTAATCAAGAACACTAAAGCAGATAAAACCACCTCTCGATGCATATTACCAATACTCACTTAAATCCACAGATGATAGAATTAAGCAACACACCCTAATTAACTAATCCACTATATCTCTATGTGAATTACAATTAAAAAGGATTTAAAGCACAAGTTCTCTATAAGATTACATATGGCGTAAAGGCATATCTCTATCCTAAACACGAATTATGAATTTCATCTATGCAGAAATCACAAACACATGCTATCATGATCAGATCTAAACCTATACTTCATCTCTCGAGTTCATATAGATTATCACGGTAATTAATGGCCAATCAATTAAACAATTAAGTTCAAATCACAATAGACAATTCTCACAATAGAACATAATAATTGATAACGAAGCATATTAACATAAACTACACAATAAGATCCATTGTAATCTCAAACAAAGAATTAGTTCATTGAATTAAAACTAAGAATTCACACTTGAATACACATTAAAAGATAAAAATAAGAGTAAAGAAAAGATTTGAATCTGTTGTCATCAAATCTCCCTCTTCCTCAAGCTCGTGCTCTTGATCTTCCATGGTCTCCAAGTTGTTTCAATCTCCAATTCTAATCTAATCTAAGGTTCCTAATCTAAGAAAGAAAGTAAAGAATAAGTTTGATAGAAATCTATCCCAAGAGGAATTTTATGGAGTCTTAGAACTAGCCTCTCCTAATCCAAGTTAAACTCAAGTATTTATAGTTCTAATGGACACCCTAACAAGTTAGGCAACTAAGAATCCTATTCTAGCTCAAATTGGACATCAAATAACCCAAATCAGCTGTGTTCCCGCCGCCTAGCTCGCCTCACGCTCTTCCTAAGCTTATTTGGAGCGCGCCTCGCCGCTGTGTAGCAGGAACTCGTGGCCTAGCGCGCCCCTAGCGCATGTCCGCGCTATTCTATTTTCTCTCATGACGCGTCCTTTGGTAAAACAGGCATAACCTTTGATCCGCTTTGGAGTTACGGGGCCTGCCACCTATCAAATCAAGATATCGATGAGATCTACAACTTTCATTCTTTGAGATTTGACAGATTCGGAATGATCAAGGCGGAAATCGGGCTTGAAGTAGATGCTATGTAAATGGCAAACATGACAACTCTTACCTTTGATCTTCGTTGATAAAAGGCCATAACTCTCACATCCGAACTCCGATTGGGATGATTCAAGATGTTTCGGAAAGCTAAGAAGTAGAGATACCATAAAATCCAAGTTCCAAGCCAAGAACATGCATCCAACTTAGTGTTAAAAGTCCTTCAATATTCCTTCTTGCATTTGCTTACGTATTTTAGTCCAAAAGATGTCCAATTGCTTTTCCTTGCTTCTTCATGCCCATGTCATGTCATAGCCTACAAAATAACATAAAATGTATGAAAAGTAACTAAAAAACATGAATATAAGCAATTAATTCAAGTAATGATATCTGGATAAGTAGGTATAAAACCTATTTATCAAATATCCCCAAACTTAAACCTTTGCTTGTCCTCAAGCAAAAACACAAAACAACAATGCTATGCAATGCATGCCTATAAATCCAACAGTAATGATAGAAACAAGTCTATCAACCGGCCTTAGAGAAATCAAGTAAACATGATAATATATCATATCAAAACAAATCATTAACTTCCCAATCAATCATCAAATCTTAGTCTGTTATCACTAATATAGTGCGTGTGTGCTCCACAATAATGTTAACTGATATAAAATCAAATTTAACACATAATATGTCTCTTTGAAGGCATCATACAGTGTAAACTCATGAAATCCAAAAACAAGCTAGATCCAACTACAGTCAAACAATTACTAATATCGAGGGTCAACATGGGATACTAATTTTTGATCTACGGGGGCATTTTGCTCTTATTTCCCGTTTTATTCATTTTTTTTTTTTGGTTTATATACATAGCTATGCAATGTCTTATTCCTTAAGCTTTTCAATGCTACCTTAACGAGCTTTCACCAACGACTCCCGCACCATTAAGACCTTAGGGCGCTAGGTGTAAAGACAATCCCATCTGGGCTTACTTACTCAAGTAACAAAGGCCACAAAACTAGACAAGCACGCCACGGTGTTTTCATTCTTACTTTTTTTCTTTTTTTTTCTTTTTTTTATAGCTTATATACCCTAAATATTCCCCCAAACTTAGGTTCTTGTCTAACTTTAGTCATCACTACTTATTCTTGTCATTCTTTCTTTCAAACTAGCATTATCCTTTAGAGTCTCATTATGTATCAATTTAAACTCAATCAATCAACAAGTTATTTTTACTGTGTGTATCCTTATTATACCAGGTTTCAAATGTAAAAGATTCAATTCATAACAAAAAATTACATCAAAGCTTTAATAGTCAGTACTATACTTGGCTACTCAATTCTAATCTCATCATTGGCCACAACAAACTGTAAATATCAAACAGCTGGACTCATGCAAGATGTACTAAATGCTCTATAAACCTAGTAATTTTGTATTTATTTATTTTTTTGAACTAAATGCTATATAAACATAGTAAACTAACTACTAATTTTTTTTAAGTTTTTAATTTTTTTTTTCAATTTTTTTTATTTTAAAAAAAACTGAATGCAAAAACTAAATGTAACTATACGAACTACAATGTAAATAATTAACTATATGCAATACGACACTAAAATTCCCCCCAAACTTAAAACAGACATTGTCCTCAATGGCTAAGATAGAAAAAAATTAAAAGAGAGGACTTCCACGAAAATACAAAGATGTTCCTCCTTGTCTCGCTAAGTCCAAGAATAGGCCGCACACATTGGAATAAATTGGGAACCACACTTGTGTTGGACTTGAATAACATTGCAATTAAACCACTTTTAACGGCTGGGATTTCCTAGGGACGCGGAAATTGAAAACCAACGTGGATTGGAAGTTGGGGATGGATGGGTTTAATGGGAATGGAAGTTGAAAAGGAGAAGGAGAGGTAGGGATGGTGTAATGGGGGTTATGGAGTATTGGAAGTGTAATGGGTGTAGGAGATGTGGAGAGTTTGCATGTAATGAGGAGAATTTGCTTTGTTTAAATCTGAGACACGTCGATTAAATCTGTTCAGCGCCTAAAATTCCCGAGTAGTGCGGTCCGCGCTTAGTGTGAGCGAGGCATAGCACTGTCCGCGCAGGGCAAGTAGTAGGTTCTGAACTGGTAGTGTGCCCCGCGCTGTGTGTAGGCTTGGTATAGCGCTGTCCGCGCTTGGCATTCAGTAGGTGAAGGATGGGGCAGAGCGTTCCGCGCTTTGAGATCGGCGCCTTAGTGCGGTCAGCGCTGTGCAGGCAATAGTTTCTGAGATGTTAGCGCGGTCAGCGATGTGTCTAGGCATTCAGTAGCGCGCCCCGCGCTAGAGGGACAATGGCTGCCTGATTGCTAGCGCGCTCCGTGCTGAAATTAAGTGTTGGATAGCGCGGTCCGCGCTTGATGAGCAACAACTACTTGAATGATTTTTCTTGAATTTTCTATAATTTTCCATGATGTAGTTAATCTCTGATAAAAACACATATTTAAACTAGATTATAAACTAAGATTTAAATAATAACTAAAAGAGAAAGAGTTTAGAGCTTGGGTTGCCTCCCAAGTAGCAGCTAGTTTTAACGTCGTAAGCCCGACATTATCTGGTCAGCACTATCCAATTCCTCTTCGATAATTGAGGAACCCTCCATCCATCGGAAATAATATAGTTTTTGGTAGGTTCCCATTTGTGACGGCCATAGCATCAAAGTCACCTAGCATACTCTGACTCGGTATAATCTCCATGAAGAAGGGCAAATAACTAGGTGCTATCTCCATTGTGTTTGTGATCATATTTGGGCATGGAAGTGTGTCAAACACAATGGGCTCTTCGTCTATCTTCTCTTTTTCACCCCACCACGGCTTCATTGTTGCACTCGCTCTTATGTCATAAAGAGCTTCGCCGACAACATGACTACCAAGTGGGCACAGTTTTGCAAATCTAACTAGACCCTTGATCTTTGGTGGAGAAGGAACTTGGGGCACTAATAACATCGGCTCATCCTCGTTAGTACTTATAATTAGTTCTTCACCTACCTTGTTGTCATTATCCCCACTTGTCTCTTTTTCCACATCTTGTGGCTCATCCAGTTGTAGATTTGGCTCAGGCACTTCATTAATTTCAGAATCCTCCTCATAACACCAAATGTTTGGAGGAAGGGTGCTTACAACTTTGGTCAATTGATCTATCTTATTTTTGAAGATTTTGAATTGCTATCTCTTGATTCTGAATTGACCGCTCTTGATTAATCCTCCTCTCCTCATTTGATGCTATGAACTTGGACAACAATTCCTCCAATCTCGAATTATTTATCTCGGTTTTGGAATCCATGTATTGAGGACCATGAGTTGAAGTGGTGATGAGTTGTTCCATCCGGTGCTTAAAATTTTGACTCGATATTTCTTGACTTATCCTCCTCTCCTCTTGGTTTGCTATGCCCTTTGATATAATTCCTCTAACTTTGAATTTTCTTCTTTTAATGGAGGTTGATATGAAAATTCTAAAGTGTATATGTTGGATTTGGAGTAGAGTATTGATCTTGATAATTATAGCTCCATGAAGAATCCGGGTGATACCCCCAAACTTGATGATAATTAGGATAAGAATAGTTGTTGAGGTAGTTACCACCATATTGTATGCCCAAAACCCGATGGTGCATTGATTACTTCGGGATGATTTCCATCACAATAATTGCAAGTAATCATATCCTTCGATTACGTTGAAATCTTTGCAACAACATCCAACCTCCTCGAAAGTGTCTCAATCAGTGCTGATAATGCGAAAATGTGTTGATTCCATCAATCCTCGCCCCCTTGTTTGAGTCATACTCGAATATGGCCTTTGATAATTGAATCCAAATGGTACACCAAACGAGAGAAAAAGAAGAAGATAATAAAATAAAATAAAATAAAAAAATAAAAATGTTTAAATTAAGACTAATTTGATTGAAATTAATATTGGCAAAAATATATTAAACTAATTCCCTCAATGGCTGGCGCCAAAAACTTGTTGGGTAAAATCTAATTACGCACAACACGCAAGTAAACGTGGTCAACAAGTAATAAAGTGATAAGTTGAGTATCGTTCCCACATAGAATTATTTAATAAAAATCACTAAGTACTAACTCGTAATCAACTCAATCTTATTTAAACGAATGAATTTCAATTTATAATTAAACTAATTCTAATTACCACTAGTTAAATTAAGATTACGAGATTTAAGATCACAACTTCACTTATTGCTTCATTTAAGCTAACACACTTCTCATCAATTATTCTCTATCCCGAATTGTTAATCAAGAACACTAAAGCGTATAAAACCACCTCTCGATGCATAATACCCATACTCACTTAAATCCACAGATGATAGAATTAAGCAAGACACCCTAATTAACTAATCCACTATATCTCTATGTGAATTACAATTAAAAAGGATTTAAAGCACAAGTTCTCTATAAGATTACATATATGGCGTAAAGGCATATCTCTATCCTAAACACGAATTATGAATTCCATCTATGCGAAAATCACAAACACATGCTATCATGATCAGATCTAAACCTATACTTCATCTCTCGAGTTCATATAGATTATCACGGTAATTAATGGCCAATCAATTAAACAATTAAGTTCAAATCACAATAGACAATTCTCACAATAGAACATAATAATTGATAACGAAGCATATTAAAATAAACTACACAATAAGATCCATTGTAATCTCAAACAAAGAATTAGTTCATTGAATTAAAACTAAGAATCCACACTTGAATACATATTAAAAGATAAAAATAAGAGTAAAGAAAAGAATTGAATCATTTGTCATCAAATCTCCATCTTCCTCAAGCTCCTGCTCTTGATCTTCAATGGTCTCCAAGTTGCTTCAATCTCCAATTCTAATCTAATCTAAGGTTCCTAATCTAAGAAAGAAAGTAAATAATAAGTTTGATAGAAATCTATCCCAAGAGGGATTTTATGGAGTCTTAGAACTAGCCTCTCTCAATCCAAGTTAAACTCAAGTATTTATAGTTCTAATGGACACCCTAACAAGTTAGGCAACTAAGAATCCTATTCTAGCTCAAATTGGACATCAAATAACCCAAATCAGCTGTGTTCCCACCGCCTAGCTACTTCGCACTATGTCTAGGCTATTTGGAGCACGCCCTACGCTACTGCTATGTAGAAGGCCGATGGCCTAGCGTGCCCCTAGCGCGGTCCGCGCTACTCTGTTTTCTGCTGCGACGTCCTTTGGTAAAACAAGCATAACTTTTGATCCGTTTGGAGTTACGGGGCCTACCACCTATCAAATCAAATATATCGACGAGATCTACATCTTTCATTCTTTGAGATTTGACATATTCGGATTGGATCAAGGCGGAAATACGGCTTGAAATAGATCCTATGTAAATGGCAAACATGACAACTCTTACCTTTAATCTTCGTTGATAAAAAGGCCATAACTCTCACATCCGAACTCCGATTGGGATGATTCAAGATGTTCCGGAAAGCTAAGAAGTAGATATACAATAAAATCCAAGTTCCAAGCCAAGAACATGCATCCAACTCGGTGTTAAAAGTCCTTCAATATTCCCTTCTTGCATTTGCTTTCGTATTTTAGTCCAAAAGATATCCGAATTGCTTTTCCTTGCTTCTTCATGCCCATGTCTTGTCATAGCCTACAAAATAACATAAAATATATGAAAAGTAACTAAGACACATGAATATAAGCAAATAATTCAAGTAATGAGATCTTTGGATAAGTAGTTATAAAACCTACTTATCCTATCTTATTCAACAATAATCTATAATTCAACATATATATACGGGTAATTAACAAAGGTGTATCAACATGTGGTTAAATGCAATAATTATCCAAGTGGGTGCACTTGTATAACCATTTATAGAAATTATCGAACATAATATATATCTGAATTACCATATATTAACATGTTGATAATCAATGAGCGTATATAATATGTAGGGTTAATAATGCATGCGAAAGAATAATATAATTACGAAACATTCTTACTCATGTCCATTGCATAAAGAAAATGCAAAGGTAGGATACTTGCCTGATGCGCTGCTTACAATACACAACTTAGTTTTATCTTTTATATCACAACCTATCATTAATCAGATCATTTGTTCTATTAGAACAACATACTATAACATATAGTACTGCATTTTGCAGTCAGCACATAACCTAATCACATTATCACACATGTTCAACAATTATTGCATCACAAACAACATTAATACAATCAAAATATCTAAGTCCAGATCAATTTCTGAAATATGTCGGTGTACCGACAGAATTATCGGGTAATTATCGAGTCTAAGACTTTATTCTGTAACTCAATATCTGTAAATATCAGTCATATTATTTTAAATGACTCAATAAATATTTATTAATTTATCACGAATTTTCAAACACCGAAATCATTATTAAATGATTCAAATATCAAATAATTCTATTATCATTTAATTATTATTTAACTATTAATGAAACCATTGCCAAAATATTAAAGTTATTTATAATAACTAAAAATATTTTTAAAACATTTATATTACCCTTAAATGATTTTTAAAAGATTTAAAATCATTTTAAATAATTACCATTAATATTAAAATATTAATGTACTATTTCTTAAAATATTAAAAGTCATCAAGTATAACTTAAAATATTTTTATTCACTTAATATTATTAATCTTGATAATATTTAATTCACCTCTTAGTATTATTAGTTCACTAATAATACTTTTATTCGCTTACTAATATTATTAATATCTTAATAATATTTTAATACTTTACTAATATTATTAATCCTCTTAATAATATTTTAATCATACATTAATAATATTACTTTAATAATATCTTACTTATGCTTTAGTATCATTAATCAATTAATAATACTTTTATTCATTTACCCATCGTATTAATATTTTATTTATTTACTAATATTATTAATTATTTAATAATATTTATTCTTTTACTAATGTTATTACATTTTTAATAATATTTTATTAAATCTCTAATATTATAATTTAGTTAATAATATTTTAATTATCCAATAATACTTTAATTTAATATTATTAATCTTTTAATAATATTTTAATCTAAGATTAATTATTTAATAATATTTTAATAAAGCTTTAATCTTAATATTTTATTTACTTAACAATATCATATTCTAATATTATTAATATCATAATAACATTTTAATAATTTGTTTGATCAATAAATAATTTATTCTAATTGTTCACCCTTTACAAAACCACTTATTTAATATCCATAAAAGGTCATAAATAATATTTTTTATTATAAATTACCAGAATGCCCTAAATAGTCATAATATTATATATTAGGAGTATTCAATCATTAAAATCACATTTTTCTTATTTAAGACATCATTTAACTATTTATTTCATTTTATTCATAACTTCATCATTTTTAGGAAAAATACCAAACTAATTCCAAATATTCTTCTTTTCTGGGTTTAGACAGTATATGACCCAACAATGATCTCCAAATTTTTCTGAAATTTTAGAAAGTGATTTACTAATTTTAAAGTGCCCAAAACACTCGGATCTTGCTTCATTTTTCATAAATTGAGTTTTACTCAGAAAATTCTAAAATTTTCAGGGTATACTCCCATAGTACTATACAAATTTTGGATTTTTCTCATGTATACACTGTGAGAAATGCTGGTATTAATATTTAGGAGTCCTTTACGGAAATAGCTATTACGCACAACCTATAAATCAAAACGTGTTCGTTCTTTTTCCTACACGTAGATAACTTCTTAAGGTACCTCTGTGATTTTTCCCAGATTTTTAAAATACTTGAAACTGTCTCAAATGCAGGACTTAAGAAAAATCGGAGATGAGCTTTTTAAGGTTTTAAAACCTTAATACACTATGTGGAATCTGTTTTGGGGAAAACAAATTTCATGGCTTCAATACTTGCTAGATTTGTGTTCTACCACTTGGGTTTACTAGATAACTCATGTATCTAGCACCCCCCCTCGACGGATCACAAATCCAAGTTGTTAAACTTGAGTTACACAAGATTTAGTGGAAGAAAAAACAAGAGTTTCACCCCTTGGAGAACATATGCTCATTTCCTTCCTCTAAATCTATATTCCAATACACAAGATACTTAGTCCTACACATGAGACATGTAGAACTAGGGTACTTTGAGTATTAGACCATAACCCCCATATATGTTGAGGTAAAAACTGAAAATAGAAGAAGAATAAGAAAAAGAATGGAAGAGAACTTCACCTAGATTTCTTTGCTATCCTTCTAGTTCTTCCAAAGTAAGTTATGAATCTAGGATGCATGAACAATAACTCCTCTCCCTCTCTATAAAAATCGAACCCTCTCTCTCTTTTCTCTCTTTGTATTTTGCTAGCTTGGGAGAAAAATAGAAGAAGGATAATAGGAGAAATGAAATGATCTAGCAAATGAATGTGGTGATTAACTAATATCCCCCATACTTTTGTTGTCCCTTGGATAAAAGGCTTTACCTTATCTCTTTCAATTGAGCCTAATCATGTGATTAAGGGTGCTAAGTAGATTTTCCACCAATGGGAGATGGACACACTTGTACTTGATGTAAGACTTCTACTTATGGAACTTGATTATCTTAATATTCTAGCCTTAAAAATGCTAATGTGGCCAGCTATATATATGCCCACTAATTCCTTCATTTAGCCTTTATTTTAATGCATAAATTAGATAAATTAAAGGTCTAAAATACCCTTAATCAAGTGGACTAAGTTTGGGCTTGCATTTTATTTCTTTAAGGCTTCTCCTTTAATTGTTTTGGGCCATGTAATGAACATAGTCTAACAATTTTAATATATGCTACCCAAATTATTTATTTAGGGTTTCCATTCCCAATCTTATGAAATTTAATTACTTATACATGTGACTTTAGCTCATAACCTAATTAGGTTTACTATAAATAGATTTAAAATTATTAGTCACTTGAAATAACAAGATTATCCACTTAAGTTAGTATACATATTAAATACTAACCTTTCCTTATTACCATAACCCTTAGGTTATTTAATTGTCTCACCTAATGTATAATTAGGTTACGAAGCTTTCATTTAGGGTTTAAAATAAAATAAAATTAGTTTCTAAAATTTGTAATTAGGGTTTCCTAATTAAGTTAGGTTACCTAACCACCTAGGTCTTGCATAATAGGATTTAACATTTACTAATTATTATTAAGCGTTCAAATTTAGCAATTAAGGTGCCGAATTTATCAAATAGGGTTTAAAATTAATAAGTAGGGTTTTTAATCACATTATGCATGAACATTAGGGTTTCAAGTCAATGATTAGGGTTTACCTAATTAGCGTTTATATTTATAATATCAGACATTGATCACATTATCACGATTACCTTACAATTTTGAACTCCAATTTGTATTTTAAATTAAGGTTTCACACAGTAATACAAGGATTTGTCACATTACACCATAATTGACCAACCCTTATCGGTCCACATATACAGTACATATTTATAGCACTAAACAATCAAAATATAATTAATATTATATTATTATTCTCATGCCTTGATCAAAATCCAAAAAAAAATTAGGGTTTGAATTCCATATCCGATTTATCCGTCACACTTAACATTATTAATTAAGTTAAAATAATTAACTTAATAATCAACAAAATTCATATAATAAAATAATTATTATAATAATTTAAAATTATTTCATATATTATATAAATAATATATGATTATATTTTCATGGAAAATAATTAATAAAACATTTCTACTATAAAATTAATTATGATAAGAATATAATTTATAGATCAATAATTCTAAAATAAAATTATTTGTAAATATTCATATTTTTATTTATCACATAAATACATATACACATTATCTCACACATATTCCCCATATTTAAAATAAAATAAAAAAAAAATTTATACATGCAAATTTCTAATTTATTTGTATAGAAAATATTGGGTTGTTACAATATATATATATATATATATATATATATATATATATATATATATATATATATATATATTCATTTCTCAGTCAGCACGGAGTTTACTTCATGGCCTTTTCTTTACTTTTATTTACATTTAGTCCCTTTGGAGTTTACTTAAGTGGCGATTGATCGCTTTTACTTCTTTATTTACATTTAGTCCCGCTTAGAGTTTACTTACGTGGTGGTTGATCATATTTATTGCTTTATTTACATTCCGATCCCCCATGGAGGTGCTTCGTGGTGGTGGTTGATCATGTCTCTATATATATATTTACCGCTTTTATATATTTACATTTTCGATCCCCTATGGAGGTGCTTCGTGGTGGTTGATCATGTCATATATATATATATATATATATATATATATATATATATATATATATATATATATATATTCTGACTTTTACATATATAACTCGCTATCTTTGCTTTTATAAATTATGCGGCATCATGTGAGCTTAGGAATCATGTGATCACAGATTCAGGTTCTACGAATCTAGATTCTGGTTCCGTGATGGACATTTTCAAATTTATGTGACTTAAAATTATTCACGGTGTTTGAATTTCCTTAGATGGCTTTCATGCCCATAAGGAGTTTGGCCCTGCTATATATTATTTTCTCAAAGATGCTTCGCATCTCGAAAATAAAATAAATCAAGCCGAACATTTAATAAAATGGAAGTATCAAAGGCCTCAATTACTATTGAGCACATGGTTTAAAAAACCTCTTTTACAAAACATTACTGCTTTATCTTGTTTAAAACTGATTTTTTATATAAATTCAAATCCTGTGTATATAGGTACGAACGAGGCATAATACTACTTCCAAATAACTGCACATTGACCCACACACACACACACATTCATATAACAATTTAATTTAAAAGTGGCGGTAATCGTGGTAACATGGATGTCGGGGGGTGCCTAACATTATCCCTCTGCATAAGCAAGTCCCCGGACCCTAATGAATCTCGATTTTAGAGACCTGTTTAGCAGTATCACATCACTGGGTCAATGTGCAAACCTTTTCTCAGTTGTGTTGGTACAACCATTTAAAAAAACCAACTGGCGACTCTTACAGTCAAATTGTCGACATATAAATGTCAGACCTTTTCACAACTTATTTTTTCAAACAAATCTCACCTAACATGAGAACACCAAAAGAAAAGAACAAAAAAGGGAACAATAAAAATCCTGACGTCGACAGGTGGCGACTCTGCTGGGGATACCAGTAAGAGGACTTAAGCCGCTATTACAACCTTTTCAAAACTATTATATGCTTGTGTGTGGATGTTGCATTTACATTTTTGATGAATGTGTACGAATGCATTTACTTATTGCACTGCAATATATCTATTTGTGATATTAGTGCTTCGCGCATGTCATCATTCCCATAACGGTGAGACACGTTGCATGTGAATGTATGTTGTGTGGTTCCTCCACCAGGAAGCTATCCTGTCGGTGTTTGATTACTGGACTCGTAGGGAGACTAATTTCAAAGAGGCTCAAGAAAGGCACCACCCAGATTCGCTCCAGTTGAAAGACCGAATTAACTTCCCGTCAAGTAAATTGCAATGATCTGGGAACCTTCATGCCAAAAAGTCGCGAGAGTAACCTAAGATAGGTCAGCCTTTGATAAACCAAATGCGGAAGAAAGTCTCTTCATGCTTTCCATTTTCAATTACTTGTAAATACAATTACATGTAATTTCATTCGATGTTAATCTCTATGTAATGGAAAAAATGAAGAATATGTGTACATGCATATTAAGGCTTGACATGCTATCAAATGACACCCGTTTTACAGGATAATATTCCTAAAATGGACATATTATGATAGCTTGTTAACATTTTATACATTCCGTAAGACTAAACTACATAAGTTTTTATAGGGAAACAATTGGGCCTGTTACCCGTTCAAAGTCCAAAAAGGCCACAAGCCTACAGCCAATCATGTCTTCATCTGACCAGTCTAATCCTGCTCCTGTCTCTCGAGAAGAGTTTGACGGATTAAGCAAGCAAATTATAGATTTAGTTGTTCTGCTTAAAGAACTACACCAGTCTACTCAGTGTTCACGAATAACTGTACATATAGAATCCTCTGCACAAGGAGGAACACAAGGTTCGGATAAAACCATTCCGGAAATTTTGTTGGATATGACCAACGAAATTCCTAAAAACACCCATCTCAAAGAAGATCAATACACTGGTGATATCAGAAAAAAGTCCTTCAAATGGAAGAGACCATTCGGTCTATAAAAGGGATTTGAGCACACAAAAGTGTTTCCTATGTTGATCGTTGTATATTCCCTAGTGTTCATTATCCAGAGAAGTTCAAGACTCTTGAATTTGAAAATTATGATGGGTTGGGAGAACCTTACACACATTTGAAGGTATTCATTGGAGAGAACTCAGATCTTATGTCGAGGATGAGAATCTCAGAATGCAGCTGTTCCAAAAGAATCTAACTGGAAAAGCTCGATCATGGTACACCAGATTAGACAATTCTAAAATACATAGCTGGGAAGAGTTAGCTCATGCCTTCCTCACTCAGCACATCTTCCAGTCTCAAATGGCTCCTGACCGGTACCAAATTACCAAGGTCAAGAAACAGTCCAATGAGTCATTTAGAGAGTTTGCTTAAAGGTAGAGGCGCCTTGCTGCTCAAGTTATTCCTTCTATGATAGAGTCAGAAATGGTTATGACTTTTATAAATATACAAGAAGCTCCTTTCTATGAGAAAGTCTTAGCTGGCATTGGCAAGCCATTTTCTGAAATGATCAAACACAGAGAGATGGCTGAGATGTGATTGAAGTCGGGAAAAATTCAAGACCTAGCTGCTCTGAAAGCTGTTGCTGAGCACATCCAGTCCGGAACTTATGGAAACAACCCTTGGAGGGTCCATAAAAAGAAAGATGAGGATGTTTCCTTGATACTACAAGGTCAGAAAGGCAGTCAGAACATGCCTATCCAAAGGAGAAACTATTCCCCTTTTCCAGCACAGTCTTCCAACTCCACATTGTCAAAGGGTGGAGAAGTCCGACGCAACCGAGCGTTCACACCCCTAGGGGATTTGCTCAAAAATGTTCTCAATCTTCTGACTACTCAAAAGAAAATTACACATCTTTTCCCACCAGCCAACCCGAATGGGAAAGGTTACAATGCTACACGGAAGTGTGCTTATCATGCCGGGGCACCGGGACATGACACTCAGGATTGCTGGGCCTTGAAACACAAGATCCAGGATTTAATTGACAATGGGGAGATTGTCGTGACTAAACCCAACCAACCTCATGTGCAAGACAACCCTCTTCCTCAACACAAAGAAGAAGAGGTCAATATGATTAATTAGAGCAGTGGACAAAGTTCCAATTACGTTGTTGAATCTTCCCAGACCAGCAAAGGCGGTGTTGACAGATGGGATTATGCGCAGTTCCAGTTTATGATAGAATGGAAAATTAAAGCTCTTGCTAAGCAAGTAGTGTAAAATCCCAAATTTTACGAATAAAGATTTAATTTTCTCAAAATATTTTTTTTGAATATTGTGGTGTGGATTTGAGATAATGTTATAGTTGTGGGTAGTATTTATAAATTTTGCAAAGTATGCAAGTTGTTATATAATATTCAATTGGTCGGGGAATATTCTGTTTGTCGGGGAATATTCGTACGACAGTACAATCATTGGTGGACCCCACAACGAAAGTTTTGTCGTAGTAAGAAAATGACAGAATTATCTTTTTATAAAAATAACGGCGGAAGTGTTACCGTTAAAACTGTTGAACTACCCGATAGTAAAAGTACAGTAATACGCGTGGTTGCATAGTAGCACACAGTATTGATTATTGATGCTTACGTGAGAAGTCACTCAGTTATACTCAATTATTGTTATAGTAATTGATGCATCATATCTCTCATATTATTGATTCAATTATTGTCACAGTATCATCTGCATAATATGATATATTATTAAATCAATAATTGAGATGGCAAAGTTATTCATATTATTATTTGCAATATTGGCAATGTCTAGAAGTTCTGTCAAGGAGAGGTTTGGTCATCTAATTGCGTGCCAATAAGGAGAAATCCTTATCGAAAAGGCCCCACTTTCCTGGGAACGACCTGGTTGTTAAATATTATGAGTTATAATATTAATGATGAATAAGTTCTTGTTGATTAAAGATTAAATTGATAGTTCCATTGTGTTGGAATTATTAGTGTTAGTGAAAATTGACATTTATTTTGATATTAATTGATGTCTGGAAGTTATCGGGTAATTAATCAGATATATAAAGAATTAATTGCTATTAATTCACATGATTATAACTATTTGTTCACATGTGTGTACTATTGATTCACATTCATGTACTATTAGGGGAGTTCGTGCAAGATTGATAATACTTGCATGACTAAGTTAAAAATGGAGATATAGATGGAGGTACTATACTGTTATTCATATTTTCACATGATTATAACTATTGAATCACATGATTGAACTATTGATTCACATTATTTACTATTAGGGAAGGTGGTGCAAGTTTAATAATACTTGCAGGACTAAATTAAAAATGAAAGAAAAGCTGGAGGTATTGTACTGTAATTTTTTGAGCCCCAAAATGTACAATTATTGAAACTATATTTTACTATAAATAGAAGCTCATTCCTTCATTATTTTTCACCAATTCACTACAGCTATAGAGCAATTATTATAGAGAGAAAGAAGAAGAGAAGTCTGCTACCTCACTATTTCAATATTCAGTTTCTTCTAAGGTAAGGGGTATAATTTCATTCATTTTCATGAAGAGAGCTATTGTTATTCCATTCCTTTTTATTATGTTGGAATAACCTGTCTATGCGAAGTACCGCATATATGGTGAAATTCTTCTGTTATTCCATTCTTTATTATTCTGTTAGAATATCTTGTCTGTGCGTATTACGCATGACCTAGTTCCACTATTTATTATTCTGTTGGCTTATTATTCACCATTATTATTTATTATTCACCATTACTATTTATTATTTATTTACCATTATTCACCATTACTATTATTATTTATTTACCATTACTATTTATTATTCACCATTACTATTATTTATTATTCACCATTACTATTTATTATTTATTTACCATTATTCACCATTACTATTTATTATTTATTTATGCATGACCTGGTTCCACTATTTATTATTCACCATGTATGCGAAGTACCGCATACATGGTGAAATTCTTCTGTTATTCCATTCTTTATTATTTTGTTGGAATATCATGTCTGTGCGTATTACGCATGACCTGGTTCCACTATTTATTATGTTAGAAATGTAAATGCAACATTCACACACAAGCATATAATAATTTTGAAAGCTTGTAGTAGCGGCTTAAGCCCTCTTACTGGAATCCCTAGCAGAGTCGCCACCTGTCGACGTCGGGATTTTTATGTGTCCCTTTTCATTACTTGTTCTTTGGTGTTCTCATGTTAATGTGAGATTTATTTGAAAAACAAGTGAAAAGGTCCGACATGTATAATGTCGATTTATTTGACTTTAAGAGTAAGCTAGTTAGTGTATTTAACTAGTTGCACCAACGCAACCGGAAAAGGTTTGCACATTGACCCGAGATTTGACACAACGCTAGATTTTGCCTATGAAACCGAGATTCATTTTGGGTCCGGGGCTTGATTATGCGAGGAAGGTGTTAGGCACCCCAGACATCCGTGTTACCACTTGGATCGCCACTTTTCAAAGAAACTATTATATGAATGTGTGTGTGTGTGGATCAATGTGCAATTATTTGGAAGTAGTGTTGTACCTGTTCGCACCTATATACATAGGGTTTGAATTTATAGAAAAATTCGCTTTTAAACAAGATATAGCAATGACGTTTTGTAAAGGGTTTTTCAAACCCCATGTGCTCAATATGAATTGAGGCCTTTGATACTTCCATTTTATTATTAAATGTTCGGCTTGTTTACTTTTATTTTCGAGATGCAAAGCATTCTCGAGAAAATAATATACAAGATCTTAGAACTCCTCATCATAAACATGACAACCATCCAAGGAAATTTAGAAATTGTAAATAATGTACAACCTACTCACAAATTGAAAAATATCCATCATGGAAATCAAATCTAGATTCATGAGATCGAATCAGTGATCGCATGATTCCTAGGCTCACATGATCTCTGCAGTTTGTATGGAAAGCGATGTAGTTATATATATAAAAGTCAGAAAATATATATACAGACATGATCAACCACCACGAAGCAACTCCATGGGGGATCGAAAATGTAAATATATAAAAGCGCTATATATATATATATATGGACATGATCAACCACCACGGAGTAAACTCCAGGTGGGACGAAATGTAAATAAAGCTGTAAAAGTGATCAACTGCCACGAAGTAAACTCCAGGCAGGACGAAATGTAAATAAAGTTGTAAAAGCGATCAACTGCCACGAAGTAAGCTTCACGCAAGACGAAATATAAATAAAGTTGTAAAAGGCCACGAAGTAAACTCCAGAACTGTTCTATGAAATGTAAATATATATATATATATATATATATATATATGTACAAATATATATATATAAAAGCAGGAAACGCACCAGATGTGAATCCAGGCTCATCGGATATGTCTGACAACAATTATATATATATATATATAAGCAATAAATGCTCCAGACCGAAGTCTGGGCTCAATCGAGGCATAACTCGATAATATTAGTCCATATATGAAATATATACATATATAAGTATATATATACAAGCAGAAATGAAAACCACTTGGATGAAGTTTCGGCACACGCACCTGCAACCACGACTCTCAATGTGTATAACAATGTGTGCTAATATGAGAAGAAGGCTTTATATAATGTGAGAAGGCTTACAAGGGTCGCTTAAAGTAGACTTCTATGACTTTAAATGGATAAACACTCAGCTCCCGCCGGATAAAAGATAGCTATATGTGAGCTAACAAGTGTTTAAAGATGAAGAAACACTCAGAAGATGTGTATGCAGAGTAAAATGGACAGGGCTTCCTCGCCTTTTTCCTCTCCTTCTCCTCTTCAAATGGCTGACCCCAAGGCTCATATTTATAGATTTGGATGGATGGCGCGGTACACTGCGGCCGCCATGGTTGTACCTATGCTAGCCGTGGTGCATCCGAGCCTTGCGAGTCCCGTCATCTCGAAGTATGTGCACTCATGAACTGTAATATCTGCTCAAACTTGCAGAACTTCAATCCGAGCATCTGAATGAGGTATATCTGACCTTCTTTGGACCGCTTATGTCGAGAGTTACTCAATGACATGGATTAGAGGTTGTAAGAAGTCAAAAAGAGGGGTCTATGCCCATGGTCTTTAAGCTTCAAATTCTATCCAAAGTACTGCCATGCGTAATAGTCACTCGGGATTGTTACTCCTCGGTTCTTATGGGACACTGTTGGATGTATGTATGTATGAAGTGTTGAGACAACGCGCAAGTGTGAAAGGGGCAAGATGACGTTTGACTCTCATGGGGTTATCGCCATTGCGAGTTGAAAGCGAGCATTGCTCGAGGTTACATCTGAGATTGGACTGCTGCAAGTGTTTGAATGCCGCAAGGTCATCTTGTGAGAGGAAATTTTGAGGTGCCAAGATGATGTTTGACTCCTCACCGGGGTTATCGTCGATTTAAGATGAAAGCAGACGTTGCTCAGGGTTACATCTGAGATTAGACTGCTTGTTTGTATGTCTCACTATCATCTGTGGGTGTGCCTGTCTGCCCGTTGTTAGCTCTGGGTCTGAGGTATGAGTGCCTCGGCAGGAGGTCTGAGCTTGAAGCTGATCGCATGTGTTTGAAACAAACAATTCCAGAGTTATCGCCAAAACTAGAAAAGCATTCCTTGGGGCTATCACCAAGGATGGAGTCACTACTCCCTGTGTTTTTCTAGGACTGGAACTGAATGTCACGGTGTTATCGCCGAGATAGAACTGTCCTCTCCGGTGTTGTTGCCGATCTTTTGATCTGCATACCTCGGGGTTATCTCCGAGATTGGAAATGCTATTCTCGGTTTGTGTTCCAGGTTGGAACTGATGCTCCCGGTTTCTGTTCTGGGTTAGAACTGATGTTCCCGGTTTGTGTTATAGGTTGTAACTGAAATTCTGATAGTATCCAGAATGGATGTCATCTGTCTTCCAGGGTTATCTCTGAAAGACGAATATGCCCTCTTGCAATGTCAGTAACAGGCGTGCAGAAAATTTCGAGTATCTACAGATGCCCCTCTTTATCATATTCATGCAATGCAAGGCATGGATAGGATAAAGAATCCTAGACACTTGAAATGCAAGCAAGATAAACACGATGCTATATGCAGCAACATGATGCAAATGTTTGATGCATGATTGTCAGGTAATCATGTTGGGATGACAATCAATGATGGCTTGGACATGCGATCCAAGTCTCCAAGGATGTTGACGTTGGGGCTATCACCAAAGTCTTGAATCCTAGATATTGGCTTATATTCCATAGAGGTACCTCTTGTGTGGAAGAGATCTATGGGGATAAAGCTTTGCCTGTTTGAGGATGTGTATAACATATTTCCTCATTCTATCAGAGTTACTGCCAACAGTTTGTCGTCGTCAGGGTTGCCCGACCTTCGTTGATGTGTGTATCACCGGATAGATCCCTGCTGGGTGTATTGTCAAGGTTACTTGACCTTCATTGATGTATGTGTCAATGGTAGAATTGTGTTGTAACCCCCGCCGGGGATACGTGGATGAGTTGCTGCTTCATCGACACCATTGACTTTTTCTGATGTATTTCTCGCTATCTCTTTTGATAGGCCTCTGTTGGCTGCTGGGTAGCTTCGCCCCATTTCCCTGTATTTTAGCTGTACAGAGATGTATTAGATGATGATATACTTAGGAATGTATGTACAATTTTCTATTCCCTATATCATATTGCCATCTATTGTATCATGCATGTTATTATGTTATGCATATGTATGTATGTCCAGACATATTCAGCATTGACCCTTGGATGGTCTTATGACGGCTCGTACAGATGTCTTCTTCGACAGTTAGCCGTATTCATCATACCCCACCATTTTTGGTGGTATCTGGTATGCGCCCATGGTATGATAGTATATCACCATTAGACATGGTGATCGTAGATGATTCTTTCGCAAAGATACTATGACCTGTTGATGTTTCGAGTTCCCACAGATTTGTAGAGGGTATGCTAGAGCATTGGGTATCGGAGAGGCGGGTTTTCTCGATTTGGGACCTGTGAGTTGACTCCTACTTTGGAGGAGTATGCACGGTTGACGATCTCATTACCGGATGACCTTGCATGCATATGGCTATTGGAGACATGAGCAGATAGTTCATGACCCTCACTGGATTAAGACGTAGGGTGGTTTAGGACGAGATTACATCCGGCCACGTGATATCCCAGCGTTTCCTATTTGACAGGTTTGGCTCTAAGGATAGCTCTCAAGGAGGGTCATACCATTGTACCGATGATCATTGCAGAGACTCTGAGGTCAGCTATATACTGCTGCACTTATCCGGCAGGAGTGTTTATAGGTAGCTCGATCATGCTGTATGTGTGGTTTATGTCACACTTGAGACCAATTGGCACATTTAGACGGCAGGGGTTTTGTTTCAACCATGATATAGCCATGTCGTACTCCTTCCAGCCTACAGAGTGTACAGATGCTACATCATGGTCAGCTTTTCTGGCAGGGATTAGGGATCTGTTTGCCATATTTCCATGTTCAGGGCTTAGTTCACCCTATAGCTTCATTACTCATGCTCCGGGCATGGATTATCTCCCTCTAGCTAGTTTGAGGGGAATGATCACTTACCACCCATTGGCCGTTATGTGTCACTTTGACCAGTTTCAGGATTTTTATCCGTATGAGGGGGCAGTGAGTCAGTGCTTCGCTTCACACCGTTTATCAGCGGAGGGCGATTCAGAGTTATATGCTCACCGGGATCGGCCGAGGGTCGGTTGAGTTTTCTCGTCACCATCCGAGTTGTTCTCATAGAGTATTCCGCATAGATGGAGACAGAGACTACATCGGCTGCGGTAGTATCCACAGTGCAGGGGATTGATTCTGACAATGAGGAGCCTATAGAGGAGGCTATTATTCCCATCGATGATTTGATTGCTGGGTTGCCAGCATTTGTGATGGATTCTCCCACCCCGAGTGCCACTGTTACCCAGTATTCGGCACAACATTTGGAGCAGAGTTTACATCTGATGACCTATAAGAGAGATCAGGCTAGGGCCGCGATGTTGACAACTCTTGATGGGAGAGACACCACTCTATTAGAGAGGGATGAGGCTATATTAGCCAGGGATGCACTGATTGGGGAGCGGGATGCCGCCTTATCTGCTAGGGATGTGGCCATTGCAGATAGTACTTCTGTTAGATCCCAGATGACTATCAGTCTTGCCGACATAAGTGCTTACATTGATGAGCATTATGCCACCATGCAGTTAGCCTCTGATCTGCTAGCTTGTGTAGATACCCTTGGGCAGGAGCTTGCAGTGCTACCTCCGTCTTCAGAAAGGGATGTTATGTTAGATCTGATAGTCCGCATACACACAGATCTGAAGATTGCTTTGTATTTTCCTACACAGACTAGCTTAGCCATTTTGTCATGTACATCACATATGTATATATCAAACAGTATTATGTATGGCAGGGAAATAAATTTTGATTTACTTCCCTTTTAGTTATGCCTTGATACTTGCTTGATATTTGCCTGTTTCTTTAGGGCCTTGTGATCTTGATGCATTCTGAACTTATCCTTGATAGATGGACATTGAGACGTCACAAGATCTCTTAGAATATATCATTGATTTTTGTAAATCCCTACCATCTTTGGTGTCTTAGGACGTGTATCCGTATGGAAAAGTGGAGAGGAGGGTAGTTTCTTCCTCTCTCGATTATTGACCGCACCACGATGGTCGCCAAAGATTTCTATTTGTGAGAAGCCTAGTTAATTCCATCTCTTATGGGTTGGTATTGCTCTTTGAGGCACGATCGCAGACTTAGATGGTCACCGAATCTTCTATTTGTGAGAAGAGGTTGGGTAATTCCATCCCTTTGATCTCAAAACCATGAAATGTGGCGAATTGAAGGTTGATCCCAATCTGCATGTGACAAGAATTTTTGTTTTGGTAGGGTTAGATCGAACCATAAATGGTCGCCTACATACTCCTATTGAAGAGGAGATCAAGTCTGAGTAGTTCGAACCTGGTGTAAGAGGTTCAACGCTGAATGTGAAGGGCAGATGGGTGTAGAAATGTTTTTGTTGTTTTTGTATAGAAAGGGCAGAAATGTTTTTGTTGTTTTTTTTATTGCGACTAGGCCATATAGAATATGGTTGCCTACGTACTCCTATTGAAGAGGAGATCAGGTCGATGTAGTTCGCCCCTCAGGACGAATCGCAGCTGAAGAAAAAGTGTGAATCCCATATGCATGCTATACTGTTGGGAGAAGAAAGTTTGATCCCATAATGGGGATAAACTGCCAGTGTGGAAAAAGTTTGATCCCGTCCTCAGGACAAACTGCAAGCATAGAAAAGTTTAATCCCGTCTTCAAGATAAACTGCAGGCGTAGAAAAGTTTAATCTCGTCTTCAGGATAAACTACAAGTGTGAAAGGTTCAATCCCGTCTTCAGGATAACCGAAATTGTGAAAGGTTAAATCCCGTCTTTAGGATAACCGAAATTGTATGGAAGGTTTGAAATGAAGTGATACCAGGCTACTGGTTTGAAGTGTATATTTCCTTGAGGGGTAGAAGAGTATGCAAAAAGAGAGGGTTCAAAATCGGGATGATTGGTGATTTGATGATCAAAACCAGGATGTTTGTTTGATGGTAACTTCAGACATAGTACCGTTTCACGGTGTCCAAGTTGATAAGCTGTGAAAATCCATCGCCATCCATTTCCTGCAATCTGAGAGCACCTCCTGTCAATACCTCCTTGACAACAAATGGGCCTTCCCAGTTAAGAGCGAATTTTCCCTTAGATTGATCTTGGTTGTCAATGATCTTCTTTAAAACCAAGTTATGTTGTTTGAATTTCCTTAGTCGGACTTTTCTATTGTAGGATAGTGCGATCCTTTACTGATATAACTAACCATGGAAGATAGTCGCGGATCGCCTTCGTCTATTAGAGACAATTGGTGATACCTGTCTTGTACCCATTGGTCTTCACCCAACTGAGCATCCATCAATACTCTGAGGGATTCCGCTTCCACCTCTATGGGGAGCACTTCTTCCATCCCATAGACTAATGAGTAGGGGGTTTCCCTAGTGGAAGCACGCATGGAAGTTCTATAGGCTAATAAAGTCAGAGGCAAGAGGTCAGGCCATCCTTTGTGATTGGCGGACATTTTCTGCATGATATTTTTGATGTTTTTATTAGCAGCTTCAACAACACCATTCATCTTTGGATGGTAGATGACGGAGTTGAGATGTTTGATGTGGAATTTTCTGCATAACTCCTCCATCATTTTGTTGTTGAGGTTCTTAGCATTATCTGACACAATGACCTCTGGTTGTCCATATCGACAGATGACATTGTTTCTGATAAAAGCAATGTAACTTCTTTAGTAACCCTGGGGAAGGATGCTGCTTCTACCCATTTGGTGAAGTAGTCAATCATGGTGAATATGAATCGATGTCCATTACTGACTTTGGGCTCAATGGGCCCGATCACGTCCATTCCCCACATTGAGAAGGGCCATGGTGAAATCATACTGTGGAGTTCCCTTGGAGGGGCGTGGATAGCATTCTCATGAATCTGGCATTGACAGCACCTCTTGACGTGATCATCGCAGTCAGCTTTGAGTGTAAGCCAATAATGCCCTGTTCTGAGAATTTTCATGACAAGTAGGGGTCCGCTCATGTGAGGGCCGCATACTCCACTATGGATCTCATCCATGAGTCTCTGAGTTTGGACTTTGTCTAGACATCTGAGGAGACCTAATCATGCCTCTCTTTTGTAGCGTGCATCTCTGCTTAGGTAGAATTTCATAGCAAGTCGATGAATCTGCCTCTTCTCAGTTAGGCTCACCTCAGCGGGTGTAGATCCATCTCATAGATACTCCTTGATGTGCTGATACCAAGGGTTGTGGATGGGAGGTAGCTCATCCGATACTTCTCCAATGTAATTCCCATAGACTGGGGCTTTTTATAGAGTAAACATGATGTTTGGCATGTTTTCCTTGTCTGGTATATAAACCAAGGAGGCCAGCGTTGCTAATGCATCTACAAAATCATTCATATTATGAGGAATGTGTAGAAAGGAGATTTCTTCGAACTCCAAAGCCATCTGTAAGACTTGCCGATGGTAAGGCAGTAAATATAATTCTTTGGTTTGATAGACTCATGTGGATTGCTTGATTACCAATTCGGAATCCCCAAAGACAGTTAACCGCCTGATACCCATTGAACGGGCAAGTTTTAGCCCCATGATACAGCCTTCATACTCAGTTGTGTTGTTGGTGCTGACAAACTACAATTTGACGGCGACGGGATACTGCTCCCCCGTAGCAGATATTAGAACTGCTTCCACTCGAGCTTCTCACAATTAATGCTCCATCAAAATACATTCTCCACATACTGGCATGTATCGTCTCGATGTTGTATCTCGAACTGTCATTACCCCTTCGTCGGGAAAGTATGTTTCTAAGGGTTTGTAATCCCCTGCAGGTGCGGCGGCCAGTTGATCCGCAATTCCCTGACCTTTGACAAACTTTTGAATCACATTGACGATGTCAAATTGTTGTAGGATCAATTGCCATCTGGACAGTCGACAATTCAGTATGGTCTTGCTGAACACATACTTGAGAGGATCCATTTGGGATATGAGATGGGTTGTGTGACCATGGAGGTAATGTTGTAACCTCATGGAAGCCAATGCTAAAGCACAACAAGTCTTCTCAATCAGAGTGAACTTGTGTTCACTAATGCTGAATCTTTTGCTGAGGTAATAGATAGCTCATTCTTTGCCTCTATTGTCTTTTTGCCCCAGCATGCAGCCCATGGCATTGTCATTTATGGACAGGTAGAAGAATAAAGGAACAACATCCCTGGGAGGTACCAAAATAGGAGCGTTAATCAGTTGTTCTTTGATTGTGAGGAAGGCTTTCTGACACTCATCATTCCATTTCATAGAGGAGTTCTTCCTTAACAACTTGAAGATAGGCTCATGGGTTGCTGTGAGTTGAGAAAGGAATCTGCTAATGAAATTGATTCTTCCCAAAAATCCCCGTATTTCCTTCTCTATTTCCTTGATAGCCTGGATTTTGGTAGGATCCAGTTCAATACCTTTGTGGCTGACTAGGAAACCTAGCAACTTGCCTAATTTAACACCAAAGGCGCACCTGGCGGGATTCAACTTCAAGTTGTACTTACGTAACCTGTTGAAAAGTTTTTTGAGATGGTCTAAGTGGTCTTCCTCCTTTCGCGATTTGATAATGATGTCATCCGCGTAGATCTCTATCTCTTTATTCATTAAATCGTGGAAAAGAGCCATCATATCTCGCTAATAGGTTGCCCTGGCATTGATGAGGCCGAATGACAACCGTCTGTAGCAAAAAGTTCTCCAAGGTATGATGAAAGCAGTTTTCTCACGATCTTCCTCAGCGACCATAATTTGATGGTACCCCGTAAAGCAATCAGCAAAGGAGTACATGCCGTATTGAGTAGTATTGTCAATAAGAATGTGGATAAAGGGCACGAGAAAGCTATCTTTAAGGCAAGCTTTGTTCAAATCCCGGTAATCCACACAGACTCGCACCTTTCCCCCTGGTTTAGGCACGGGAACAATGTTGGATATCCACTTCGGATATGTAGACACCATGATAATGCCAGCTTGAAATTGTTTCACAATTTCTTCTTTAACCTTTAAACTCCACTCAGGTTTCAATCGCCTGAGTTTTTGCCTAACTAGCTTGAATCCTTCTTTAATGGGAAGGCGATGAAGAACAATGTCAGTGGACAAACCCACCATGTCTTCATGAGACCATACAAACACATCCTTGAATTGGGTTAATAGTGCAACCATGTCATTCCGCTGATTTGTGGTAAGGTCTGAACCAATTTGGATTAGCTTAGGGTTGTCTAAGGTTCCAAGGTTGAAAGAAGTGGTTTGATCAAGATTGGCTTTGGGTTTGTCTGTGACCCATTCCTTAATCTCTTGAGGTGTCTCAATGTCCTCTTGTATGTCCATCAAGTCTGAGTCCAACTTTGCATCAAAGTTACTGACCCTTGTGGAGAGAAGGCACCTCATCGCCAAAAATGAGCACATCTAAATTTAGAGTCCTCAAACAAAAGATGTTTTCACTTAATATATGCAACTGTTCGATCATACAAAAGTGTTAGCATGTACTTGATAAAATAACTGCTAGTACTGTAAAGGAAATCAAGCAATTAAAGTTATCTATAGGGCAGAGGGATTTTCTGCCCATTTTAGCCTCGTCGACCAATGCATGGAGTGCTGCTCCAATTGTCGAGGGCAAAGTCCTGAAGGACTGCAGTGATGGAAGGATTGTCATTGTCCTCTTTCTCCCGAATGATAACCATGACATTTGGGAAATCATCGTCTGAGGTGTATCTGTTTGTATGTTCATCATGAACAATAACGCATATGCCTGCCATCATCAAGGCAAGGTCATGTTTACATTTCCGTTCCTTTTCTTCCACTTCAGGATCAGGAATCAGCACCTCTTTTGCTTTGATTGGCACTTGTTTCAGAAACAGCATAGCCACAACATGGGCTGGAACCTTTACTGCAGATTGCATCAACTCATGAGGTAAAGGTATAGAAAATTATCGTGCGGTGGAAGCTTGAGGAACCTGCATATGCTTATGAGGATTCCTGTGTCTGGAACTGGCAGAATATCCTAGCCCGGCTGTTCTAATTTGACTGGACATTTGGATAGGGTGCTTAATACCCTACTTATCTTTAGCAAGCCCTTGTCCAGGTTGATGACCCAATAACATCATTTCTTGAGTGGCCGACATAACCTCGTTAGAAATCTTGGGTATGGGAAGTGGTGCTCTAATAGAATGGTATTGCGTGTTACTCACTTCCAGAGTATGGAAACTGGCCAGTTCAACTTTTGAATTGAAGCTGATGATTGGTAGAGTTCCTTGTTCAAGACATTCCGACTCAGCATTGACAGTGACTAGACTGTTGTTGATAATGTATTTGAGCTGTTGATGTAGTGTGGAGGGAACGACTCCAGCCATGTGTATCCATGGTCTCCCTAATAGCAGGTTGTATCCTGAATCTATCTTGAGGACATGGAAGGATACATTGAATGTATTTGGACCAATCTCAATTGGTAATTCAATCTTTCCAACGGAATTTCGTTGGGATCCATCAAAAGCACTGATAACCGTATGGCTGCTTTGGATCCGCTTGAGATTAACATTCATCTTTACCAAGGTGGCATAAGGATAATATTTAGAGATGAGCCTCCATCTATCAAAACTCCAGCTAGCATGTACCCGAAAGACAAAACTGCAATATGCAGTGGCTTGCAATAACCGGTCACTTCAGGAGGTATGTCGTCATCAGTGAAGGATATCATATTGTTGTTGAAAATGTGATCAACCAAATGTTGAAATTTTTCCACATCCACTGATTTTGGCAAGTAGGCTTCTTCCAAAACCTTCAGTAAGATCTTTCGATGATCCTCAGAAGAGAAAACTAAGTCCAGTATTGAAATCTGGTGTGGAGCTTCTCGTAAGCTTAAAACCACTTTGGCTTCATTGTAGCCTATAGTGCGGAGGAATTTTTCAATCTTCTTCATGGGCAACTTCCCCTTTGCTTCGCAAGTAGGTTTAATAACCCGTTGAGGAAGATACAGTGGATTTTCCTTCGACACTGTAGCATTAGTATGAGACGTGGATCCTTCAGCTTCTCCATAATTCCATGGAACTTTATGTAAGCTGACAACAGGATATTGTGGTCTGAAAGATAAAGAAATTGGCTCTGGTGTGGCTACTTTTAAAGGATTGTCAGCTCCTTTGAGTTGAATTGGTTGTATGGGAAATACTTTGACAGTCTCATCATCCACTTTGGATATAATCACTCATCGATCCTTCCATTTGGTAGGACATGCATTCCCACCCTTGAGTTGCACAGTGTAATCATCTGCTATTTTGCAGGACACCGCTATCAATAAGATTCTAAATGAGATGGCGGAGTGCCCAACATTCTTCTGTGCTGTGACCGTGAGAATGTGAATGATATTGACACACTTCATTAGAATTAAACCGTCCTGAACGGGGATTGATTGGAGGGAGAAGGAAGGTAATTCTTCCTTCGTTGATCAACATCTGCAGTATCTCCTCCATAGATTGGCCCAAAGAGGTGATTTCCCTCTGATTGGCAAAATCCCGGCTTTTGCTTTAGCATTTGCTCTCTTATGACCTTATCCTCCATAGCTTCACTTTCTACAAGGTGGTGAGGAAGCATTCATAACAAAAGGAAGGAGATAGGCGGCTCTGCTGATTAATTGGCGTGTGACTTGATGATGGTGGGTCACCAGTTCTGCCAGTTGCTCAATTTGTTTACAAAGAGCTTTCATCTTTCGTTCCATGGTAAACTAAAACTTTGCATAATCCCATTTGTCAACACCGTCTTTAATGGGTTGGGATGATTCGCCATTAGAATTGGAACCTTGCCCAGTGCTCCAACTGATCATGTTGACCTCTTCTTCTTTGTGTTGAGGAAGAGGGTTGTCTTGCATATGAGGTTGATCTGGTTTGGTGACCACGATCTCACCGTTGTCTATTAGATCTTGAATCTTGTGTTTCAAGGCCCAACAATCTTGAGTATCATGTCCAGGTGCTCCGGTATGATAAGCACACTTCCGAGTAGCATTAAAACCCCTCCCATTAGGGTTGGCTGATGGAAGAAGATGTGTAATTTTCTTCTGAGCAATCAGAAGAGCAAGAATATTCTCGACCGAGTCCCCTAAGGGTGTGAACATTCGAGGTCACTTTACCTCTCCACTTTTAGGCAATAGAGGGTTTGAAGATTGTGCTGGAAAAAGGGAGTAGTTTTTCCTCTACATAGGCATGCTTTGATTGCCTTTTTGTCCTTGTAGTATCAAGGAAACATCCTCCTCTTTCTTCTTATGGACCCTCTGGGGTTGTTTCCATAAGATTCGGACTGGATGTGCTCAGCAACAGCTTTAAGAGCGGCTAGATCTTGAATTTTACCGGACTTCAATCCCATCTCAGCCATCTCTCCGTTCTTGATCATTTTAGAGAATGGTTTGCCAATACCAGCTATAACTCTTTCATAGAAAGGAGCTTCCTATACATCTATGAAAGTCATGACCATTTCTGATTCTGTCATGGAAGGAATAACTTGAGCAGCAAGGCGCCTCCACCTTTGAGCGTACTCTCTAAATGACTCATTAGACTGTTTCTTGACCTTAGTGATTTGATACCGGTCAGGAGCCATTTGAGATTAAAAACTGTATTAAGTTAGGAAGGCGTGAGCCAGCTCTTCCCAACTATGGATCTTTGAGTTGTCTAATCTTGTATACCATGAATGGGCTTCTTCAGTCAGACTTTTCTAAAACAGCTGCATTCTGAGCTTTTCATTTTCCATATAAGATCCGAGTTCTCCAATGAACACCTTTAAATGTGTATAAGGATCCCCTAATCCGTCATATTTCTCAAAATTAGGGGTCTTGAATTTCTCTGAATAATGAACACCAGGAAATATGCAAAGGTCTGTATATGAAACACTATCATGTGTTCCAATCCCTTTGAGAACATGAATAGTTTCCTCCATTTGAAGGACCTTCTTCCTGATATCACCGGTGTCTGGATCTCCTTTGAGATGGGTGTTTTCAGGGTCTTTGTTGGTCGTATCCAACTGAGGTTTTGGAATTGTCTTTTCCAGACCTTGAACTCCTCCTTGTGTAGAGGATTCTGTATGTGTAGGTATCTTTGTACCACAGGTGGGTACTGCAATTCTTTTTGTAGAAATGGCCAAGTCTCAGTAATTTGTTTACTCAATCCACAAATTCTTCTCGAAAGCAACACATTAGACTGAGTCGTCAAGAAGACATGATTGGTCAGTAGGCACAATGGGCCTTTTGGATTTTGAATGGGTAACATGCCCAATTGCTTCCCTACAAAAAGACTTACGTAGTTTAGTCTTAGGGTAATGTAAATGTTATCATAACATGTCTGTTTTAGGAATTTTTGTCCTGCAAAACCAGTTGTTAATTTATAACATGTATGCATGCACAAATATTCTTCATATTTTCCATTACATATGGATGAACATGGCATAAAATTACAAGTAAATGCATTTACAAGTAATTGAAAATGGAAAGTATGAAGAGACTTTCCTCTACATTTGTTTATCATAGGTTGACCTATCTTAGGGTTACTCTCGCGGCTTTTTGGCATGAAGGTTCCCAGATCATCGCAATTTACTTGACGGGAAGTTAATCCGGTCTTTCAACTGGAGCGAATCTGGGTGGTGCCTTTCCTGAGCCTCGCTGGAATTATTCTTCCTGCGAGTCCAATAATAAAACACCGACAGGATAGCCTCCTGATGGAGGAACCACACAACATACATTTACATACAACGTGTCTCACCGTTTATGAAAAATGATGACATGTGTGAAGCACAAATATCACAGATAGATATTTAGCAGTGCAGTAAATAAAAATACATTCGTACACATTCATCAGAAATGTAAATGCAACATTCACACACAAGCATATAATAATTCTGAAAATCTTGTAATAGCGGCTTAAGCCCTCTTACGGGAATCCCTAGCAGAGTCGCCACCTGTCGACGTCGGGATTTTTGTGTGTCCCTTGTAGTTATTTGTTCTTTGGTGTTCTTATGTTAATGTGAGATTTGTTTGAAAAACAAGTGAAAAAGGTCCGACATGTATAATGTCGACGATTTGACTTTAAGAGTCGCTAGTTGGTGTATTTAACTGGTTACATCAACACAACCGAAAAGGTTTGCACATTGACCCAGTGATTTGACACTGCTAGACGGGTCTATGAAACCGAGATTCATTTTGGGTTCGGGGGCTTGATTATGCGAAGGGAAGGTGTTAGGCACCCCCCGACATCCGTGTTACCATGGTGACCGCCACTTTTCAAAGAAACTATTATATAAATGTGTGTGTGTGTGTGGATCAATGTGCAATTATTTGGAAGTAGTGTTGTACCTCGTTTGCACCTATATACATAGGGTTTGAATTTATAGAAAATTCAGCTTTTAAAACAAGATATATAGCAATGACGTTTTTGTAAAAGAGGTTTTTCAAACCACATGCTCAATAGCAATTGAGGCCTTTGATACTTCCATTTTATTATTAAATGTTCTACTTGTTTGCTTTTATTTTTTAGATGCGAAGCATTCTCGAGAAAAATAATATCTGAAGATCTTAGAACTCCTCATGGGCATGAATGACCATCCAAGGAAATTCGAGACACTATAAATAATGTACAAGTCAGCTTTCAAATTGAAAAATGTTCATCATGGGAACTCGAATCTAGATTCATGAGATCAATCTGTGATTACATGATTCCTAGGCTCACATGATACTGCAGTTTATCAGAAAAGCGATGGCGATTATATATATAAAAGTCAGAAAATATATATATACAGACAGGATCAACCACCACGAAAGCAACTCCATGGGGATCGGAAATGTAAATATATAAAAAAGCAAAGAAATATATATATATGGACATGATCAACCACCACGAAGTAAACTCGGTGTGGGACGAAATGTAAATAAAAGTCGTAAAAGGCCACGAAGTAAACTCCGAACTGTGAAAATGTAATATATATATATATATGTACAAATATATATATATAAAAGTAATAAACGCACTAGATGTGAATCCAGGTTCATCGGATATGTCCTACAACAATTATATATATATATAGCGAATAAATGCTCTAGGATGTAAAATCCGGGCTCATCGATATATCCGACAACAATTATATATATATATATATAAGCAATAAACGCCTCGCATCAAGTTCAGGCTCAATCGAGGCATAACTCGATAATGTTAGTCCATGTATGAAATATATACATATCTAAGTATATATATATATAGATGAATGAAAATCACGAATCGAAGTCCGCAAACGCGCACAACACGACTCTCAATGTATATAACAAAGGTGTGCTAATATGAGAAGAAGGCTTTATATAATGTGAGAAGGCTTACAGTGGGCTGCCAAAGTAGACTTCTATGACTTTAAATGGATAAACACTCAGGTCCCGCCAGATAAAAGATAGCTATATGTGAGCTAACAAGTGTTTAAAGATGAGGAAACACTCAAAAGATGTGTATGCAGAGTAAAATGGACAGGGCTTCCTCGCATTTTCCTCTCTTTCTCCTCTTCAAATGGCTAACCCCAAGGCTCATATTTATAGACGGATGGTCAGCAGGTACACTGCAGCTGCACCATGCTGGCCAGATACTATGCCGCGGCCCATGGTTGTACCTGCGGCTGGTCGTGGTGCATCCGAGCCTCGCGGGTCCTGTCGTCTCAAAGTACGTGCACTCATGCGCTGTAATATCTGCTCGAACTTGCAGAACTTCAATCCGAGCATCCGAATGAGGTATATCTGACCTTCTTCGGACCGCTTGTGTCGAGAGTTATGCAATGACATGGATTAGAGGTTGTACGAAGTCAGGAAGAGGGGTCTATGCCTATGGTCTTCAAGCTTCAATTTCTATCCAAAGTACTGCGACGCGTAATAGTCACTCGGGATTGTTACTCCTCGGTTCTTGTGGGACATTGTTGGATGTATGTATGTATGAAGTGTTGAGACGACGCGCAAGTGTGAAAGGGGCAAGATGACGTTTGACTCTTCACCGGGGTTATCGCCGGTCTGAGTTGAAAGCAGACGTTGCTCAGGGTTACATTTGAGATTGGACTGCAGCAAGTGTTTGAATGCCGCAAGGTCATCTTGTGAGAAGAAATGTTGAGGTGGCAAGATGATGTTTGACTGCTCACCGGGGTTATCGCCGGTTTGAGCAGAAAATAGACGTTGCTCAGGGTTACATCTAAGATTGGACTGCTTGTTTGTATGTCTCACTGTCATCTGTGGGTGTGCCTGTCTGCCCGTTGTTAGCTCCGGGTCTGAGGTATGAGTGCCTCGACAGGAGGTCTGAGCTTGAAGTTGATCGCATGTGTTTGAAACAAACAATTCCAGAGTTATCGCCGGAACTGCAAAAGCATTCCTTGGGGCTATCACCAAGGATGGAGTCGCTACTCACAGTGTTGTTTCTGTGACTGGAACTGAATGTCATGGTGTTATCGCCGAGATAGAACTGTCCTCTCCGGTGTTGTTGCCGGTCTTTTGATCTGCATACCTCGGGGTTATCTCTAAGATTGGAAATGACATTCCCGGTTTTTGTTCTGGGTTGGAACTGATGCTCCCGGTTTATGTTCTGGGTTGGTACTGATGTTCCCGATTTGTGTTCCGGGTTGTAACTGAACTTCATGTAGTATCCAGAATGGGTCAGTTGTCTTCCAGGGTTATCTCTGAAAGATGAATCTGCCCTCCTGCAATGTCAGTAACAGGCATGCAGAAAATTTCAAGTGTCTACAATGACACCAAATGCTACCCCAGACAAGTCAAAGCCGGGTAGTGCAAGGGAGAGCGGTTGTCATGACTTCCCAACAAGTGAGGAACCCAAATGAAGTTATCATGGGTTAGTTAATTATAAATTCATGCGAAGTCTATACGTTATTTGATACTAGTTTTACCCACTCTTTTATTTCTCCTACTTATGCTCAATGTTTAAATTTGACTCCGGAGAAATTAGACTTTGATTTATCTGTTGAAACTCCATTGGAAGAAACCTTCATTACCTCCACTATTTATAAATCTTGTTTGATTCAAATCGACACTTTCACGTTACCTGTCGATCTTATCTCTTTGAAAATACTTGCCTTTGATGTGATTTTAGGAATCAATTGGTTAACTACTCATCATGCTAAAATTGATTATTTTCGTAAGGTTGTTAGCTTTTATATTCCTAACCAACCTGTTATATGAATTGAAGCAACCAAACCACTAAATTCAATCACTGTCATATCAAGCCATAAGTAAAGAGCCCCGAACCTTTCGTTGGTGACTTCCTTGTGTGGAATGCACCTAAGCCAGACTTTCCGTAGGGAACGTCGTGAATAACGGTGGCAAGTTAATTGGTATCAATGTGACGTGCTATCCAAGTCTTAGATGAGAGTCACAGTTTTTTTTTCTATCATTAATAAATTTCCTAACATATTCTTGAAGAACTTCCTAGCCTACCCCTAGAGCGTAAAATCGAATTTTGTATTGACCTCAGTACAAAACCCATTTCTAAAACCCTTAAATATTTCTTCACCTAGAACGAACGTATTATACGCCAAAGACGTTGGCTTGAGCTGTTGAAGATTACGACTATACCACTCAATATCATCGTGGAAGAGCGAACGTGATAGCTGACATGTTGAGTAGAAGATCGTATGCGTTTATGAGTGCGATGTTGTTAACACAAAAACCCATTTTGTATAACTTACAAATGATGAAGATAGAGTTAAAGACTCTATGGACCCACGTGAAGATAACGAATATACGAGTATAATCGACTTTAATTGATAAAGTTAAAGCCGCTCAAGCTACACACCCGAAGTTGATGAATACGAAGAAGAAGGTTCAAGAGGGCGTTATTTTAAAAGCAAGAGTTGCTGAAGAGAGGAAATCTCAACCCTCGATTTAATTGGCACATTTGAAATCCTCGATCGAGTAGGAACTGTGGCTTATAGACTCGTTTTACCGCCAAGTATGTCGCGTGTTCATAACATTTTTAACGTATCGATGTTACGTAAATATATGGACGACCCGAACCACATTATTAATTTAGAACCGGACGAGATAACGGATAATTTAACGTATGAAGATGTACCTGTTAAAATCTTAAAATATATTTGATGCTCAAAGGTTATACCTTAAGAGTTAAAATTTGACGAAGTTTCCTCATTTGTTCGGCATACTAGGTATGTACATAAATTTCGAGGGCGAAATTTCATAAGGAGGGGAGATTGTAAAATTCCAAATTTTACGAATAAAGATTTAATTTTCTAGAAATATTTTTTTGAATATTATGGTGTGGATTTGAGATAATGTTATAGTTGTGGGTAGTATTTATAAATTTTGCAAAGTATGCAAGTTGTTGTATATTATTCGATTGGTCGGGGAATATTCTTTTTGGCGGGGAATATCCGTACGACGGTACAATCATTGGTGGACCCCACAACAGAAGTTTTGTCGTAGTAAGAAAATGACAGAATTATCTTTTTATAAAAATAACGGCGGAAGTGTTACCGTTAAAACTGTTGAAAAAAAGAATGTCTGGTGGTTTGCATAGTAGCACACCTGTATTGATTATTGATGCTTACGTGAGAAGTCACTCAGTTATACTCAATTATTGTTACAGTAATTGTTGCATCATATCTCTCATATTATTGATTCAATTATTGTCACCGTATCATCTGCATAATATGATATATTATTAAATCAATAATTGAGACGGCAAAGTTATTCATATTATTATTTGCAATATTGACAATGTCTAGAAGTTTTGTCAAGGAGAGGTTTGGTCATCTAATTGCGCGTCAATAAGGAGAAATCCTTATCGAAAAGCCCCCTCTTTCCTGGGAATGACATGGTTGTTAAATATTTTGAGTTATAATATTAATGATGAATAAGTTCGTGTTGATTAAAGATGAAATTGATAGTTCCATTGTGTTAGAATTATTAGTGTTAGTGAAAATCGACATTTATTTCGATAATAATTGATGTCTGGAAGTTATCCGGTAATTAATTGGATAAATGAGGAATTAATTGCTATTAATTCACATGATTATAACTATTTGTTCACATGTGTGTATTATTGATTCACATTCATGTACTATTATGGGAGTTGGTGCAAGATTGATAATACTTGCATGACTAAGTTAAAGATGGAGGTATAGATGGAGGTACTATACTGTTATTCGTATTTTCACATGATTATAACTATTGAATCAGATGATTGAACTATTGATTCACATTATTTACTATTAGGGGAGGTGGTGAAAGTTTGATAATACTTGTAGGACTAAATTAAAAATGAAAGAAAAGTTGGAGGTATTGTACTATAATTTTTTGAGCCCCAAAATATGCAATTATTGAAACTATATTTTCCTATAAATAGAAGCTCATTCCTTCATTATTTTTCACCAATTCACTAAAGGTATAGAGCAATTATTATAGAGAGAAAGAAGAAGAGAAGTCTTCTACTTCACTATTTCAATATTCAGTTTCTTCTAAGGTAAGGGTATTATTTCTTTCATTTTCATGAAGAGAGCTAATTTTATTCCATTCCTTATTATTATGTTGGAATAACCTGTCTATGTGAAGTACCGCATACATGGTGAAATTCTTCTGTTATTCCATTCTTTATTATTCTATTGGAATATCATGTCTCATATTATTACGCATAACTCAGTTCCATTATTTATTATTCTCATTGAATAACTCGCCTACATCTGATACCGCATACGTGGTGAAATTCTTCTGTTATTTCATTCTTTATTATTCTGTTGGAATATCATGTCTGTACATATTACGCATGACCTGGTTCCATTATTTATTATTCTATTGGAATAACCTGTCTGTGCTGTCTATCGCATACCTGGTGAATTCTGTTGTTATTCCATTCTTTATTATTCTGTTGGAATATCCTGTTTGTTGTTGCCTCTTTTACAGTTCTGATAAAAGAGCTCTAACTCATGCAAGCATACATGTGTCATCAAGTAATACAGAGTAAGTAGAGTATCGATCCCACATAGAAAGTTGTTAAATTTAAACTACTATGCATCAATTAACTCACTGTATTCATATGCTTAGACTAATGAATATAATTGTTGACATAAACTAATTGTAACTAACAACTGAAAATAAGTATACTAATGGAATGAATATAATCTGGAAATAATGGGACCCTAACTTCATTTAATATTTCATCTACTCGCCACTATCATGCAAGAAGTGTTCACATATCATAGGAAAATAGCCAAGAGCACGAATAGAGTTATAACCATTTTTCAATGCACTATAACCTACTTACATAGCATCTACAGATGATAGACTCCATGTAATCATCAATACAACCAAAATCACTATATGTCTATGTAAAATTGCAATTATATTGATTTTTAGCACAAGCCCTTACTCTAGCTCATACTATGAAAACAAAGATATGTCTATCCGGGTTCACAAAATACGCAAAACCATATACAACACCCCATATATTCGCATGCTATCATGATTATAATCCATACTTGCATGTTCATTGTCAATTCCATACAAGTACTGAGACGAATGGTGATCAGGCATTCATACATGTAAAACAAACATGACAGAATTCCCATATGATATGAAAAACAACCCTAGCATTTAAGCATGCAACCAAACTACATATTAAAATCCGTTAGAATCCCATAATGGAGTTTAGTTCATGACTGAACCAAAAGCCATTATGGGATCAATGTTAAACATGATTACAAAACAAATAATTGAAAGATGAAAGATAGAACGATCAAACCCAATTGCAGATTTGGAACCAATAATAACATTCAAATCCTCATAAAAATCCAGTAAACGATAATAAAGAACCACAATGACAGAGAATCCCAAGAAGAATTGGAGAAGTAGACATTTTGGCCTCATTCTACGTTGGAATCTCCCTTCTAGTGTAAACCCTAGTTACGATATAAAAAATACGCTAAAAGTATCAATCCTCTTCGTCTGACACCAGTCAAAATCGTTTAAAAACCAATTACAACTCATTTAAATAAAAAAAATAAAATACAACAAACATTACCAAAAGATTACACGCACAGCGTGCGTCCTCCAAAGATATTTTCTCGTGGTAGCGAGACTTGCGTAAAGTATGCCTGTCCCAAATGAAGTCCTCATGTGAAAGCGCCACGCTCAAAGGTTTTTATGTCACATTGCATGACTGCAATCTGCAAGTTACGTTCTGTTCTCATCATGTCAGTCATTGCTGCGACTTGTTCATTCATGCTTAAGTTTTTTTCCATGCTTGGTCTCCTTGCTTCATAGTACCTTCATGTCATGCAAATCCCCGCTTGTGCCTCGCCTTCATGCATCCATTAGCCTCGTGCCCTCTAATACCACCAAAATTAAGCCAATTCCTGCACTTATTCACCAAAAGGAGTTTTAAGTAAATGCAATGCAAAATATCATGAAATGCAACTAAAACACAATAAAATGTACTTGAGATGGGCATAGTTCACATGAATTGGTATTCAATATGTAGGTAAAAATACCACTTATCAAATACCCCTAAACTTGAACTGTTTCTTGCCCTCAAGCAATGCACACTAATGAACAATGAAAATACAACTACAGTACTATGCAACTAATCTATGATGCAACCTAGTCTCACATAGTCCCAGCCATAACAGAATTCCAGCCCAAAATGCCTTAGTGAATTATCCAGATTCAGGAATATAAGTTCAAACTAAACGATGGTCATAACATCATACACTCAGATAATTCATACATGCTATAGAGATGATGTGTGTGTGTGTAGTGTTCACCAAAACTTGATTCAAGCAAAGAATATATGCTAACATGCTCGAAGCAGAAAATTATAGCCTAAATTGAGAATCATGTATATTTATACAACACAAACTGTTTCAACATATCTAAACAAACTAAAGTTCAACAATGGGCTTAATTGCTTTATTGCTACTCACGAGGGCGATTTTCGCTCTTTCCCGCGGTGTTTATTGCTATTTTCTTTTTTTTCCCTTTTCCTTTTTTTTTCACATGACTGTGCAATGTCTTAATCCATTAGGCACACTGCTACCCCTTAACGAGCTTTCAACCAACGACTCCCAGACCATGAAAGACCTTAGGGCGTTAGGTGTAGAGACAATCCCCTCGGCGCGTTTTACTCAAGTAGCGGTATTCTCAAATAAGACTAGCCACGTTATTGCGATTCATTTTTTTTTATACATAGCATACCCATGTTTTCCTAAAGTTTGAATGTCAATGTTTGTCAAGTCTACATGCATGGTCCACATTCTTCTCTTTTTTTTTGTACAACTACATTTTCTGACAAGCAATGCAACACATAATTCTTATACTGCAGTGATGATTGTGAACACATCCGCAAAACAAAAAGCATTTAAACAAAGAACATGAATTTCATCGTGTAAAACCTTATAACTACGTTAATGTTATCCAATATACTCTAGAATCCTTCACAATTCACTATCATCATTGGCTAGGCAAGAACTTCTATAAAGCAAGAATTTTGTGAGACATGCAAATTAACTAAAATAAAAAATTTCTATTAATGGAACAATAACATCAAAAGGAAATAAATTATTAAACTAAACATGCAACATTTTAACTAATCATGCAAAAACTAACTAATGCTACTATACTACTTCCCCCAATACCCCCAAACTTATAATATTCAATGCCCTATTGAATGAAGGTAAAGGGTACAGAAACTCCCCTAATGATCGGCTTGACCACCCTCCTCGGGTGGTGAATCTGGTGGTGGATATGGCACTGCAGTCCCAAACTGAGGCCACTCTAGCATTATTCCTTACTGCGCGAAGGCTTCGGCCAAGGCCCTGGTGAGTCCTGTGGCAAACGTTCCAAAATTGTCATACATGGTGTCGACTTTGCGCTCCAACCTTTGGAGTTGTCGATCGCTAGGAACGGTGTGTACTCGGGTGGATGCGCCTGCCTCATCTGTTTGAGGGGGCTGCTGGGATGGCTTGGGGAATGTGGGCCTGAGAATAAATCCTCGTCCACGCGGGTGTGCTTCGCTTCCTTCCCAGTCCTCGAATTTCACAATGGTGGCATGGGTGATGTCCTGGCTTGGATATTGCATTTGTTCGTTGCCCCAATTGCACCCCTGATGAGCACATAGCATGGAGACCACTGAAGCATGTGGAATGCTCCCAGTGGGACTTCCCTTCAGATACTTCACAATGTTTTGATGAATCAAATACCCCACGTCGATATACTCGCCAGTAATTATTCCCCATAGAATTATGGCCCTTTTCGCCGTTATCTCATGTTGATGCGATGAAGGCAATAACTTGGCACAAATAAACAGGTTCCATGCCTTAGCGTATCGATTCAGTGCGACTGCTGGGAATATACGAGGATGGGTCGTGCCGACTTTGTAAGTCCACTTCGTGCCTGGTATGCACAACTCTGCAATGACACGCTCCAAGTTCGTTTCCTGATGTGCCCCTATGATCCAATTGGCAGCCCCTCGTGGTGGTGTCTCAGTGATTCTCAGAATGGTTCTGATAGCGGAAGGTCTGTAGGCTATCTCAACACCTCGAACCACAGAGGTATCGTTAATTGTGACTTTGGCATTGGCGTAAAACTCTCGGACTATGCTCTTCAGAATAGGCGTGGGTGATGCAGTCAGTCCACCCCAGTCTCATTCCTGGATCATGGCACAAAGCTGTCCATCCTGGCCTTCTGGTTTGAATCCTCTTTCCTTGATAAATGTTTTTGCTACGATCCGGTAGTACTCCTGCTAGGCTTCTAGACACAAGAACTTGGTGTGGTCAACAATGTCCTCCTCGTGACTGCCGGAGGAGGATGAGGAAGATGAAGATGGTCGTGCTCTTTTTGGACCCATTTGTAGAAATTTGAGCAAGAATGCAGATGAACTTATTGAGAATGAATGAGAATTTGTGATGTGCTAATCTCCCAACTTGTTTCTACCAACCCAATTAGGAGCCCTAGCTTTATAGAGTGGATGAGAGCGTGGGTTGATCTTTGAACATGGAGAGAATCGTGGAGATGTGATTGAGAAAAGAAAGGTTTCAATTTGTAACTGATTGAGAGATATAGACGTGAGTTATGGAGAGGGAGAGATTTTTACGTCTATTATTATCCCAAATGAGAGTCCAAATGGTCCACAACTCTTTTTTAAAAATGTTCAGATCTGGCTTAATTCGGTGTCGCGCGCGGCCGCGCGAGTGTGTAGTGGGCTGGACGCGCGGGTGCGAGACTTGCAGAATGTTTGTTGGCCAGATTAACTTGGCACGCGGCCGTGCGAGTTTGCACTTCATAGGCTGCGCGACCGTGCGAGCCTAATATCTGCAATGCTCAAGTTCAACTCCATTCTGCCTATCAGTGATGCTTTCCAATAATGGTTCCTGCATAGACATTAATGCACATTGTTAAGATATAAATTAGTGCTCATAATGCTATCATCTTGCAAATATTTGCAAAGCAATTCTTGCTACACACTTAAGCATGAAAATCTAATATCCTATTAAAAATGAATGAGATATAACTAACTAAAGTAATTCAAAATGAATAACTAAAAAGCCGATGAGGGTAGAAATAATGGGTTGCCTCCCATCCAACGCTAAGTTATAGTCAATTAGCTTGACTATCTCTGAATCTCACGTCACATCAAGAATTGAGGTGCCTTCCTTATTGTCCACCGCACCTCGAAATTTAATGACTTCAGCTTTCATTAACGGCTCTACCTTCAACTCTAAACTTTTACCAGTTACACACCTTAACGGTTCATAATTCCTCGGTTTCTGTACCTCATCCTTTAGGCCCTGATCTACCAAGTCCACCAAGAAGCATTCTTCTTCATCCGTTGGGAACTTTATTGCCTTAAAGACATTGAAGGTGACCTCCTGATCATGTACACGCATAGTGAGTTCCCCTTTTTGCACGTCTATCGAAGCTCTGCATGTGGCTAAAAATGGTCTTCCCAGTATTATTGGTATGCTTTTGTCCTCTTCGTAGTCTAGAATGATGAAGTCAGCCGGAAAAATAAACTTGTCCACCTTAACCAACACATCTTCAACAATTCCCCGTGGATACGTGATGGATCTGTCAGCTAGCTATAGAGAAATGTTTGTCGGCCTTGGAGCCGACAATCCCAACTGGTTAAACACTGACAACGGCATCAAATTTATACTTGCCCCCAGATCACATAAACACTTACTAAAGTTTATCTTCCCAATTGTGCATGGAATTGTGAAGCTGCCTGGATCTTTCATCTTTGGAGGTAGTTTGCGTTGAAGCACTGCACTGCATTCCTCGGTTAAGGCTACCATTTCAAACTCATCTAATCTTCTCTTCCTTGACAATATACCCTTCATGAACTTTGCATAGCTTGGCATCTGCTCCAATGCTTTGGTGAAAGGTATATTAATTTGCAGCTTTTTGAATACCTCCAGAAACTTGTTGAACTGTTTGTCTTCTTTCTGCTTAATTAACCTCTGCCGATACGGTACTTGAGGGTGAATTGGTGGCTCTAGACTCTTGACCTTCTCTTCTGAACCTTCTTTGTCTTTCTCTTCCTGCTGAACCTCAGAATTTTCCAGATTTTACTCCTCTTCTTCACTGCTTTCTTTCTCATGCAGCAGCATGTGTACCTCCTCCTTAAGACTTATCAGGTCTGCTGCGACTTGTAGAACCTGTCAAATCTTTCCCTGATCTCAATGTGATCGCTTGACACTGCTCCTTCCCGTCTCTTCTTAGATTTATCTTAGTGTTACTTTGCAATGAACCCTAGGGCTTGTTGTTAAGCATACTCACCATTTGCCCCATTTGAGTCTCCAAATTCTTAATAGCCACTGCTTGGCTTTTGATTATAACCTCTGTGTTTGCCATGTATTTCAACATCTTCTCCTCCATTTCTGATTTCTTTTCTGGCTGTGGTGCAGCTGGAGTGTGATGTTGTTGTTGTTGAGAGAATCCCGGTGGGAATGGTGGTTTTGGTGTAAACTGTGGCTGAGATGATTGTGGTTGAAACTGTTGGTTCGGCTGAAACTGATTCTGTTGTTGTCCTTGGTTATTTGACAAACTAAAGTTCGGATGATTGTTGTTGTTGTGGTGGTATGTGTTCTGAAATTAACCTTGGTCTTTCCTGTAGTTGCTCACATACTGTACTGACTCCGAGCTGATAGGACACTGATCCGTGGAGTGTGACCCCGCACAAATCTCACAAATGAAGGCAACTGTTTTCGTTCTATTTTTTGCCAAAGTATCTATCTTCTTAGCCATAGCTGTCATCTATGCCAAAAACTGTGTAATCGCATCTACCTCCAACACACCTGCAACCTTGGGCTGTGACATCCGAGCTGTAGGATTCTGATAATCATTCGCAGCCATAGTCTCGATAAGCGTATAAGCCTCATCATAGCTCTTTGCCCATAATGCCCCTCCTGCAGCTGCATCCACAATCGATCTCGACTGCCATCCCAAACCATTGTAGAAGGAGTTGATCACCATCCAATCTTACATACCGTGATGCGGACATTTTCTGAGCATCTCTTTATATCTTTCCCATGCCTCATATAAGGACTCTCCTTGTTGTTGCTCAAACTGAGAGATAGCTGTCCTCATCTTTGTAGTCTTAGCCATTGGAAAGAATTTAGCTAAGAATTTATGTGCTATGTCCTCCCATGTAGTGATTGACCTTGACGGAAAAGAATGTAGCCAACTTCTAGCCTTATCCCTCAATGAAAATGGGAATAGTTGTAGTCTAATGGCATCCTCCGTCACACCATTGTATCTGAATGTATCACAAATCTCGATGAAGCTCAAAATGTGTTCATTCGGATCATCTGTGACAGCACCCCCAAACTGAACCGAGTTCTACACCATCTGAATAGTGCCCAGTTTGATTTCAAAAGTGTTGGCTGCTATCGCCGGTCTAACTATGCTCGATTGTAGTCCATTTATGTTTGGCATGGAATACTCCCTTAGAGCCCGATGCTCTTCTCTTCACTCAAGTCTCGGTTCTTCCGCCATTCTGGATGTTGTATTATCTAACTGCGCTTGCAAATTTCTCCGCACACTCGCTTTCCAACCTCTTTCGTTTATGTTATCCTACGCTGGTGTTAGTTTTGAGTTGGATGATCGCGTGTGCATAAAAATCCAAAAGTTCCTAAAACGAAAAACGCAACAAAAATAGAAATGAGGAACGATCAGAATTGTCTAAGTCATACAATATAGCTTTAAACTAATGATAATTATTTAAATTCAACGCCTTTCCCCGGCAGCGGCGCCAAAAACTTGTTGCCTCTTTTACAGTTCTGATAAAAGAGCTCTAACTCATGCAAGCATATATGTGTCAACAAGTAATACAGAGTAAGTAGAGTATCGATCCCACAGAGAAAGTTGTTAAATTTAAACTACTATGCATCAATTAACTCACTGTATTCATATGCTTAGACTAATGAATATAATTGTTGACTTAAACTAATTGTAACTAACAATTGAAAATAAGTATACTAATGGAATGAATATAATCTGGAAATAATGGGAACCTAATTTCATTTAATATTTCATCTAATCGCCACTATCATGCAAGAAGTGTTCACATATCATAGGAAAATAACCAAGAGCACGAATAGAGTTATAACCATTTTTCAATGCACTATAACCTACTTACATAACATCCATATATGATAGACTCCATGTAATCATAAATACAACCAAAATCACTATATGTCTATGTGAAATTGCAATTATATTGATTTTTAGCACAAGCCCTTACTCTAGCTCATACGGTGAAACAGTATATGTCTATCTGGTTCACAAAATACGCAAACCATATACAACAGCCCCATATTCGCATGCTATCATGATTATAATCCATACTTGCATGTTCATTGTCAATTCCATACAAGTACTGAGACGAATGGTGATCAGGCATTCATACATGTAAAACAAACATGACAGAATTCCCATATGATATGAAAAACAACCCTAGCATTTAAGCATGCAACCAAACTACATATTAAAATCCGTTAGAATCCCATAATGGAGTTTAGTTCATGACTGAACTAAAAGCCATTATGGGATCAATGTTAAACATGATTACAAAACAAAATATTGAAAGATGAAAGATAGAACGATCAAACCCAATTGCAGATTTGGAACCAATAATAACATTCAAATCCTCATAAAAATCCAGTAAACGATAATAAAGAACCACAATGACAGAGAATCCCAAGAAGAACTGGAGAAGTAGACATTTTGGCCTCGTTCTACGTTGGAATCTCCCTTCCAGTGTAAACCCTAGTTACGATATGAAAAATACGCTACAAGTATCAATCCTCTTCGTCTGACACCAGTCAGAATCGTTTAAAAACCAATTACAACTCATTTAAATAAAAAAAAATAAAATAAAACAAATACACGACTTGACAAAGATCGTGATGCTGCCACTCCTCCTCGATATTTCTCGCGTGGGCGCGAGACTTGTTGAAAGTATGCCTGTCCAAATGAGTCCTCACAGCGCCAAGGCTCAAGGCTTTTATGACGCGACGACTGCAATCGCAAGTTCGGTTCTTGTTACGTCAATGTCTTTCTGCGCGACTTGTTCATTCATGCTTAGTTTTCTTCCATGCTTGGTCTCCTTGCTTCATAGTACCTTCATGTCATGCAAATCCCCGCTTATGCCTCACCTTCATGCATCCATTAGCCTAATTCCCTCTAATACCACCAAAATTAAGCCAATTCCTGCACTTATTCACCAAAAGGAGTTTTAAGTAAATGCAATGCAAAATATCATGAAATGCAACTAAAACACAATAAAATGTACTTGAGATGGGCATAGTTCGCATGAATTGGTATTCAATAAGTAGGTAAAAATACCACTTATCATCTGTGCGTATTACGCATGACCTAGTTCCACTATTTATTATTCTGTTGGAATAACCTGTCTACGCGAAGTACTGCATACATGGTGAAATTCTTTTGTTATTCCATTCTTTATTATTCTATTGGAATATCATGTCTGTGCGTATTACGCATGACTTGGTTCCATTATTTATTATTCTGTTAGAATAACCTGCCTGTGCGGTCTATCGCATGCCTGGTGAATTCTGTTGTTATTTGATTCTTTATTATTTTATTGGAATATCCTGTCTGTGCGGATTTCGTATGACTTGGTTCCATTCTTTATTATTTTGTTGGGAATAACCTGTCTATGCGGTCTATCGCATGCATGGTGAATTCTTCTATTATTTCAATCTTTATTATTCTGTTGGAATAACCTGTCTATGTGGATTACCATATGCATGGTGAATGATCCTTTGTATTCATTCCTTATTAAATTGTGGAAATGATCTGTCTACGTGGATTACCGCATGGCGGGCAAAAATCCATTTGTAGGTTCATATATTCTATTATACTCAGTTGGTTAAAGTTTTGGCTTCTATACTCTATGAAATTAGTAGAATATCCTGGATATTTGCGCTTCATCAAGTATCTTTTCATGGAAATATTCTTCTGAGCATTCTTGAATTTTACTCCACAAAGCAGTATCATGTTGACAATTTGGACGTTTTTGAGTTCAGGATAAATTAACTTATAAATCTTTAAAATTTAATTCTTGAACTTGTTTTATTGAATTATTATGTCATTGTCATCATCCTCATGTTTATATTATGTTGAAAGTCATCTGTGGCCTGTAGTGCATAGATGGACTTGGTATGATTATGACCAGGAATTATTCGGTATAGCCATGACCGTAATGTTACAAATGATGTGGTAAAAGTCCTCATTGGCCCGTAGTGCATTGATGGACAATTTTTGGCATGATCATGACCATTGATGAAAACACGAATATCCTTGGCCCGTAGTGCATGGATAATTTGTGGTCGTGATACTAATGAATATCCTGGCCGTAGTGCAGGGATGATGTGGTTTATTTAATAAGCTGAGTCTCAGCGATAAAAGTGATGAAAAACCTTTTAAATCATAGAAGATAGTAGATTTTATTCTCTACTTGACTCTTCTAATGGATTGCTTGTTTCGCTGCAGTTAAACTTGATGTTTGTTATATTATATCAGTTTAACACTGTTGAAGGCTAACGATAATTTATTCTGCATTATCTTAGCCATAATATTTCTTACTGGGCTAGTTGAGCTCACCCTTTTGCTTTCATTGTTCTCTTCAGGAAATGAGAACGTAGCAGGGACTAGTCGGGGAACGGAGTGATGGTCCAGACGATTGCATTAGTATTCCTCACTATTCTATGAAATAGTGTGATAATAAATGTATTGAGGACTTATTTTGAGTTTGAATACTGTCTAGAAGACAATATTTGTATTAAAACTCACAGTTTATGTTGTATATTTAAGATTGTATTTGTATTCTGTACCATGTATTTGGCGACTCATAATAGGTGATGTATACCTATTTTGGGGGCGTCACAAGTAGACCAATTGGCAGAACTGGTGATCCATCAGCATCAAGTCACACGCCAATTAGTCAATTAGGAGCATGCTAGTCTCCTCCCTTTTGTCATGAATACTCCATCCTCACCTTCAGAAAGTAAAACACTGGAGGATAAAGTTGTGAAAAGAGCAAGTGCCAAAGCCCGTCGGGATTTTGCTAACAAACGGGAATTTACATACCTTGGCCAACCTATGGAGGAGATATTTTAGATGCTGATCAATGAAGGAAGAATTACATCCCTTCTGCCTCCAATCAATCCCCGTTCTAGACGTTTAATTCTAATAGAGTCTGCAAGTACCACTCTCACTCTCGCGGTCATAGCATGGAAGAATGCTGGGCACTCCGCCACCTCATTCAAAATTTAATTAACAGCGGTGTCCTGCAAATGGAAGATGATGACACTTTGTTACTCGAGAGTGGGAACACATGTCCTACAAAATGGAAGGACGGCGTAGAAGTTATATCCACTAAGGATGATTTGGCTGCCAGACCACTCACAATACAAACAATTCAACTCAAAGGTGCTGACAATCCTTTGAAAGTGGCTGAACCAGAGCCAATTCTCTTGCCATCTAGGCCACAGTATCCTGTTGTTAGCTTGAAAAAGTCCCATGGAAATATGGGCAAGCTGAAGGATCTACCTCACATACAACTGCTGCAGTGGCAAAGGAGAATCCACTGTATCTTCCTCATCGGGTGATGAAACCTACCATCAAGTCAAATGGGAAAGTTCTCATGGAGAAAATTGAAGAGTTCCTCCGTACCATGGGCCATAATGAAGCCAATTTGGTTTTAAGCTTGAGAGAAGCTCCACAACAAATTTCTATACTGGACTTGGTTTTCTCTTCCGAAGATCACATGAAGATCTTGCTAAGGGTCTTAGAAGAAGCCCATTTGCCTAAATCAGTGGATGTGGAAAAATTCCAACATTTTGTTGATCACATTTTTAATAACAATGTGATTTCTTTCACTGATGACGACATACCCGCTAAAGGGACTGGTCATTGCAAGCCATTGCATATAGAAGTTTTGTCCTCTGGATATATGGTAGGAGGAGTCTTGATAGATGGAGGTTCATCTCTGAATATCTGTCCTTATGCTACCTTGGAGAAGATGAATATCAACCCCAAGAGGATCAAAAGCAGCCATACGGTTATCAAAGCTTTTGATGGGTCCCGATGAAACGCCGTTGGAGTGATTGAATTACCAGTGGAGATTGGTCCACATACATTCAGTGTATCCTTTCACGTGCTCAAAATAGCTATGGGATACAATCTGCTGTTGGGAAGACCGTAGATTCATATGGCTAGAGTCATCCCTTCCACCATTCATCAGCAACTCAAGTACATTATCAACAATAGCCTAGTCATTATTAATGCTGAGCCAGATTGTCCTGAACAAGGTGACATACCACTCATCAGCTTCAATTTAGAAGTTGAGCCAGTCAGTTTTCATACCTTGGAGGTGAGAACCACTCATTACCATCACATTGGGGCGCCACCTCTCACACCCAAGATTTCTATCGAGGTGATGTCGGCCACTCAAGAGATGATATCATTGGGTCATCAACCTGGACAAGGGTTGGGCAAAGATCATCAGGGTATTAAGCACCCAATTCAAGTTCCCAGTTAAACAGGGACAACTAGATTAGGCTATTCTGTAGCTCCAGTCACATGAATCCTCACAAGCACAAACAGATTCTTTCATCTTCAGCTATAAGGGGATTATCTCCACCTATCGATCCTGAGCCTATATAGTCTCCGGTAAAGGTTCTAGCCCATGTTATGGCTATGCTATTTCCCAAACTGATACCGGTTAAAGCAAAAGAGGTCCTGATTCCTAATCCCAAAGTGGAAGAGAGGGAACAGAGACGTAAACAAGACATCGCTAGGAGTTTGTCTCATCTACGCATCCTTTTTCATGATGAGCACACAAATAGATACACTTCAAACGATGATTATCCCGACATTATGGTCATCATTCAAGAAAAGGAGGACGATGATCGTCACTTTATTACTGCCGTCCACCAGGACTTCACCTTTGACAATTGAAGCAGCACTCCTTGCATTTGTCTCCATGGGTAAAAAGGGCAGAATCCCTCTACCCTGTAGATAGCTTTAACTGCTTACTTTTCTGTACAGTAGTAGCAGTTATTTTATCGGTACATGCTAACACTTTTATATGATTGAACAGTTTCATATATTAAGTGAAAGCATATTTTTTTTCAGGACTCTGAATTATATGTGCCTGTACTTGCTGATGAGGTGCCTTTTCTCCACAAGGACTGTAACTTTGATGAAAAGTTGGACTCAGACTTGATGAAAATACAAGAGGACATTGAGATACCTTAGGAGATTAAGGAATGGGTCGAAGACAAACCCAAACCAAATCTTGATCAAACCACCTCATTCAATCTCGGAACCTTAGAAAGCCCTAGGTTGATCCAGATTGGTACAGACCTCACTCCAAAACTAAAGGAATGACATGGTTGCGCTATTAACCCAATTCTAAGATGTGTTTGCATGGTCTCACGAAGACATGGTGGGTTTGTCCACGTACATAGTCATCCATCGCCTTCCCATTAAAGAGAGATTTAAGCCAGTTAGGCAGAAGCTTAGGCGATTAAAACCTGAGTGGAGTTTAAAGGTTAAAGAAGAAATTGTGAAACAATTTTAAGTTGGCATCATCATGGTGTCCACATATCCTGAATGGCTATCAAATATAGTCCCCGTGCCTAAATCGGGAAAAAAGGTGTGAGTTTGCGTGGATTACCGGGATCTGAATAAAGCTTGGCTTAAGGATAGTTTTCCTGTGCCATTTATCCACATTCTCATTGACAATATTGCTCAATACAACATGTATTCATTTGCAGATTGCTTTGTGGGGTATCATCAAATTGTGGTTGCTGAGGAGGATTGTGAGAAAACTGCATTCATCATGCCTTGGGGAACCTTTTGCTATAGACGGTTGTCATTCGGCCTCATTAATGCTGGAGCAACCTATCAGCGAGCTATGGTGGCTCTTTTTCACGACTTAATGCACAAAGAGATAGAGATCTACATGGATGACATCATTGTCAAATCCCGAAGGGAAAAAGACCACTTAGACCTTCTCAAAAAGCTTTCAACAGGTTGCGTAAGTACAACTTGAAGTTGAATCCAACCAAGTGCGCCTTTAGTGTTAAATCAGGCAAGTTGTTAGGTTTCCTAGTCAGCCACAAAGGGATTGAGGTGGATCCCACTAAAATCCAGGCCATCAAGAAAATGCCCATTCCTCAGACAGAGACGGAAATATGAAGATTTTTGGGAAGAATCAACTTCATTAGTAGGTTCATTTCTCAACTAACAGCAACCTGTGAGCCTATCTTCAAATTGTTAAGGAAGAACTCCTCCATGAAATGGAACAATGAGTGTCAAAAAGCCTTCCTTAAAATTAAAGAGCAGCTGGTTAATGCTTCTCTATTGGTACCACCCAGGGATGATGTTCCCCTGTTCATGTACATGTCCATTAATGACAATGCCATGGGCTGCATGCTGGGACAAAAAGATGATAGAGGCCAAGAACGAGCTATCTACTACCTCAGTAAAAGATTCAGCAGCAGTGAACACAAGTAAACTTGTTGTGCTTTAGCATGGGCTTCCATGAGGTTACAACATTACCTCCATGGTTATACAACCCATCTCATATCCCGCGTGGATCCTCTCAAGTACGTGTTCAGTAAACCAATATTGAATTGTCGGCTGTCTAGATGGCAATTGATCCTACAACAATTTGACATCGTCTATGTGACGCAAAAGTCCATTAAAGGACAAGGAATTGCAGACTTCCCCGATGAAGGGGTAATGACAGTCCAGCTACCCCATCAGTACAATGCATGCCATATGTGGAAAATGTATTTAGATAGAGCTGTTAACATGGAAGGTTCTAGAGTTGGAGCAGTTCTAGTATTCGGTACGAGGGAGCAGTATCCCATCGCCGTCAAATTACAGTTTATCAGCACCAATAACACAGCTGAGTATGAAGGCTATATCATGGGACTCAAACTTGCCCAATCAATGGGTATCAGGCAGTTAACTGTCTTTGGGGATTCAGAATTGGTAATCAGACAGACCACAGGAATCTATCATACCAAAGAGCTACATTTGTTGCCTTACCATCGGCATGTTTTACAGATGGCTTCGGAGTTCGAAGAAATAAACTTCCTCCACATTCCTCAGAATAGGAATGATTTTGCGGATGTACTAGCAACTTTGGCCTCCTTGATCACCTTACATGACAAGTAAAACATGTCAAGCATCCCATTTGCCCTACAAAAGGCTCCAGCCTATGGGAATTACGTTGGAGAAGTATCGGATGAGCTACCTCCCATCCAACACCCTTGGTATCAGCACATCAAGGAGTACTTAAGAGATGGATCTACACCCGCTAAGGCGAGCCCAACTTAAAGAAAGTGGATCCATCGACTGGCTATGAAGTTCTACCTGAGCGGAGATGCAATCTACAAAAGAGATGTTGGACAAGGTCTCCTCAGATGTCTGGACAAGGACCAAGCTCAGAGGCTCATAGATGAAATCCATGGTGGAGTATGTGGCCCACACATGAGCGGCCCCTTACTTATTAAGAAGATCCTGAGAACAGGGCATTACTGGATCTCGCTTAAAGCTGATTGTGAGGATCACGTCAAGAGGTGCTATCAATGCCAAATTCATGGGAATGCTATCCACGCCCCTCCTAAGGAACTCCATAATATGAGTTCACATTGGCCCTTCTTAATGTGGCGAATGGACGTGATCGGGCCCATCGAGCCCAAAGCTAATAATGGGCATCAGTTTATCTTCACCATGATCGACTACTTCACCAAATGGGTAGAAAGCAGCATCCCTCCCCAGGGTTACCAAAGAAGACATCATTGCTTTCATTAGAAACAATGTCATTTGTTAATATGGACAACCAGAAGTAATTGTGTTAGACAATACTAAGAACCTCAACAACAAAATGATGGAGGAGTTTTGTAGTAAATTCCACATCAAACACCTTAACTCCATCATCTACCATCCAAAGATGAATGGTGCTATTGAAGTGGCTAATAAGAACATCAAGAAGATTATGCAGAAGATGTCCAACAATCAAAAAGGATGTCCTAACCTCTTTCCTCTGACTCTATTAGCCTACAGGACTTCAATGCGTACTTCCAATGGGGCAACCTCCTACCCATTGACCTATGGGATGGAAATAGTGCACCCCATAGAAGTGGAAATGGAATCCCTCAGAGTGTTGATGGATGCTCAGCTGGATGAAGACCAATGGTTACAAGACAGATATCATCAATTGTCTCTAATAGATGAAAAACGAAGTGATGCTATCTTCCATAGTGAGTTATACCAACAAAGGGTCGCCAGATCCTACAACAAGAAAGTCCGGCTATGGTAATTTAAACAACATGACTTGGTTTTGAAGAAGATCATTGACAACCATGACCAATCAAAGGGAAAATTCGCTCCAAACTGAGAGGGCTCGTTTATTATCAAAGAGGTATTGACAGGAGGTGCTCTTAAATTACAGGAAATGGACAGCGACGAATTTCCATAACTCATCAACTCAGACACTGTGGAACGGTACTATATCTGAAGTTGCCATCAAGCAAACATCCTGGTTTTGGATCACCAGATCACCAGTCATTTCAGGTTTTTTGAACCCTTATTACACACAACCCTTTCTTCATACCCATTTCCCCCATCAGGGAAACATACTCTTCAAGCCAGCAGCCTGGTTTTCAGATCATCAGATCTTTCATTTCACACTCCATACAATTTTGGTTATCCCACTAGGGATTGAACCCTTCCCATGCAGTTTGTCCTGAACATGGAATTAAACTTTTTCACATTCGCAGTTTGTCCTGAACATGGGATCAAACTTTTCCCCACTGTTATCCTGAAAATGGGGTGAAATACGTCGACCTGATCTCCCCAATACCTTGGAGTACGTTGGCAACCATTTTATATGGCCCGGTCGCAATAAAACAAAAACAATAAAAACATTTCTACACCCTTCTCTACAAACAAAAATAACAAAAACATTTCTACACCTTTCGACCCTTACACCATTCAGCGTTGAACCTCTTACACCAGGTTCGAACTATGCAGACCTGATCTCCTCTTCAATAAGAGTATGTAGGCAGCCATTTATGGTTCGGTCTAACCCCCTACCAAAACACAAATACTTGTCACACGGTACTGGGATCAAACTTCAATCCACCACATTTCATCGACTTCAGACCAAAGGGATGGAACTACACTAGTACAAAACCATAAAAAGACAATACTTAAAAGATGACGTTTTTATAAAAAACGTTGTGGTATTTTTTTTACAACATTTTTTAACAAAACGTTGTAGATACATATGAAAAAATGTTATGTATTTATAAGGACAATTTTTGATTTTAAATAGATAACGTTTTTTTAAAAAAAAACATTATCTATGTAAAAAAACACGGAGTAAAAAATAAAAAACGCGGAACTAAAAATTTTAAATTAAACTAAGGATTACTTTCTTCTCTCTCATTCTTTCTCTTCCATTTTCACTCTCCAGTAGCAGCGGCGACAACCTTCCTCCTCTCACTCCTCTTTTCGGCAACCTCATCCCTTTGTCGCTCCCTCGCCAGCGACCTCCTCCTCTTCCTCCTCCTTTATCTCTCTCTATCTTGTTTTACTTAAGTTGTGGTGTTAGGGTTTGAATATTAGGGTATATGCAACTGATTTTGGGGCTTAATTTATGTTTTAATTTGTTTAATTTGGGTTTGATTTGTTCAATTTGGGTATATAAAACTGATATTGAGACATTGCTCAATTTGGGTCTATGAAACTGATGTTGAGGCATTAATTGTTCAATTTGGGTTTGATATTTAGCGTATTGTACCCTTCAAATTAGTGTTTGATTTGTGCTTTACCGCATGTTGAGTCTTGCAGGGAGAGAGAAACTGAAAAATGTAGCCACCAGTTCACAGACGCAGAGTTTGAGTTTCAATATCCGAGGTAAAATTCTCCGACTGATCTGGTATAGCTTTTTACTCGCTTATTTACTTACGTATCCTTTCAAACTTTGACAATTTTTGTTATCGATTGTTAGATATATGCATACCTTTTGATTTAGGGTTACTGAATCGAAAGTATCAAATCATCTTGATGTTCCGAATCAATTTCAAAATGTTTTCTTTTTTTCATTTAGATTTTAGATTTTTTATTTCTTTGTTCAATGTTTGATTGCCATTTGTATATCTGTCTAGAAAGATATAGATACGTATTAACGTTCTCTTTTTTAAAAATGATTTTTTGTTTGCAGATTAGAGTAAAATCATGGCTGACGAAGAAAATCGCAGTGAAGTGAAGGAAGAGGTGAAGGAAGATGCGGTAGATGTTAGTCTTTTTTGTGTGATGGTTGATCCCATATGGGTGATAGTTGGTCCATATTGGTGAAAGGTTTCTTGAACTTGTGACGCCCCCAAAATAGGTATATATCACCCATCTTGAGTCGCCAAATACATGGTACAAAATTCAAATACAACTTAATTATACAACAGTCGTGTAAAATACGACAAAACATAATCTAAGAGTTTTAATAAGAATATTGTCATCTAGACAATATCCACACTCAATGGAGTCCTCATTATATTTATTGTCACACTATTTAATGAATAGTGAGGACTACTAATGCTATCATCTGGACCCGTCACTCCGGTTCCCAGGCTAAATCCATTATATTCTCATTTCACGAAGAGAACAAAGATAGAAAGGGTGAGCTCAACTAGCCCAGATAAGAAATATTATGAGTAAGATAATGCGAATAAATTATCATTAGCCTTCAACAATGTTAAGCCGATAAAATACAATAGACATCAAGTTTAAGCTGCGGTGAATAAGTAATCCATTAGAAGAGTCAAGTAGAGCATGATATCTATTATCTTCTATGTTTTAAAATGTTTTCATCAATTTTATCATTTGAGACTCAAAGGTAATAAATAAACCACATCATCGAATCATCCCTGCACTACGGGCCAAGGATATTCATTAAATCATCAATGGTCATGGTTATACCGAATAATCCCTGGTCATAATCATACCAAAAATTGTCTATCAATGCACTACAGGCCACTGAGGACTTTTACCACATCATTTATAACATTACAAGTCATGATTATACCGAATGATCCCTGGTCATAATCATACCAAGTCCATCTATGCACGTAAGCCAAAGATGACTTTCATCACAATATATGCATGAAGATGATGACAATTATATAAGCATTAATCAAATGAAAACAAGGATAAATATTAAAGACTTTAAATTTATCCAAATATTATCAATCACTTAATAAACTCATCATTTAATATTATAACAATATTTTAATCACTTCTTAAACTTATAAACAATTTATTTCAATTGTTTACACTTTACCAAATTAATCATTCAAAAATGCCATACTCATAAGATTTCATCACCAATGATCAAATCCCTCATCAAAAATCTGCATATACCCTATATAGGATTCTCAAGCCATAAAATCCTATTTTTCAATTTTGTTACTTCACATAACATATTTAATTCATTTACTCATAACTAATTCATTTACTCATAACTAGTTCATTTTCATGAAAAATACAAAATCAGTCCCAAAAATATTTCTTTTCTGGGATTTAGCGGAATTTAGTCTCATATTGAACATATATTTTCTAATTTTGTTATTATTTTTTATATGGCCAAAACTGCCGAATATTTAGACATTTATCATAAATTGTACTTTTGTCCAAAAATTCCGAAATTTACAGGATATACTCCTGTTATATACATGTACTCCCAATAAAAATTTCACCAATTTTGGAGTTAACCACAAGGAGTTATAAGGGTTTACTTTTAAAAATAGTCTTTTCCCATAAAATCCATAACTCTTAATCTATACATCCAAAAATCGTCATTTTGGACACAATCTAGAAAACTCATCAAATTATCATTTCAAATTTTTTCAAATTTTTTAGGGTTAGAAAAATTACGAAACGCCTCACTGGCGAAACCCCTTTTGAATGAAAATACTATTCATATGAATACAAAGGATCATTCACCATGCATGCGGTAATCCACATAGGCAGGTTATTACGGCGAATAATAAAAAGAATGGAATAACGAAGAATTCACCATGCATGCGATAGACTACATAGACAAGTTATTCTCAATGAATAATAAAGAATGGAACGGTCGTGCGTAAACCGCATGTATGGATGGGATATTCAGCGAATAATAAAGAATGGAATAACAGAAGAATTCACCATGCATGCGATAGACTACACAGACAGGTTATTCCAATAGAATAATAAAGAATGGAACCAGTTCTAGCATAATCAGCACAAACAGGTTATTCCAACAGAATAATAAAGATTGGAATAACAAAGAATTCACCATGCATGCGATAGACCGCACAGACATGTTATTCCAACATAATTATAAAGAATGGAATAACAGAATAATTCACCATGCATGCGATAGACCGCACAGACATGTTATTCCAACAGAATAATAAAGAATGGAACCAGGTCTAGCATAATCCGCATAGACAGGATATTCCAACATAATAATAAAGAATGGAATAACAAAGAATTCATCATGCATGCGATAGACCGTACAGACAGGTTATTCCAACAGAATAAAAAAGAATGGAATAACAAAAGCTCTCTTCATGAATACGAAAGAAATAATACCCCTTACCTTAGAAGAAACTTAATATTAGAATAGAGAGGTAGCAGACTTCTCTTCTTTTTTCTCTCTATAATAATTGCTCTAAAGCTTTAGTGAATTGGTGAGAAATGAAGGAAGAATAAGCTTCTATTTATAGGAAAATATAGTTTCGATAATTACACATTTTGGGGCTCGAAATATTACAGTACAATACCTCCAACTTTTTTTCATTTTTATTTTAGTCCTGCAAGTATTATCAAACTTGCACCACCTCCCCTAATAGTAAATAATATGAATCAATAGTTCAATCATGTGAATCAATAGTTATAATAATGTGAAAATACGAATTACAGTATAGTACTTCCATCTATACCTCCATTTTTAACTTAGTCATGCAAGTATTATCAATCTTGCACCAACTCCCCTAATAGTAAAAGAATGTGATTCAATAGTACACACTTGTAAACAAATAGTTATATAAGCATGTGAATTAGTAGCAATTAATTGCTCATTTATCCGATTAATTACCCGATTTATCAATATAACCCCCAGACATCAATTATCATCAGAATAGATGTCGATTTCCACTAACACTAATAATCCCAACACAATGGAACTATCAAATTCATCTTTAATCAACACGAACTTATTCATCAATAATATTATAACTCACAATATTTAACAATCAGGTCATTCCCAAGAAAGAGGGGGCTTTTCGATAAGGATTTCTCCTTATTGGCGCGCAATTAGGTGACCAAACCTCTCCTTGACAAAACTTCTAGACATTGTCAATATTGCAAATAATAATATGAATAACTTTGCCGTCTCAATTATTGATTTAATAATATAACATATTATACAGATGATATTGTGACAATAATCGAATCAATAATATGAGAGATATGATGCAACAATTACTGTAAAAATAATTGAGTATAACTGAATGACTTCTTACGTAAGCATCAATAATCAATACCGTGTGCTACTATGCAACCAATGCCATTCATCGTACATTTCTTTACTACCGTAGTTCAACAGCTTTAACGGAACACTTTCGTAGTTATTTTTATAAAAGATAATTAATGGCTTTTCTAACTACGACAATACTTCCGTTGTGGGGTCCACCAATGATTGTGTCGTCGTACGGATATTCTCCGACAAAAAGAATATTCCCCAACCAATCGAATATTATATAACAACTTGCATACTTTGTAAAATTTGTAAATATTACCCATAACTATAACATTATATCAAATCCACACCATAATATTCAAAAAAAATATTTCGAGAAATTTAAATCTTTATTCATAAAATTTGGGGTCTCACAGAACTACTCTTTGATTTTCAAACTACAATTTGAGTTGTTAGATATAAACTGAGTTAGTTTAGTTGTGCTGTATAAGCTGATATCTGGACTACTCATCCTGGCATAATTTTATGTCTTATTAATCAAAATTGCAGTTTTGAAACTGTGTTAGAATATTCTCAGTTTATTACAAACTCTAACTTGTGAGTACCCAAGATTTATAATAGTTTTATGAACAAAATTACTTTTTGTCTAAATACTGAATACCATAAGCATTTGAGTTCTTCTAATAGGCAAATGGCATGAATTCCTAATACTAAGGTGGGATATGTTTAGATCATTTCTGTATGACATTAATTTGTTTGTCAAGAAAAAAATCAGAATAAGGCGCCTTTATTATCGAATGACTGATTATTTATTCATTCTTTAGCTTTAGACCAGGAAAAAAATTAGAGGAATTATTAATGTTACTATCTTTCCTGTTGGTGCAAGCCCTGAAGGCATTGAATCAAAGATAACACTACAAATTACGATATATCGTTTAGCAGTATTCACAAAAGGGAATGTACTGCATTAGATTAGAACATAATCAAACATACTCTCATCTAAATATACGATTTATGGTGGCTGCCAACCGGACTCCATCTTGAGCTAACCGTCGATTAACAATTGGTAAACGTGACAGGAAGTAGTCATCTGCGAAGAAATTTTTCTTAATCATTACTTGTCCTGTTTGGAATTATTTTTTTTATTTTTTTACTATTATTTTTTATTGCCAAAAGCAAAATCATTTACCTTCTAGTACTGAACATTCACTAGAACCTTTATATGCCCAATCACATGTCGCTTTAATACCTTCAGATTCATATCTGTAACAAGCTTAGAAACTGTCATTTGTTTGTTGTTTTGTGAACACAACCATATGTAACATTAATTTTTTTTAAAATAAAAAAATCTTACTATGCCAGTTTAGCTAGTAAACTTACATGTCTGGGCAAGTTGGCTTATTACAGCTACAGTTCTCCCATGTCTGAACTTGGTCTGCCCACTCTTTCTGTTAGGGAAAGAGGGTATATTATGATAAATGTGAGTAAAATAACAATGTGTACTAATGTCTATTTTAGTTGGAGGAAGGCTGCAGAGATACCATAATATTTGTCTGGATTGCATCAATTAGACCATCTACATTTGAATCGTAGAACCTTTCTTCAGCAGTCTCAATTATATTGTCATCCCAGACCTGTTTGTTTAGGCATCAGAACAACATTTTTTCTTTTGGCAACACAACTCATAGTAAATGCGTTTGTTTGCTTTTTAACAATGCTTACATGATGGAGCACCGCTTTCCTTGTGTACCAGTGGATATTGATTGTATTCCCTCCCTTATCTGAAGTAAATCCTACATGTAGCGGCTGCATGTACAGGTTTGTTTGGTGTTACGACAGTGTTGGAATATATAAAAATATATGCATGAATTAGTTACTTGCTATAAGCTTGATTGGCATACTTGATGAATATCTCCAATAAAATGAGAAAGGAAAAACAGAGCTTCTGTGAGATTATTTGATGTTCATCAGTTATCGTAGTGCATGTAAGTGTAGGATATATAAACTTGGTGTTATTATTATAAGATCAGTAAAAAAACATAGCATATTGATGAAATTTGGTTTGAAAGGCTTCTTACACTGGGAAGCAACATCATTTCCATAACTGAGCAGCTGGCTGGTGTAATTGTTGATTGCCCCTGCCACACATCTTCCACTTACTCCATCTTCATCTTTGCAATCCCCTGCAAATTATCACAATTTTCATTATTGCTTTTCTTTTTAGTTGGCGAATTTGTTTGAAAACTTGGTTTAAATTTCCTGTTACAGATTTGAATTTCTAATTTTTGTTGCTCAATAATTTTCCAGAACATATGTGACGCACCCAAATTCGGGTATCTTCCAACCCGACAGATGGTGCTTCACTTGGTAGCACTGATTTACACAAACATTCAATCGAAAAGCCTCAAAAGAATGAATATGTCTTATATATATATATATATATATATATATATATATATATATATATGTTGCAAATCAATACTACCATTCCCCAGGTTCTTTATAACCGTTACATTTGTTCTTGTCATAATATCAAATATTAACATTACAAACCTATACTATTACATAAGTAAATCTATAGATTCGTCTTCGCCATTCCTTTATCCTTGTCGGATCCTTCGATCCGTTCGGTCTTAGCTGTATTCATATGGTTCAAGCAACAGTGAGCATGACTAGCTCAGCAAGTACAACAATTCTATTTAACAATATGCTTGAATCATACAAAACATATATCTTCAATAAATGAATAATAGTTATGAAGTACTATCGATAATTCAAAATAGCACTTCTCTTTTCTTTAAAACGTTTTACAATGACAATATTCAATAAAACATCAATTCCGGTCCAAGACATTGAGCATTTCATACTTTCTTTGAAAAGGACATCCCGACACAAAGTCTGTAAGTCCGGAATTTCTTACGAGCACGTCTAAGTGATCAGCCTATAGTACTCTATGTTAATCAACACTACATTCATTAAACGTATGTACGTTTAAGTTGTGGCAACCTCACGTGCCTGTCGTTTGACGACAAAACATTTTTAGCATACTCAGTCTTCATTTGAAAACCACACCAATATAACTTGGTAAAACATTAATCATACATCTTAAGTCTAGCCGAAAGAATTGGCTTTGACTTCATCATACAACAATTCATTCGTAAGAATACATGAATCACAAAGCTTGTCTAGATTAAACATAGACAAGGGTTAGAATACTTGCCTTCAGCATCTGTTACAATTATTACACGTTCACTTTAATTCTTTAAGGTCTTTAAGGTCTCTACAGTAGATGATCACATCACATAACACATTAGGTCATTTTAGACTTGTTACTATTGGTTCCGACTTTTTCGATATAATTCACATTGTTCTTATGTTCATGTTCGATTACTTATCTTTAATCTTTATGTATCATAATTAACGTTTAATAATGCCTTAACAATGTTATAAATAAGTTTTACTTCATTGTTAATAAGTTACCATTCATTCTATACATTCAAATCTTCTTCACTGTGTACTCCTTAAGGTTGGCGCTGGGGCGCCAGTTATTCTTTTACAACTCGCGCTGCGGCGCGAGTTTCCAGTAGCTGAGGGTCGAACCCGGCGCTGTGGCGCCACTCTTTACTCTTCAAGTTGCACCGTGGCGTGAGACTACAGAAGATCCAGGCACTGCACATAGCACTGCAGAGCCATCATTATGCCTTGGGCTGGCGCCGCGGCGCCAGCTCTGTGCACCAGATAGTTGACAGTTTTGAATTGTACAACGAACTTCTTGGACTCGAAATTTGATCATTTTATGTCCGAATTGGCTCGTTCAAAAGCCATTAGCTCACAAATCACATACTCTACGTGTTCATGCAAGAATTTTATATTTTTGACTTCGTTTACTCAAAATTCACCTATTGGTTTAACGAAAACGATAAACGTTCGTGAACGTTCAATGCTCGTTTCTTCGTTCGAAGTCAGAATTCGGCCATTTTTGAGTCTGTAACTCTATAATGCCAAATAAGACTTGTACTCATCAAAAATCATCGTTTCCGAGCTCAATATCAAAATTCAACCTCGAATCCGAGAATTTCACAACTTCGACGATTATCGTCTAATCGTGAAAATTCCGGTATAGCTTCATTACTTACGATTTGATTATCAGTCCAAATGGATTCTATCCATCATATGGACATCTTAACCTACATATTACATCAACTTATTTTCATGATAAGTTTTGACTTATTCTTCATGAACTTATAACTTTATCAAAGTATAAACTACTTATGACTTATGATAGTTTAAGTCCTTTATCCATCATTCTTACATACTTTCATCATGCTAACATTATTCATGCAAACATGACACAAGTCTTACAAGTTCTTACTTAATTAATAGATTATCTATGAACAAAGTGCTTATTCTCGGCTTATTAGGACTTAAGTCCTTATTTTATTCATTCCTATCATTCTTAGCATACATGATCATTAATCCACACTTCTCTTATCAACCTATAGTGGTAGAGATGGAAGACTAATGACATGAAAGGCTTACCCTTGTTGAACTAGCTTTCTCCTTCTCTTTCTAACAAATGAAAGTAACTTATTCTTGCTTATTCTCTCTAACCAATAAGTTGTATTATGTTGGATGAAATTAACAAGTGTAAAAAAATGATCCAACTCTCTCTATTTATAGGATTGCTAAGGTTAGGGTAATTTAGTCATTTAGGCCATCCCACCTCCTTTAAACACACCTCCTTACTATTCCTTACTTAGTTCTTAAGTTAACTTGCTAATCACAGCACTTATCCAATACTTGCTCATCAAATTAAATACTTGGCCATCACACTAATATCTAGGTCATCACATAATTGTCTTGGTCACTAAGAAAATCAAATGATCATGGGTTGCCCCATGGGTTACCTTAACCCATTGGATCCTAGCTTGGGCTTGGATTTAATTAACTTAACTTTAAGCTTTTGGGCTTGCCGTAACCAACTTACTTGAACTTCTCATTAACAACCACTTGGGCTCTAATATTATACACACTTGGGCTTGCACATTATATTCCATTGGACTCAACAAATTGCTAAACAATCCATAGGTCCATCCCATTTGGCTAAAAGCCTTATTATATATTCTCTACGTATTATTCTCGTATTCTAACTCGTATACTCAATCATATTATACAATATTTCATCCTTCATTCATACTCGTATAATACTTCATATCATACCCGTATTCGTTACATCGTACAATACATACTTATCATTCGATCATTACATTAACTTTTAACGCTTTATATTCCTAACATTCTCGAATTACGTCCTCAGGCGAAAAATTACGTTTTCCATACTTGAATTATTATTACATAATCCAATTCACTTTGATATTCTATCATTATGTATTTCTCGGAAGTTCAAAAATAATTCCCAAGCAGAAATCGATGAATAGTGTTTTTCAAAAAATTTCTCAAAAAACTTTTATTTTCGTCTTAAAAATTCAAACACTTTAATTCTCTCACGTAGTCAAAATACTACTATGTTTCGACATTTATAGGTAATAGAATGACATTCATCTTGCTAACACATAATAATAACAAGTAATATAATTTTATTCATTATTTCATTAAATAAAATTATTTTACAAAGGATCCGAATTTCTCGGTCATTACATTATTCCCCCCTTATAAAGATTTTGTCCCCAGAATCTCGTCTCACATTACGCCAACAATTGAGGGTAATACTTCCTTATCTTTTCTTCCAATTCCCACGTTTCTTCTTCTGCATCGTGGTTCTTCCATAACACCTTCACGGAAGGTATGACATTGTTCCGTAAAACTTGCTCTTTTTATCAATAATTCGAATTGGCATCTCTTCATACGTTAAATCCTTCTTGATATGAATAGGCTCATACTCTATTACGTGCTTATAATCTGGCTTATAAGGACATAATACCGATACGTGAAACACGTTATGCATTCGTTCTATGTTTGGAGGTAATGCTATCATATACGCTACCTCACCTACCCGTTTTGACACTTCAAAAGGCCCTATAAACCTTGGACTTAACTTTCTTTTCTTTCTAAAGCATATCTTTCTTTTCCAGGGAGATACCTTTAGAAACACGTAAGAGCCTACTTCAAACTCCCTATTCTCTCGATGTGAGTCTGCATATTTCTTTTGTCTGTCTTGAGCTGCTATGAGACGCATTCGTATCAACTTTACCACATCCGCCGTTTGCTGCACCAATTCTGGCCCTTACATTCGTCGTTCTCCCACTTCGTCCCAACACAATGGTGTTCTGCACTTTCTTTCATACAAAGCTTCGTAAGGCGGCATATCTATGCTTGCATGATAACTATTGTTATACGCAAACTCTACTAATGGTAGATGATAATTCCAACTACCCTTGAAATTCATGACGCAAGATCTTAACATATCTTCTAATGTCTGAATTGTTCTCTCGCTCTGTCCATCAGCTTGTGGATGATACGCCATACTCAGCTTCAACTGCGTTCCCAACTGCTCCTGCAGACTCCTCCAAAAGTTCGCTGTGAATCGTGGATCACGATCTAACACAATCGATATTGGTAATCCATGTTTAGAAATTATTTTCTTAACATAAAGTTTAGATAACTGGTCCAAGTTATACTTGACCCTAATTGGCAAAAAGTGAGCCGACTTCGTAAACCGGTCCACTATTACCCAAATCGCATCATACCCTTTTCGTTATAGTCAAAAGTTGTAAAATCCCAAATTTTACGAATAAAGATTTAATTTTCTCGAAATATTTTTTGAATATTATGGTGTGGATTTGAGATAATGTTATAGTTGTGGGTAGTATTTATAAATTTTGCAAAGTATGCCAGTTGTTGTATAATATTTGATTGGTCGGGGAATATTTTTTTTGTCGGGGAATATCCGTACGACAGTACAATCATTAGTGGACCCCACAACAGAAGTTTTGTCGTAGTAAGAAAATGACAGAATTATGATTTTATAAAAATAACGGCGGAAGTGTTACCGTTAAAACTGTTGAACTACCCGATAGTAAAAATACAATGTCTGGCTGTGGTTGTATAGTAGCACCAGTATTGATTATTGATGCTTACCTGAGAAGTCACTCAGTTATACTCAATTATTGTTACAGTAATTGTTGCATCATATCTATCATATTATTGATTCAATTATTGTCACAGTATCATCTGCATAATATGATATATTATTAAATCAATAATTGAGACGACAAAGTTATTCATATTATTATTTGCAATATTCACAATGTCTAGAAGTTCTGTCAAGGAGAGGTTTGGTATCTAATTGCGCGCCAATAAGGAGAAATCCTTATCAGAAAGCCCCCTCTTTCCTGGGAATGACCTGGTTGTTAAATATTGTGAGTTATAATATTAATGATGAATAAGTTCATGTTGATTAAAGATGAAATTGATAGTTCCATTGTGTTGGAATTATTAGTGTTAGTGAAAATCGACATTTATTTCGATAATAATTGATGTCTGGAAGTTATCGGGTAATTAATTGGATAAATGAGGAATTAATTGTTATTAATTCACATGATTATAACTATTAGTTCACATGTGTGTACTATTGATTCACATTTATGTACTATTAGGGGAGTTGGTGTAAGATTGATAATACTTGCATGACTAAGCTAAAGATGGAGGTATAGTTGGAGGTACTATACTGTTATTTGTATTTTTACATGATTATAACTATTAAATCACATGATAGAACTATTAATTCACATTATTTACTAGTAGGGGGGTGGTACAAATTTGATAATACTTGCAGGACTGAATTAAAAAAAAAAAAAAAAGTTGGAGGTATTGTACTATAATTTTTCGAGCCCCAAAATGTGCAATTATTGAAACTATATTTTCCTATAAATAGAACCTCATTCCTTCATTATTTTTCACCAATTCACTAAAGCTATAGAGCAATTATTATAGAGAGAAAGAAGAAGAGACGTCTGTTACCTCACTATTTTAATATTCAGTTTCTTTTAAGGTAAGGGGTATTATTTCTTTCATTTTCATGAAGAGAGCTATTGTTATTCCATTCCTTATTATTATGTTGGAATAACATGTCTATACGAAGTACCGCATACATGGTGAAATTCTTCTGTTATTCCATTCTTTATTATTCTGTTGGAATATCCTGTCTGTGCGTATTACGAATGACCTGGTTCCACTGTTTATTATTCTGTTGGAATAACCTGTTAATGCGAAGTACCGCATACTTGGTGAAATTCTCCTATTATTCCATTCTTTATTATTCTATTGGAATATCACATGCATGCATTATTACGCATGACCGACCAGTTCCATTAATTATTATTATATTAGAATAACTTTGTATCATGCGGTCTACATCGCATGCCCGTGAATTCTGTTGGAATATCCTTCTTTATTATTCTGTTGGAATATCCTGTCTATGTGTATTACGCATGACCTGGTTCCACTATTTATTATTCTATAGGAATAACCTGTCTATGCGAAGTACCGCATACATGGTGAAATTCTTCTATTATTTTATTCTTTATTATTCTGTTAGAATATCTATCTGTGCATGTTACGCATGATCTGGTTCCATTATTTATTATTCTGTTAGAATAACCTGTCTGTGCGGTCTATCGCATGCCTGGTGAATTATGTTGTTATTCCATTTATTATTATTCTATTGGAATATCCTTTCTGTGCATATTACGCATGACCTGGTTCCACTATTTATTATTCTGTTGGAATAACCTGTCTATGCGAAGTACCGCATACATGGTGAAATTCTTTTGTTATTCCATTCTTTATTATTCTGTTGGAATATCTTATCTGTGCATATTACACATGACCTGGTTCCATTATTTATTATTCTATTGGAATAACTCGCTTTGCTGTCTGGATCTATCGCATGCTTCAGTGAATTTCTGTTGTTATTCAATTCTTTATTATTCTGTTGGAATATCCTATCTGTGCGGATTTAGCATGACCTGGTTCCATTCTTTATTATTCTTTTGGGAATAACCTGTCTATGCTGTGACTTCCCCAAATCCGGGTATCTTCTAACCCGACATATGGTGCTGCACGGTACTACCATTCATACATTCATTTAATTGAAAAACCTCAAAAGAACGAACATGACTTCTATATATTCAAAGTAATATTTACATTTCCCAGTTTCTATACCCATTACAAAGGTTCTTTGTCATAATATCAAATACAATACAACAATAAACCTACACTATTACATAGACCGATTAACGATCTGCCTTAGACTTTCCTTTATCCTTATTCTATCCTTCGGGACATTCAGTCTTAGCTGCATTCATATGGTTCAAGCAAGAGTGAGCATAACTAGCTCAGCAAGTATGACAATTTCAATAACAACATGTTTGACACATAAGAATTGTATATCTTTAATAACTGAATAATAGTTATGAAGTACTATTGATAATTCAAAATAGCACTTCATCTTTCTTTTAAAATGTTTCACAATGAATAATATCCAGTAAAACATAAACTTCGGTCCAAGACCTTGAGTATTCATTCTTTCTTTGAAAAGGACAACCCAACACTATGTCCGTAAGTCCAGTATTACTTACGAGCACTTCTAGGTGATCAGCCTATAATACTCTATGTTGATCAACACTACATTCATTAAATGTATTTACGTTTAATTTATGGCAACCTCATGTGCCTGTCGTAAGACGACAAAACATTTGTTTATTATACTCAATCTTCTTTTGAAAACCATATCGAGTAGTTGACAAAAGATAACCACATTTGATAACAGATGGATAGATTATCAATAATCCACCAAATGCATTAAGTCTAGCCGGAAGAATTGGCTTTAACTTTATCATACATCAATTTATGCGTAAGGATACATGAATTAAAAAGCTTGTTCAGATTGAACTGAGACAAGGGTTAGAATACTTGCCTTCAGCGTCTGCTACGGTATAATTACTTTATGTTTGAATCTTTCAAGTCTCTACAATACATGATTACATAACACCATACATTAGTTCATATATAATCAAGTATGTATATGACTATATTTTACCCTTCATCTCAATCTAATTATATATTAGAGTTGTTTACTATTAATTCTGGCTTGTCATCATACTTACATTCATATTCGATTAGGTTATTATCAACCTTCTCATACTATCCTTAAGGTTTAACAAGGATTTAACAATGTTACATCAAGTTCCTTAAGGTAAGTTCACTTTGAACTAATCACATTCCTTTCTTTGAACTTACAAACATTACTTACTATCTTTGATCTAGGGCTGGGGCTGCGGCGCCAGCTTGTTCTCCTTAAGTCGCTCTGCGACGCGAGATTACAGTAGCAAAGTCCCGGACCTGGCGTTGCGGCGCGAGTCCTTACTCAGTGGTTCGTACTGTGGCGCCACTTTCTAGTAGGTCATAAACTATTCACGGCACTGCGGCGCAATAAATTGGCCTTGGACTGGCGCCGCGGCGCCATCTCTGTGCACCAGATAGTTTGGACAGTTTTTCCAACTTTGCGAAATTCCCGGGCTCATAACTTCTTCGTTATAAGTCTGAATTGTCTCGTTCAAAAGCCCACAGTTCAGAAATTACATACTCTACACGTTCACACAAGAATTTTATCTATTTGACTTCGTTTGTTAAAAATTCACCTATTAGTTTATTTTTAAAGAAAACGATAAACGTTCGTGAACGTTCAACGCTCGTTTCTTCGTTCTAAGTCGGAATTTGGTCATTTTCGAGTCCTCAACTCTAGAATGACAAATATGACTTGTCTCCATTGAAAACCAATGTTTTCAAATTCAAACACAAAATCTGACTTCTATTTCGAGAATTTCACGAATTCGACGATTATCATCTAATCGTGCAATTTTCGGCAAATCTTCATTTCTTATGATTTGTTCATTACTTCAAATGAATTTAATTCATCATGTGACCATCTCAACATACTTATTACCTCAGCTTATTTTCATGATGGATTTTGACTTATTCTACCGTGAGCTTATAACTTGTTAAAGTACAAACTACTTATAGCTTCATTGTTCATAACTTATGATAATTAAAATCTTTTAATCATCATCCTTATATGTTCTCAACATATAGTTTCATTCATGCATACATGATACAATTTCATACAAGTTCTTTATTTCCATACAAACTCTCAAGGTTAACCTATAACAAGTTCATATAGCTTCTTCATAAGTTATAACTTATGTAAGTTTGAATGACTTATTTCTGACTTAAGCGGCTTAAGTTCATTTAATTTAATCATTCTTCTTACTTCTTAACATCCATACTCCCTAATCCCTACTCCTCTTATCAACCTATCATGGTAGAGATAGAAGATTAAAGGACAAGAAGTCTTACCCTTGAAGTCTTTGTGAAATAGTCTTCTTTCTCTTCTCAAATGAAAGTAGCTTATTCTCTCTAACACTTCAGCACTTTATAAGTTAATTGGATGAGTTGAACAATTAACAAATGACTAGCAAGCTCCTCTTATTTATATGATTCCCAAAGCTAGGGTAGTTTAGTCCATACACCATCCCACCTCCTTAAGCCACCTCCTTACTATTCATTACTTGTTAATCACAACACTTAACTCTTGATTGATCATTACACCTAATACTTGGTCATCACACATAATACTTGATTACCAAGATTAACCATATTAACATGGTTTGCCCCATGGGTCACTATAACTCATGGATCCTAGCTTGGGCTTAAATTAACTTAGCTTTTGGGCTTGCATTAATAAACACTAACTTGTTCATTAATTAACATTTGGGCCTTACCATTAAATCACTTGGGCTTGTAACAATTTCTAACAAATCCTACAAGTCCAATACTATTGCTTAATACATAAAACGTATTGTCTATGTATCATTCTCGTATTCTAACTCATATAGAAATTCATTATCTACGATATTCCATCATTCATACAAACTCGTATAATACCTTGTATTATACTCGTATTTATTACCTCGTACAATACTCACGCATCATACGATTATTACTTAACTCATTAATTCTTCCCTTTCCTTAACGTTCTCAAATTAAGTCCGCAAGAGAAATATTGCATTTTCCATAATTAGATTATTATTACATAATCCATCTTACCTTGACATTCTATCATTGCGTATTTCTCGAAAGTTCAAAAATAATTCCCAAGCAAATACCGATGAATAGTGTTTTTTGGAATATTTGAAAACTTTTATTTTCGTCTTGGAAATTTAAACACTCTAATTCCTTCACGTAGCTAAAATACTACGATATTCCCACATCATTAGGTTATATAATGGCAACCATCTTGATAACACATAGAATATAATTTTATGTATTATTTAATTCAATAAAATTATTTTACAATAAAAATCTGAATTTCTCGGTCGTTATATCCTCCCCCCTTATAAGGATTTTGTCCCCAGAATCTCGTCTTACTTTAATCAAACAATTGAGGAAAAATTTTCTTCATCTTTTCTTCTAATTCCCACATTGCTTCTTCAGCATCGTGATTCTTCCATAACACCTTTACCGAAGGTATAACTTTGTTCCGTAGAACTTTCTCCTTTCTATCGATGATTTGAATCGGTGATTCTTCGTACGTTAAGTCTTTCTCGATATGAATCGGCTCATACTTGATTACATGCTTATAGTCCGGCTTATAAGGACGTAACACAGATACGTGAAACACGTTATGTATTCGTTCTAGGTCTAGAGGTAATGTTATTACATAGGCTACCTCTCCCACTCATTTTAATACTTCAAAAGGTCCTATAAACCTTGGACGTAACTTTCCCTTCTTTCCAAAGCGTATCTTTCCTTTCCAGGGAGATACCTTTAGAAACACATACGAGCCTACTTCAAACTCTCGATTTATTTTATGCGAGTCCGCATACTTCTTCTGTATGTCTTGAGCTGTGACAAGACGCATCCGAATTAACTTTACAACATTCGCTGTCTGCTGCACCAATTCTGGTCCTAGTATTTGGCGTTCTCCCATCTCATCCCAATATAATGGTGTTCTGCACCTTCTTTCGTACAAAGCTTCATAAGGTGGCATACCTATGCTTGCATGATAACTGTTGTTATACGCAAACTCTACAAGTGGTAGGTGATCATCCCAACTACCCTTGAAATCCATGACGCAAGATCTCAATATATCTTCTAACGTCTAAATTGTTCTTTCGCTCTGCCCATTATTTTGTGGATGATACATTATACTTAACTTCAGGTGCGTTCCCAACTATTCTTGCAAACTTCTCCAAAAGTTCGATGTGAATCGTGGGTCACGATCTGACACAATCGATACTGGTACTCCATATCTGGAAATAATTTCCTTAACATAAAGCTTAGCTAACTGGTCTAAGTTATACTTAACCCTAATTGGCAAAAAGTGAGCCGACTTCGTCAACCGGTCCACTATTACCCAAATCGAATCGTACCCTTTTGTCGTTGTCGGAAGTCCCACCACGAAGTCCATCGTGATATGCTCCCACTTCCATTCTAGAATCTCCAATGACTGTAACAAGCCACTAGGTCATTGATGTTCGGCCTTAACTTTTTGACAAGTCAAACACCTACTCACATACTCCGCTATTTCTCTTTTCATATTTGGCCACCAAAAACTCTGTCGAAGGTCTTGATACATCTTAGTGCTACCAGGATGTATCGAGTACCTTGAACTATGAGCTTCCTATAACACTTGATCTTTTAACTCCATCTCATTCGAAACCCGAATTCTTCCTTCAAATTTTAATAATCACTCATTATCAAGACTATACTTAGTATCCTTTTCATCGGCAATCATCTTCTTCACTTTGTCACACTCATCAGTTTTGAGTTGTACCTCTTTAACTCTCTCTATGATGGTAGATTGCATCTCCGTCATAAAAAGTATCTGCCCCAATTAAATTGGCATCTTCAATTCTATCTCCATCCTAGCCATCTCTGTTATTAACTCATTTTGAGTCGTTAACATAGACAACCTTTCCCGACCCTTCCTACTTAAGGCGTCAGCAACTACATTGGCTTTTCCAGGGTGATACAGGATTTCACAATCGTAATCCTTTATCAACTCCAGCCATCTCCTTTGTCTCATATTCAACTCCTTCAGGGTGAAAATATATTTTAGACTCTTATAGTCTGTGTATATCTCACATTTTTCCCCATGAAGATAATGTCTCCATATCTTTAAAGTAAAAACTACCGCAGCCAGTTCCAGATCATGAGTAGGGTAAACTTTCTCATAATCCTTCAACTGTCGTGATGCATACGCAATGACCTTGCCATGCTGCATGAGCACACAACCAAGTCCTTTATGCGAAGCATCACTATATACTACGAAATTTCCTGTGTCATCGGGTAATGACAAAACAGGCGCATCACTCAATCTTTTCTTCAATTCTTGAAAACTGTCTTCACATTTATTTGTCCATACGTATTTCACCGTCTTCCTTGTCAAGTTAGTCAACGGAGTAGCTATCTTCAAAAAATCTTGGATAAATCTTCGATAGTATCCCGCTAACCCTAGGAAACTCCGTACCTCAGTCGGCGTTTTTGGTTGTTCCCAGTTTATCACTGCTTCTACTTTCGCTGGACCACTGAAATCCCCTCTTGGTCAATGATATAACCTAAAAACTGCACCTTCTCTAGCCAAAATTCACACTTAGTGAATTTCGCATATAACTTTTCCTTCCTTAGTGTCTCCAACATTAACCTTAGGTGTTTAGCTTGATCTTCTGGCGTCTTAGAATAGACTAGAATATCATTGATAAACACTACGACGAACTTGTCCAAATATTGTTTGAACACTCTGTTCATCATATCCATAAATGCAGTTGGTGTATTCGTCAACCCAAATGACATTACCAGAAACTCGTAATGACCATAACGAGTCCTGAATGTCGTCTTTGGTACATCTTCCTTCCTAACCTTCAATTGGTGATACCCATCCATAAATCTATCTTAGAAAAATACTTTGCCCCTTTCAACTGATCAAAAAGATCATCGATCCTGGTCAATGGGTATTTATTCTTTATCGTTAACTTGTTCAACTCTCGGTAGTCGATACAAAGCCTTAACGATCCGTCTTTCTTTTTGATAAACAATACCGGTGCCCCCCAGGGGGAAACACTTAGTTGAATGTACTTTCTGTCCAATAGTTCCTGTAACTGAACAATTAGCTCTTTCATTTCCACAGGCGCCATATGATATGGTGCCCTTGAGACAGGTGCCGCTCATGGCACAATGCCTATTACAAATTCGATCTCCCTATCTGGCGGTAAACCCGATAATTCACTTGGAAATACATCCATGAATTCATTCACTATAGGTATCTGTTCCATGGTTGCTCCCACTCGCTGGGTATCAACAACATGACACAGATAACCTACACACCCCTTCCTTAATAGTTTTCTAGTTTGTTTCATCGTAAGGCAACACGAACGTCCCGGCGATTTATTACCGTAAAATATTACAAGAGATTGTTTTAACGTCCTAATGCTCACACATTTCTTTTGGCAATCTATAATCACGAGTCATTTTGCCTAGGGTTGGCGCCGCGATGCCAACTCTGTGCACCAGAAAACAAATTCAGTTGGTGAATTTTGTGAACTTCCCGGACGCATAATTTCTTCGTTATAAGTCTAAATTGGCTCGTTCAAAAGCCTACGGTTCAGAAATTACGTAATCTACATGATCATGCAAGAATTTTATATATTTAACATCGTTTGCTAAAAATTCACCTATTGGTTCATTTTTAACAAAAACGATAAACGTTCGTGAACGTTCAAAGCTCGTTTCTTCGTTCTAAGTCGGAATCCGGTCATTTTCGAGTCCGCAACTCTTAAATGCCAAATATGACTTGTCTCTATTAGAAAACCATGGTTCCGTGATCAAACACAAAATTTAACTTACATTCCGAGAATTTTACAAATTCGACGTTTATCGTCCAATCGTGCAAATTCCGATAATTCTTCATTCTTATGATTTGTTCAACATTACAAATGAACTTCATTCATCATGTGAACATCTTAACATACTTAATACAACAACTTATATTCATTGTTGGATTTTGACTTATTCTTCATGAGCTTATAACTTGTCAAATTATAAACTACTTAAGATTTGATTATTCATGACTTATGACAATTTGAGTTTCTTAATCATCATACTTTACATGTTCTTCACATATAACTTTACTTAGGTATATATGATACATAGAATCATATAAGTTCTTAATTCACTTCTCTTAATAAACTCATTACAAGTTCATATTTTCATACTTAACATTCAAGGTTAACTTATAATAAGTTGATAACTTTTATAAGTTCAAATGACTTATTGCCAACTTATGTGGCTTAAGTTCATGACTTACACATTCTTCTTGCTTCTTATCATTCATGTTTCTTAATCCATCTTTTCTTATCAACCTATCATGGTAGAGATAGAAGATAATTTAGGGAAGAAGTCTTACTTTTTGTAGTCTTGGTAAAGTAGCTTGCTTCTTCTTCTTACTTATGGAAGTGACTTATTGTAGCTTATTCTCTCTAACACTTAAGCACTTTAGAAATGTTGGATTATTTGAACAACTAACAAATGGCTTGTAAGCCTCCTATATTTATAGAAATTGCAAAGCTAGGGTAGTTTAGTCATTAAATCACCCACCTCCTTACTATTCATTATTTGGCTAGCACAACTCTTATCCTACACTTGGTCATTACTCCTAAGTCTTGGTCACCACACTAACTTGGTCACCACATTAACTTGGTCACCACAATAACCATATTAATATGGTTTGCTCCCATAGGTTACAACTCATGGATTCTAGTTTGGGCTTACATTAAATCAATCTTTGGGCTTTGCATTAATAAACACTAGTTTGTTCATTCATTAATAGTTGGGCCTCTCCCTTTAATTCACTTGGACTTGTATATAATTGTTAACCAATCTTCCAAGTCCATTAACATTTCTTAATGCATATTGTTGATGTATTATTTTCGTATTCTAATTCATATAGAATTTATATACGATATTTCATCCTTCCTACAAACTCGTATAATACTTAGTATTATACTCGTTTTCATTACTAAATAATACCAAAGTATCATACATTATTACTTATTCAATACTATTTCGCCTTCCTTAACGTTTATAAATTAAGTCCACAAGCGAATTATTACATTTTCCATAACTAGATTTTTATTACATAATCCATCTTACCTTGTTATTCCATCATTACGTATTTCTCGGAAACTCAAAATTATATCCCGAGCAAATACCGATGAATAGTGTTTTTTGAAAAATATCTCGGAAAACTTTTATTTTCGTCTTGGAAATTCAAACACTTTAATTCATCCACGTAGCTCAAATACTACGACATTTTAACATCAATAGGTTATACAATGACAACCATCTTGATAACACATGGAATATGATTTTATTATTATTTAATTTAATAAAATCATTTTACAATAAGATCCGAATTTCTCGGTCGTTACATTCTTCCCTTTATAAAGATTCTCATCCCCGAATCTCGTCTTACTTTAATCAAATAGATGAGGAAAATTTTTCTTCATCTTTTCTTCTAGTTCCCACGTTGCTTCTTCAGCATCGTGGTTCTTCTATAATACCTTTACTGATGGTATTACCTTGTTCCTCAGAACTTGTTCCTTTCTATCAATGATCTGCATCGGCGACTCTTCATATGTTAAGTCTTTCTCGATATGAATCGGCTCATACTCAATTACATGCTTATAGTCTGGCTTATATGGATGTAATATAGATACATGAAATACGTTATGTATTCGTTCTAGGTCTGGAGGTAATGTTATCATATAAGCTACCTCTCCCACCTGTTTTAACACCTCAAAAGGTCCTATAAACCTTGGACTTAACTTTCCTTTCTTTCCAAAGCGTATCTTTCCTTTCCAGGGAGATACCTTTAGAAACACATACGAGCCCACCTCAAACTCTCGACTTAGTCTATGTGAGTCCGCATACTTCTTCTGTCTGTCCTGAGCTGTGACGAGACGCATCCGAATTAACTTTACCACATCTGTTGTCTGCTGCACCAATTCTAGTCCTAGCATCCGGCGTTCTCCCACCTCATCCCAACATAAAGGTGTTCTGCACTTTCTCCCATACAGAGCTTCATACGGAGGCATACCTATGCTTGCATGATAACTGTTGTTATACGCAAACTCTACTAGTGGTAGGTGATCATCCCAACTACCCTTGAAATCCATGACGTAAGACCTCAACAAGTCTTCTAACGTCTGAATTGTCCTTTATCTCTGCCCATCGGTTTGTGGATGATAAGCTGTGGTTAACCTCAGCTGTGTTCCCAACTGCTCTTGCAAACTCCTCCAAAAGTTCGATGTGAATCGTGGATCACGATCTGACACAATCGATATCGGTACTCCATGTCTGGAAATGATTTCCTTAACATAGAGTTTAGCTAACTGGTCTAAGTTATACTTGACCCTAATTGGCAAAAAGTGAGCCGACTTCGTCAACCGGTCCACTATTACCCAAATCGAATCGTACCTTTTATACGTCGTCGGAAGTCCCACCACGAAGTCCATCGTAATATGCTCCCACTTCCATTCTGGAATCTCCAATGACTGTACTAAGCCACTGGGTCGTTGATGTTCGGCCATAACATTTTGACAAGTTAAGTACCTACTCACATACTCTGCTATTTCTCTCTTCATGTTTGGCCACCAAAAACTCTGTCGAAGGTCTTGATACATCTTAGTGATACCAGGATGTATCGAGTACCTCAAACTATGAGCTTCTTATAACAATTGCTCCTTTAATTCCATCTCATTAGGAACCCAAATTCTTCCCTCAAATCTTAATAATCCCTCATTATCAAGACTATACTTAGCATCTTCCTTCTCGGATAACCGCTTCTTCATTTGGTTACCTTCATTTGGTTACACTCGTCCGTCTTGAGTTGTACCTCCTTGACTCTTTCTACGATGGTAGATTGCATCTCCGTCGCAAAGAGTAACTGCCCCGAATCACTCGGCATCTTCACTTCTATTTCCATCCTAGCCATCTCATTATTAACTCATTCTCGAGCCGTTAACATAGACAACTTTTCCCGACCCTTCCTACTTAAGGCGTCGACAACTACATTGGCCTTTCCAGGGTGATACAGGATTTCATAATCATAATCCTTGATCAACTCCAGCCATCTTCTCTGTCTCATATTCAACTCCTTCTGAGTGAAGATATACTTTAGACTTTTATGGTCCGTATATATCTCACATTTTTCCTATAAAGATAATGTCTCCATATCTTTAGGGAAAACACTACTGCATGACAGTTCGGATCATGAGTAGGATAAACTTTCTCATAATCCTTCAATCGTCATATTGATGCATACGCAATGACTTTGCCATGCTACATAAGCACACAACCAAGTCCCCTATGCGAGCAGCATCACTATACACTACTAAAATTTCACGTGTCATCCGCAATGACAAAAGCAGAGCTTCACTTAATCTTTTCTTCGGTTCTTGGCTTGTCTTTTCACATTTATCCGTCCATACGTATTTCACCATCTTCCTTGTTAAATTAGTCAACGAGGTAGCTATCTTGAAAAATCTTGGATAAATCTTCGATAGTACCTGCTAACCCTAGAAACTCAAGACCTCAATCGGCATTTTCGGTTGTTCCCAATTCATTACTGCTTCAACCTTCACTGGATCCACTGAAATCCCCTCTTGGTCAATGACATGACCTAAAAACTGCACCTTTTCCAGTCAAAATTCACATTTGGTGAATTTCACATATAACTTCTCCTTCCTTAGTGTCTCCAACACTAATCTTAAGTGTTCAGCATGATCTTTTGGCGTCTTAGAATAGACTAGAATATCATCGATAAACACCACGATGAACTTGTCCAAATATAATTTGGACACTCTGTTCATCATATCCATAAATCCGGTACAGTGCCCTTGAGACTGGTGCTGCTCCTGGCACAGTGTCTATCATAAATTCGATCTCCCTATCCGGCGGTAAACCCGGTAACTCACTTGGAAATACATCCATGAATTCATTTACTATAGGTATTTCTTCCATGGTTGCTCCCACTCTCTGGGTATCAACAACATGGCATAGGTAACCTACACAACCCTTCCTTAAAAGTTTTCTAGCTTGTGTCATCGTAAGGCAACACGGACGTCCCGACAATTTACTACCATAAAATACTACAGGAGGTTGCTTCAACGTCCTGATACTCACACATTTCCTTTGGCAATCTATAATTGCTCCATGGTTAATCAACCAATCCATTCCGAGAATTACATCGAATTCTCCTAACTTTATCGGTATCAAATCTACCGATAATTTACAACCACGAATATCTACGCAACAACTCCTATGAATATCTTCAACAGGAATTATCTCTTCATTTTATACCTTAATATTCAAAGGTATAGGCAACTTTTCGGGAAATAATTCTAATCGTCTAGCAAAATCACATGCTATAAATGAACAAATAACACCCAAATCAAACAGCACGTAAGCATTTATGTTGTTGATCAGAATAATACCTACGACTACATCCCCTGATGCCACCGCATCTTGGACCGTCATATTAAAGGTACGAACCATTGGCCTACCCGGCTGTGCTGGACCACCAATAGCTAACTTTCCGTTATTAGTGCCCTTATTCCCATCCATCTCCTTCTTTGGGCAGTTATTTGCTATGTGGTCAGTTGATCCACATACAAAGCATCCATGATTTTTCTTTGGACTTGGACAGTTAGGCGAAATATGCCCTTCCTGTCCACAGTTGTAACATATTTCCTTTCCCTTGAGACAAACTCCTAATTGGGTCTTCCCACAGATTTTACAGGCCTCTATCCTCTTCTTAGGATCCCCTTGTTTTACTCCGGTATTCCCAAAGTTAAATCCCTTCCTCTTTTGACTGTCGCCACTACCGCTGGCTCCCTCAGTCTTTATTCCTCCATCAGCTTTACCCTTATTTTTCTTATCTTTGTGGTACTGGTTAAGAGCCTCATTCCCACCTTCAACAATTATTGCCTTTTCTAGTATAGTCCCGAAAAAAGTACTTTGGAACACCGAAATTCGACTATAGAGCCAGGGTTTCAAGCCCTGCTCGAATCGTCTAGCCTTCTTTACCTTAGTGTCCACTTGATGTGGAGCAAACCTTGCCAGTTCGTTAAATTTGGCAGCATACTGGAGAACCGTCATATCCCCTTACTTTAAATCAAGAAATCGAATCTCCATTCTTCCTTGCATGCTCATAGGAAAGTAGTTCTCGAAGAAAATCTCCTTGAACCTTACCTTATTCGATACCAGTTCTACCCACTCTTTTATTTCTCCTACTTACGCTCAATGTTTAAATTTGACTCCGGAGAAATTAAACTTTGATTTATCTGTTGAAACTTCGTTGCGAGAAACCTTCATTACCTCCACTATTTATAAATCTTGTTTGATTCAAATCGACACTTTCACGTTACCTGTCGATCTTATCTCTTTGAAAATACTTGCCTTTTATGTGATTTTAGGAATCAATTGGTTAACTACTCATCGTGCTAAAATTGATTATTTTCGTAAGGTTGTTAGCTTTTATATTCCTAACCAACCTGTTATACGAATTCAAGCAACCAAATCACTAAAGTCAATCATTGTTATATCAAGCCATAAGTAAAAAGCCCCGAACCTTTCGTTGGTGACTTCTTTGTGTGGAATGCACCTAAGCCAGACTTTCCGTAGGGGACGTCGTGAATAACGGTGGCAAGTTGATAGGTATCAATGTGACGTGCTATCCAAGTCTTAGATGATAGTCACAGTTTTCTTTTTCTATCGTTAATAAATCTCCTGACGTATTCTTGAAGAACTTCCTAGCCTACCCCTAGAGCGTGAAATCGAATTTTGCATTGACCTCAGTACAAAACCCATTTCTAAAACCCTTAAATATTTCTTCACCTAGAACGAACGTATTATGCGCCAAATACGTTGGCTTGAGCTGTTGAAGATTATGACTATACCACTCAATTTCAATGTGGAAAAGCGAACATGGTAGCTGACGCGTTGAGTAGAAGATCGTATACGTTTATGAGTGAGATGTTGTTAACACAAAACCCATTTCGTATAACTTACAAATGATGAAGATACAGTTAAAAACTCTAGGGGCCCACATGAAGATAACGAATATACGAGTAGAATCGACTTTAATCGATAAAGTTAAAGCCGCTCAAGCTACACACCCGGAGCTGATGAATACGAAGAAGAAGGTTCAAGAGGGCATTATTTTAAAAGAAAGAGTTGCTAAAGAGAGGAAATCTCAACCCTCGATTTAATTGGCCCATTTGAAATCCTCGATCGAGTAGGAATTATGGCTTATAGACTCGTTTTACCGCCAAGTATGTCGCGTGTTCATAACGTTTTTAATGTATCGATGTTACGTAAATATGTGGATGACTAAAACCACCTTATTAATTTAGAACCGTATGAGATAGCGGATAATTTAACGTATGAAGATGTACCTATTAAAATCTTGAAATATATTTTACGCTCAAAGGTTATACCTCAAGCGTTAGAATTTGACGAAGTATCCTCATTTGTTCGGCATACCCGGTACGTATGTAAATTTCGAGGGCAAAATGTCATAAGGAGAGGAGATTGTAAAATCCCAAATTTTACGAATAAAGATTTAATTTTCACGAAATATTTTTTTGAATATTATGGTGTGGATTTGAGATAATATTATAGTTGTGGGTAGTATTTATAAATTTTGCAAAGTATGCAAGTTGTTGTATAATATTCGATTGGTCGGGAAATATTCTTTTTATCGGGGAATATCCGTACGACGGTACAATCATTGGTGGACCCCACAACGGAAGTTTTGTCGTAGTAAGAAAATGACGTAATTATCTTTTATAAAAATAACTAACGGAAGTGTTACTGATTAAAACCGCGTTGAACTACCCGATAGTAAAAGTATAATAATGGCGTGGTTGCGTAGTAGCACATATGTTGATTATTGATGCTTACGAGAAGTCACTCGGTTATACTCAATTATTGTTACAGTAATTGTTGCATCATATCTCTCATATTATTGATTCAATTATTATCACAGTATCATCTGCATGATATGATATATTATTAAATCAATAATTGAGACGACAAAGTTATTCATATTATTATTTGCAATATTCACAATGTCTAGAAGTTCTGTCAAGGAGAGGTTTGGTCATCTAATTGCGTGCTAATAAGGAGAAATCCTTATCAAAAATCCCCCTCTTTCCTGGGAACGACCTGGTTGTTAAATATTATGAGTTATAATTTTAATGATGAATAAGTTCATGTTGATTAAAGATGAAATTGATAGTTCCATTGTGTTGGAATTATTAGTGTTAGTGAAAATCAACATTTATTTCGATAATAATTGATGTCTGGAAGTTATCGGGTAATTAATTGGATAAATGAGGAATTAATTGCTATTAATTCACATGTTTATAACTATTTGTTCACATGTGTGTACTATTGATTCACATTCATGTACTATTAGGGGAGTTGGTGCAAGATTGATAATACTTGCATGACTAAGCTAAAGATGGAGGTATAGATGGAGGTACTATACTGTTATTTGTATTTTTACATGATTATAACTATTGAATCACATGATAGAACTATTGATTCACATTATTTAGTAGTAGGTGAGGTGGTGCAACTTTGATAATACTTGCAGGACTAAATTAAAAATAAAAGAAAGTTGGAGGTATTGTACTATAATTTTTCGAGCCCAAAATGTGCAATTATTGAAACTATATTTTCCTATAAATAGAAGCTCATTCCTTCATTATTTTTCACCAATTCACTAAAGCTATAGAGCAATTATTATAGAGAGAAAGAAGAAGAGAAGTCTGTTACCTCACTATTTTAATATTCAGTTTCTTTTAAGGTAAGGGGTATTATTTCTTTCATTTTCATGAAGAGAGTTATTGTTATTCCATTCCTTATTATTATGTTGTAATAACCTGTCTATGCGAAGTACCGCATACATGGTGAAATTCTTCTGTTATTCCATTCTTTATTATTCTGTTGGAATATCCTGTGTGTGCGTATTACGCATGACTTGGTTCCACTATTTATTATTTTGTTAGAATAACCTGTCTATGCGAAGTACCGCATACATGGTAAAATTCTTCTGTTATTCCATTCTTTATTATTCTGTTGGAATATCCTGTGTGTGCGTATTACGCATGACTTGGTTCCACTATTTATTATTTTGTTGGAATAACCTGTATATGCGAAGTACCGCATACATGGTAAAATTCTTCTGTTGTTCCATTCTTTATTATTACATTAAATTATCATATGCCGTATATTACGCATTAACTGTTCCATTATTTATTATTCATTTGGAATATCCTATGCTCGTAAGGGTCTATCACATGCCTGGTGAATTATGTTGTTATTCCATTCTTTATTATTCTGTTGGAATATCCTATTTGTGCGTATTACGCATGACCTGGTTCCACTATTAATTATTCTGTTGGAATAACATTTCTATGCAAAGTACCGCATACATGGTGAAATTCTTACATTATTCCATTGTTTATTATTACATTTGGAATATCACATCGTGCGTATTCGCATGACACAGTTCCATTATTTATTATTCTGTTAGAATAACTTTTGTCTGTATGATCAATCGCATGCTCGTGAATTCTCTGTTGTTATTCCATTCTTTATTATTCTGTTGGAATATCATGTCTGTGTGTATTACGTATGACCTGGTTCCACTATTTATTATTCTGTTGGAATAACATGTCTATGCGAAGTACCGCATACATGGTGAAATTCTTCTGTTATTCCATTCTTTATTATTCTGTTGAAATATCATGTTTGTGCGTATTACGCATAACCTGGTTCCATTATTTATTATTCTGTTGGAATAACCTTCATGTGCGGTCTATCGCATGCCTGGTGAATTCTGTTGTTATTCCATTCTTTATTATTCTGTTGGAATATCTTATCTTTGCGGATTTCGCATGACCTGGTTCCATTCTTTATTATTCTGTTGGGAATAACTTGTCTGTGCGGTCTATCGCATGCATGGTGAATTCTTCTGTTATGCCATTCTTTATTATTTTGTTGAAATAACCTGTCTATGTGGATTACCACATGCATGGTGAATGATCCTTTGTATTCATTCCTTATTAAATTATGGAAATGATTTGTCTACGTGGATTATCGCATGGCAGCGAAAATTCATTTACAGGTTTATATATTCTATTATACTCAGTTGGTTAATGTTTTTGTTTCTATACTCCATGAAATTAGGAGAATATCATGGATATTTGCACTTCATCCAGTATCTTTTCATGGAACTATTCTTCTGAGCATTCTTAAATTTTACTCCACAAAGTAGTATCATGTTGACAATTTGGACGTTTTTGAGTTCAGGATAAATTAACTTATAAATCTTTAAAATAATTCTTGAACTTGTTTTATTGAATTATTATGTCATTGTCATCATCCTCATGTTTATATTATGTTGAAAATCATTTATGGCCTGTAGTGCATAGATGGACTTGGTATGATTATGACCAGGGATTATTCGGTATAATCATGACCGTAATGTTACAAATGATGTAGTAAAAGTCCTCATTGGCCCGTAGTGCATTGATAGACAGTTGTTGGCATGATCATGACCATTGATGAAAACACAAATATCCTTGGCCCGTAGTGCATGGATAATTTATGGTCGTGATACTAATGAATATCCTGGTCGTAGTGCAGGGATGACGTGGTTTATTAAATAAGTTGAGTCTCAACGATAAAAGTGGTGAAAAACCTTTTAAATCATAGAAGATAGTAGATTTTATTCTCTACTTGACTCTTCTAATGGATTGCTTATTCCGCTACAGTTAAACTTAATGTTTGTTATATTATATCAGTTTAACACTGTTGAAGGCTAACGATTATTTATTTTGCATTATCTTAGCCATAATATTTCTTACTGGGCTAGTTGAGCTCACCCTTTTGCTTTCATTGTTCTCTTTAGGAAATGAGAACGTAGCAGGGACTAGTCGGGGAATGGAGTGACGGTCCAGATGATAGCATTAGTAGTCCTCACTATTCTATAAAATAGTGTGATAATAAATGTATTGAGGACTTATTTTGAGCTTGAATACTGTCTAGAAGATAATATTTGTATTAAAACTCACAGTTCATGTTGTATATTTAAGATTGTATTTGTATTCTGTACCATGTATTTGGCGACTCAGAATAGGTGATGTATACCTATTTTGGGGGCGTCACAGAAGTCCCACCACAAAGTCCATCGTGATATGCTCCCACTTCCACTCTGGAAACTCCAATGACAGTAACAAACCACTTGGTCATTGATGTTCGGCCTTAACTTTCTGACAAGTTAAGCACCTACTCACATACTTTGCTATTTCTCTTTTCATGTTCGGCCACTAAAAACTCTGTCAAAGGTCTTGATACATCTTAGTACTCTCGGGATGAATCGAAAACCTCGAACTATGAGCCTCTTGTAATACTTTCTCCTTTAATTTCATCTCATTCGGAACCCAAATTCTTCCTTCAAATCTCAATAACCCCTCATTATCAAGACTATACTTAATATCTTCTTCATTGGTTAGTCGCTCCTTTACTTGGTCACACTCATCAGTTTTGAGCTGCACTTTCCTGACTCTTTCTATGATGGTAGATTGAATCTTTGTCGCAAACAGTCTCCCATCCTAGCCATCTCTATTATTAACTCAGTTTGAGCCGTTAACATAGATAACTTCTCTCGACCCTTCCTACTTAAGGCATCGGCAACTATATTGGCTTTTCCAGGGTGATACAGGATTTCACAGTCGTAATCCTTTATCAACTCCAGCCATCTCCTCTGTCTCATATTCAACTCATTCTGCGTGAAGATATATTTTAGACTCTTATGCTCCGTGTATTTCTCACATTTTTCTCCGTAAAGATAATGTCTCCATATCTTGAAGGCAAAAACTACTGCGGCCAGTTCCAGATCATGATTAGAGTAAACTTTCTCATAATCCTTCAACTGCCTTGATGCATACGCAATGACATTGCCATGCTGCATGACCACGCAACCAAGTCCTCTATGCGAAGCATCGCTATAAACTACGAAATTTCCTGTATCATCGGGTAATGACAAAATAGGCGCTTCACTCAACCTCTTCTTTGTTAGAGTTTATGTCTTAGAGGCCAATTATTTGATATAATTGCTTAACGTTTTCATATTATATTTGATTGAATAAATGAATGATTTTATTATGATTTTATTTACTGCGTTATATAAATCTTAACATAATAAAAAATCCTTAGAATAGTGATACAAATTATATAGTTTCAAGTATGTGACTTGAACATGAGATTATATAATTATAATTAGTATCATTGTTCTTAAATGTCCCTAGTTGAATATCATTGTTGATGGGACAACAATGATGCATTGAGACTAGTATGTGGATTGACTGATGACCAAATCTCATTGGTCATAAATATATGAGATATTAAGTCAATGCATAGGTACATGTTAGAGAACGATGTACTGGACAGACCCACCATGAGAATTCTATGTGGAGCATTATGCGAAGTGTCATTAGAAATTCTCATAGTGACAATGATGTAATGGTCCTCCGACCTAAAATCACAATATTACTACATGGAAATTTATGTACTTTGATATCATCAAATGTCACCTTTAATAGGGTGGACTATATAGGTGATTATTGGGTACATCATGAATCGTGTGAGGAATATGAGTAATCTAGATGGAATTTAACCCTCCTATTTATTAGGGGTGATATCCATAGGCCTCTTGATTGAGTAGGACTATGAAATGCATGGCCATGCTCAAATAGTGATTTGTTTCATATAGTCTACTCATTGATCAAGAAAACTCATATTAAATTATGAAGAGTATGACACATTCCATGACTCGAGTTTAATCTAGGATATTAAGGTTAAAAAGATTAAATTACATTGAAACATTGGTCACAAAAAGGTTACATCGAATCATTGATCTTATTATTACTTGGGTAGCGATGATGCATTACTAGATGTCATTTCATTGTTTATAATTTTATAATATGATTTTAAAATTATTGCCAACGTAATAATAACCTATAGGGTCACACACATAGAAACGTTATTAAAAGGGAATTAATTTAAATTATAAGGATTTAAATATATTAATATGATTAATATTATTTAAATCACAATTTAACTTAAAAGGATAATTTGTATATATATATATATATGTATGTATATTAATTAAGTAAGACTTAATTAAGATATATATATATATATATATAATTCGAATTTTATGAAATTAGGTTTTGATTTGATTAATTCCTTTTAACTACTATATATATGATATATAGCGACTACTTAGGTTACACATCATAATCAAAAACAAAAACCTAGCCGCTCTTAGAGAGAGACTAGAGAAAAAAAAAATCCATTCCTTTTGGTGGCTAGTACCATGATTCCTTCTTCCTGCAGATCGTAGGATTTATTAAATGCAGAAGCGTTAAATGGATACCATAGAGTCGCGAAATTGCTTGAATTGCGTTGGAGATTTGACCGCATTGATTCAACCAAAATAATCGGTATAATTTCTAAACCACTGGATTAATTTCTGTTTCGCATGGATCCTGTTTTTGGGTTTCAGAAATTACTTTGATTTGTTCTATTTCCGCTGTGTTTTATGTGCCGAATCCCTACATTCTTCAGTTTTTGATAACTGTCCTCGCATTTATCAGTCCACACGTATTTCACCGTCTTCCTTGTCAAATTAGTCAACGGAGTAGCTATCTTCAAAAAATCCTGGATGAATCTTCGATAGTATCCCGCTAACCCTAGGAAACTCCGCACCTCTGTCGGCATTTTTGGTTGTTCCCAATTCATCACGGCTTCTACTTTTGCTGGATCTACTGAAATCCCCTCATGGTCAATGACATGACCTAAAAACTGTACTTTTTCTAACAAGAATTCACACTTAGTGAACTTCGCATACAACTTCTCCTTCCTTAGTGTTTATAACACTATTCTTAGGTGTTCAGCATGATCTTCTGACGTCTTAGAATAGACTAGAATATCATCGATAAACACCATGAAAAACTTGTCCAAATATTATTTGAACACTCTGTTCATCATATCCATAAATGCAGCTGATGCATTAGTCAACCCAAATGACATCACCAAAAACTCGTAATGACCATAACGAGTCCTGAATGTTGTCTTTGGTACATCCTCCTTCCTAACCTTCAACTGGTGATACCCAGTTCTTAAATCTATTTTAGAAAAAAACTTTGTCCCTTTCAACTGATCAAAAAGATCATCGATCCTGGGCAATGGGTATTTATTCTTTATCGTTAGCTTGTTCAACTCTCTGTAGTCAATACAAAGTCTTAAAGATCCGTCTTTCTTCTTGACAAGTAGTACCGGTGCTCCCCACGGCAAAACATTTGGTTGTATGTACTTCATATCCAACAGTTCTTGTAATTGTACCATTAACTCCTTCATCTTCACTGGCGCCATACGATACGGTGCCCTGGAAATTAGTACCGCTCCTAGCACAATGTTTATTACAAACTCGGTCTCTCTATCCGTTGGAAGACCCGACAATTCACACAGAAATACATCCGCGAATTCTTTAACTATAGGTATTTGTTCCATGGTTGCTACCACTCTCTGGGTATCAGCAACATGACACAAATAACCTACACATCCCTTCCTCAATAATTTCCTAGTTTGTGTCATGGTAAGACAACACGAATGTCCCAGTGATATATTACCATAAAATACTACCTAAGGTTGTTTTAAAGTTCTAATATTCACACATTTCTTCTGACAATCTATAATTGCCCTATGGTTAACCAACCAATCCATTTCGAGAATTACATTGAATTCTCATAACTTTATCGGTAGCAAATCTACCGAAAATCTACAACCCCGTATGTCTACACAACAACTCCTATGAATATTTTCAACAGGAATTATTTCATTATTTGCTACCTTAATATTTAAAGGTATAGGCAACTTTTTGGGAATTAATCCTAATCGTCTAGAAAAATCACATGCTATAAACGAACAAGTAGCACCCGAATCAAACAGCACGCAAGCATTTATGTCATTGATTGGAATAATACCTGCGACTACGTCCCCTGATGCAACAGCATCTTGGACTGTCATGTTAAAGGTACGACCCATCAGCCTACCCCGGCTGCGCTGGACCACTAATAGCTAACTTACCGCTATTAGTGCCCCAATTCCCATCCCTCCCCTTCTTTGGGCAGTTCTTTGCCATGTGGTCAGTTGACCCACACACAAAGCATCCGTGGTTCTTCTTCGGACTTGGACAGTTAGGAGAAATGTGCCCTTCCTGTCCATAATTATAGCATACGGCCTTCCCCTTGAGACAAACTCCCAGATCAGCCTTCCTACAGGTTTTACAGGCCTCTATTCTCCTCTTTGAATCTTCTTGCTTCACCCCGGTATTCCCAGAGTTGTACACTTTTCGCTTTTGTCCCTCGCCACTTTCGTTGGCTCTTTCTATCTTCACTCCCCCAACCATTTTCCCTTTATTCTTCTTATCTTTGTGGTACTGGCTTAGAGCCTTGCTACCACCTTCGGCGATTATCACCTTCTCTAAAATAGTCCCAAGTGAAGTACTTTGGAACACAGATATACGATTATAGAACCAGGGTTTCAAGCCCTGCTCGAACCGTTGAGCTTTCCTAACCTCAGTGTCGACTTGGTGTGGGGCGAACCTCACCAGTTCATTAAACTTAGCAGCATATTGGGGAACCGTCATGTCCCCTTGTTTCAAGTCCAAAAACCTCTTCTCCATCCTTCCCTACATACTCGTGGGAAAGTAGTTCTCAAAGAATATCTCCTTGAACCTCACCCACGTTAAGTTCTTTATACCCGCCCTAGCCTGGTTAGCCTCCCACCAAAAATTGGCTTCACTTTTCATCATATAGGTTGTAAAGGCAACCTTCTGACCCTCTTCGACATTTTCTATGACAAATGCCTTCTCAATTTCCTTTACCCATGTCTGGGCTTCTATTGGGTCCTTAGTTCCTTTGAACTCTGGCGGACCGACACTTTTAAAATCCTTGAAGATAGTAGCTCGTGCTACTCCCAGATTTACGGGGATATTAGCCCCATTTCTATTAAACGCGGCTGTTAATATATTAACGAATTCCTGCATTGGGTTACTCGAACCTCCTTTCGGTTGATTTACATTAGCGCCTTGATTTCGTTGACCTCTTCTTGGCGGCATTTTGTTGTTACAATAAACAACACATTTCGTTATTATTCCTTTCTTATTAGTTAGTTATTATACAAGATTAAACAATAACTTCAACATCCATCACTCAACATTTTTCGTAAAAAGGCTTATATTGATTCATTCATTGTAGTATATTACTACATCGTTTCATTACACAGCCTAAGTTGATTACATTACCATCCCACAATTGCTTTCCAAAAATTGGGATTTACAAAAGACTACCCTTTGATATACAAAAGAGGGTTTTACTTCACTACTAGATACACAATATTTACATGTCTAACTACTCTAGTTACTACTAGATTACATCTGCCTTAAGGGATTATTAAAATCTGTTGTGGCCAGACTAACGTTAACATCCCGGCTGATAGTGTGCCGAGTCTGGCCAGCCTCTACTGGGTATCCAGCTACTTGTTGCTGGAAATCCTTATGAGAACTCCTATGGATATAGGACATTCTCCCTATGTTTTTCCTCTTGGTCTTTAGCTCCTCCTTGAGCTCAAAGACCTCATGCTTTAGCTCATGGACCTTGTCCTTGGCTAAGACAAGCTCATCATGTTCTTGTTCCCACATTGACTCCACATCTGTCTTATCCTGTAAGAAAACCTAAAGCTCTGTTCGTAACACTTTCACCTCCTGACAATAGTGGAGGTTCCTGTCTAACACTGCCATAAACAGTGACATCATAGACTACCCTTGGGGTGTCTCTTCTGCAAGTGTCATCGGATTGAAGGACACCACCTCCACCTCTTCTTCAATCATGCCGTCAAATAACGATATGAGATCGGGGTCCTCTGAGTCTCCAGACTCAATCACTACTACCTATGGCTCCTCTGCTATTAGGTTCGGTATAACCTCTATCTGGTTAATCGATTCTAAACTAACCGCCTGTACATCTCTATACATTCCATTTCCACCTGACATCTACACAAAACAATTAAGTTTGATTAGTACAAGTGAGTAGAATAAAACACATAACATATTCATAATGCATTTTTTTATAAGGTTAATTTCTTCTGTTACTTCTTTGACTTCTCCTAAGGTTATGACTTAAGGTTTTAATTTCCCCCCCCCCTTAAGTTTTATAACCTAATGCTTTGATACCAACCTGTAACGCCCCAAAATCTGGGTATCTTCCAACTCAACAGATGGTCGAAAAGCCTCAAAAGAATGAATATGTCTTATATATATGTTGTAAATCAATACTACCATTCCCCAGGTTCTTTATAACCGTTACATTTATTCTTGTCATAATATCAAATATTAACATTACAAACCTATACTATTACATAAGTAAATCTATAGATTCGTCTTCGCCTTTCCTTTATCCTTGCCGGATCCTTCGGTCCGTTCGGTCTTAGCTGCATACATATGGTTCAAGAAAGAGTGAACATAACTAGCTTAGCAAGTACAACAATTCTATTTAACAATATGCTGGAATCATACAAAACATATATCTTTAATAACTGAACAATAGTTATGAAGTACTATCGATAATTCAAAATAACACTTCTCTTTTCTTTAAAATGTTTTACAATGACAATATTCAGTAAAAACATCAATTCTGGTCCAAGACATTTATCATTTCATACTTTCTTTGAAAAGGACATCCCGGCACAAAGTCTGTAAGTCTGGCATTTTTAACGAGCACGTCTAGGTGATCAGCCTATAGTACTCTATGTTGATCAACACTACATTCATTAAACGTATGTACGTTTAAGTTGTGGCAACCTCATGTGCCTACATTTTTAGCATACTCAGTCTTCATTTGAAAACCACACCAATATAACTTGGTAAAACATTAACCATACATCTTAAGTTTAGCCGAAAAAATTGACTTTGACTTCATCATACAACAATTCATGCGTAAGAATACATGAATCATAAAGCTAGTCTAGATTGAACATAGACAAAGGTTAGAATACTTGCCTTCAGTATCTGTTACGATTATTACACGTTCACTTTAAGTCTTTAAGGTCTTTAAGGTCTCTACTGTAGATGATCACATCACATAACACATTAGGTCATAATACAACATACATGGTTCCTAATGAATCTTACCCTTCTTCTCAATCTAATCACATATTAGACTTGTTACTATTGGTTCCGACTTTCCAACATAATTCACATTGTTCTTACGTTCATGTTTGATTACTTATCTTTAATCTTTATGTATCAGAATTAACGTTTAACAATTCCTTAACAATGTTATAAATAAGTTTTACTTCATTGTTAATAAGTTACCATTCATTATATACATTCAAATCTTCTTCATTGTGTACTCCTTAAAGTCATCATGTAAGAAGTCATCCTTATACAACTTCGCGATCGCGTACATGAGTTTCTAATGGTGAGGAGGGTCGAACCCGGCATTGCAGTATGCCACTCCTTATTTTCTGTTGCCGTCGCAAGATGAGACTCTGAAGGTCCAGAGCCTTTTATACGGCAATCGTAGTGCCACCATTATGTTTTAATCAGTCATACGGCCACATTGCTGTGCACCAGATATTTAACAGTTTTGAATTGTACAACAAACTTCCCAGACTCCAAATTTGATCATTTTAAGTCTGAATTGGCTCGTTCAAAAGCCATTAGCTCAGAAATCACATACTCTACGTGTTCATGCAAGAATTTTATATTTTCAACTTCGTTTACTCAAAATTCACCTATTGGTTCATTTTTAACGAAAAAGATAAACGTCCGTGAAAGTTCAATGCTCGTTTCTTTGTTCTAGGTCAGAATTCGTCCATTTTCGAGTCTGCAACTCTATAATGCCAAATAAGACTTGTACTCATCAAAAACCAACGTTTCCAAGCTTAATATCAAAATTCAACCTCAAATCCGAGAATTTCACGACTTCGACGATTATCGTCCAATCGTGAAAATTCTGGCATAGCTTCATTACTTACGATTTGATTATCATTCCAAATGGATTCTATCCATCATATAGACATCTTAACCTACATATTACATCAACTTATTTTCATGATAAGTTTTAACTTATTCTTCATGAACTTATAACTTTATCAAAGTATAAACTACTTATAACTTATGATAGTTTAAGTCATTTATCCATCATTCGTACATACTTTCATCATTCTAACATTATTCATGCAAACATGACACAAGTCTTACAAGTTCTTACTTAATTTATAGCTTATCTATGAACAAAGTGCTTATTCTCGGCTTATTAGGACTTATGTCCTTATTTTATTCATTCCTATCATTCTTAGCATACATGATCATTAATCCACACTTCTCTTATCAACTTATAGTGGTAGAGATGGAAGACTAATGACATAAAAGGCTTACCCTAGTTGAACTAGCTTTCTCCTTCTCTTTCTAACAAATGAAAGTAACTTATTCTTGTTTATTCTCTCTAACTAATAAGTTGTATTATGTTGGATGAAATTAACAAGTGTAAAAAAATGATCCAACTCTCTCTATTTATAGGATTGCTAAGGTTAGGGTAATTTACTCATTTAGGCCATCCCACCTCCTTTAAATTCACCTCCTTACTATTCCTTACTTAGTTCTTAAGTTAACTTGCTAATTACAATACTTATCCAATACTTTCTCATCAAATTAAATAATTTGCCATCACACTAATATCTTGGTTATCACATAACTGTCTTGGTCACCAAGAAAATCAAATGATCATGGGTTGCCCCATGGGTTACCTTAACCCATTGGATCCTAGCTTGGGCTTGGATTTAATTAACTTAACTTTAAGTTTTTGGGCTTGCCTTAACCAACTTACTTGAACTTCTCATTAACAACCACTTGGGCTCTAACATTATACACACTTGGGCTTGCACATTATATTCCATTGGACTCAACAAATTGCTAAACAATCCATAAGTCCATCCCATTTGGCTAAAAGCCTTATTATATTTTCTCTACGTATTATTCTCGTATTCTAACTCATATACTCGATCATAATATACAATATTCCATCCTTCATTCATACTCGTATAATACTTTGTATCATACTCATATTCGTTACATCGTACAATACATACGTATAATACAATCATTACATTAACTTCTAACGCTTTATTTTCCTAACATTCTCGAATTACGTCCTCAGGCGAAAAATTACGTTTTCCATACTTGAATTATTATTACATAATCCAATTCACTTTGATATTCTATCGTTACGTATTTCTCAAAAATTTAAAAATAATTCCCGAGCAGAAATCGATGAATAGTATTTTTTGGAAAAAATTTCGAAAAACTTTTATTTTCATCTTAAAAATTCAAACACTTTAATTCAAAAATAATTCGATGTTTCTAGGTTATAGAATAACATTCATCTTGCTAACACGTAAATATAACAAGTAATATAATTTTATTCATTATTTCATTAAATAAAATTATTTTACAAAGGATCCGAATTTCTCGGTCATTATAACATACGCGGTGGGAAAGTTAAGCTACAGTCTATCATAATGTCGTTATCTGAGTTTGATCATGCTGAAAAAGGAGATGTATTGTATGGTAAGTTCTCTATGTACTTGGTACATTTAAATTCTAATCTATTGAAGAATGTTACTCAACTAGTGATGGTAAACTTTTATATCTTTTTCAGTAAAACAATTTATCATATGTTCATTAAGGAGCTGCCTATTTTAGTGTTTTTTGTTCCCCTCTCTCTCTATGACCACGTAATATGTAAATAATTGTGAACAATTATGTAAATTGGTTTTGTCGGGTAGTCTTCTGAGAAACAAGAATCATTCCCGCCGATTGTAATTTGTTCCTCTGCATTACGTGTTTGCTTGCACCCATGTTTGTAGTTTTAATACAGGGCATTGATCAGAAATATTAGTTTCTTAAGTAGTTGGTCTAATGATCTCTTTTACTTGCAGTACAACAATAGAGCTTGCATTGTCTTTGGAAAAATTGACGAATGAAAAACTTCTACACTTGCACGAGGTAACCATTCTTTTAGATCCATCTTGTTTTGCATAGTCATATTTAGAAATGTAGTTTATTGTGTCTATGCATTTTAATACTTCTTCCATTTAGAAAAGACGGTCCTACTTTTGTTATAATGCAAAATGGTAGTTACTTTTACGGACATAGGGAGTTTTTAAGTAAAATTTACAAAATAAAATAAATTGGTATCCAGTATTTGAGGTTCATTTCTGCCTAAAATATCTTGCGATTGAATTTTTGTTGACATATTCCAACTTATGAAAATAGGTGGCGAGTCGTAAAAATGATGTCCAATTGGCTGATTTTGTTGAAAGCGAGTTTTTGACTGAGCTGGTAATATAAAAATTAACACATGATTCCACCTGGAAGTGATTGTTACTTCTATTATGCATTTTTTGCTTTACCATAATGGGCTTTGGATCCCATAAAATTGATATATAAATTACATATTTTCTTTGCCTTTATCAAGGTGGAAGCGATCAAGAAGATCTCTGAATATGTTGCTCAGCTGAGAAGAGTGGGCAAAGGACATGGTAAGAATTAATTCTAAAAGAAATCACTTCAGTTGTTGCTCCAAAGTTTGCACAAATTCAGTTGTTGCTCCAGAGTACTGTACTCAGATTTGGCATTTTGCTGACATCTGAATATGGACTGTATATATGGCTATCTTTTTTGTCTGTTTGGTATTCTCTTTGTGTATGTTGTACACAATACACATCAAACTTGGATATTCTGTAATTTTATTTACATTGTTCGCTTTTGGTTGTAGGAGGTAAGTTGCTTATGCATCATATTCTTTGATGCCATAGTTCTCTATAATATGTTTATGTGCTGTATCTTTATGTTTCTATTTTTTTACATAATATACCTTTCTTATGCTGTTAAGTTAATATATCTACCTGAGCTTGTTCTTGTAGACAAAGAATGAAGAAGAGGAGTTTAACACAGGGCCAATTTCTGTGTTGATGATGAGTGTAAAAAACAACACACAGGTAATAGAATCTTCTATAATTCTAGGTTAGAGTTCCATAGATCTTGAATTTTGATGATAAATCAAGATTATTTTCCGCTTTTGGCTCATTATACATATTAGGTTATTGACATGGATTGATTAATTGTCTCACTCATTTGATGATGATGGTGTCTAATTTTGTGCTGCATCCGTGTACTTATCAACTGCGAGGAACAACAAAAAACTTTTGGGTCGTGTTAGAGCTTTTGATCGACAACCTTTGCAACATGGTTCTCGGAAAATGTTAGATGAGATGTAGACAGAGGTTGGTTTCGAGAATGCATCGGGCTTCATTATTATCGTTGTGGTTCTTTTTACACTTTTGTACACAAGATCAGATGTAATTTGTATCATTCTTTGTTCAGGTGCCAAAGACTTGAGAAACTATGTTAATTGTATAGAAAAGTATTTAACATTTTCTCCTTGAGAAATTGTGTTAATTGTACAGGATGTATATACATTTTTATTGACAAATTAGTGGTTTCTAATATATAATTATGCATTTTATACTGTGCATTGGAGTTATTAGTTTAAACTCAAATATAGGTGAACCACGGCTATTACAACATCATGTATTATAACATTTTAAAGTCAAATTATAATATTTTAAAAACATTATATAAAGTAGTCTAAATAGATGACACTTTATAAACGTTATATAAATGAGTCTAAACGCTTTCTGATGTACCAAACCACAACATTTTAAGCCAGAAAACGTTGTGAAATCATATCATCTACAACGTTTTCAAGCATCCAAGAATTTATGGAAAACAAATATACAATATTTTTTTAAGAAAAAAACGTTGTGTAATGTGTCAAACTATAACATTTTAAAAACGTTATATAAAGGTGTCAAATAGATGACACCCTTAACCACGACGTTTCTGTAAGACCTTCTACAATGTTTTTTACGCGTTATCTATTTACTGTTTTGTAGTAGTGCTACCTGGCCTCCCCATAAATGGGAGAGTTGGCGACCATCTAAGCTACGGTTGATTCCTTGAAGAGCAACACCAATCCAGAAGAGATGGAACTAACTGGGCTCCTCTGAAATAGGAGTACTGGCGACCATCTGTGGTGTGGTGAATCTCGAAGAGGAAAAGTCACACTCCTCTACATATTTCCATACCGAAACTAGTCCCAAGACACCAAAGAGGGTAGGGATACACACAAATCAATGATCCATTCTGAAAGATCCTGCGACGTCTCAATGTCCACACATCAAGGATGAGTTCAAAACACATCAAGCTCACAAGCCCTGAAGAAGCAGGAAAATATCAAGCAAGTATCAAGGCACAACTAAAAGGGAAGTGAGTCAAAATATATTTCCCTGCTATATATAATGTTGTTTGATATATACAATATGTGTAGTACATGACAAAATGGCTAAGCTAGTCTATGCAGGAAAATACAAGTCTATCTACAGATCGGTATGTATGCGGACTATCAGATCTAACATAGCATCTCTCTTCAAAGAAGGGGGTTAACGCTGCAAGCTCCTGTCCAATGGTATCTACACGAGCTAGTAGATCCGAGGCCAACTGCATGGTGGCATGATGCTCATCAATATATGCACTCATATCGACAAGGATGCCACCGTAAGGATCTCATCAAGTACTATCTCAGAATTCAGTAACATCCTCGAGCGAGATAGGGCAGCATCCCGCTCAATAATCAATGCATCTTTGGCAGATCTGGCCTCGTCTCTCACCAATAGAGCGGTGTCTCTCCCATCAAGAGCTGTCAACATCAAGGCCCTAGCCTGATCTCTCTCAAAGGTCATTAGATGAAGACTCTGTTCCAGATACTATGTTGAATGCTGAATCACAGTGGCACTCGTACTAGGAGAATCAGCAAGAGCTGCTGGCAACCTAGTAAATGGCTCATCCTCTGTGGGAATATCAATGTCCTCTATGGGCTCCCCATCATCAGAATCAATCCCCGATAATGTGGATACTACCTGAACTGATGTAGTCTTTATCTCCATCCATGGAGAATACTCTGCAGAATAGCCCGGATGGCTAACAGAAAATGCAGCTAGCTCACGCTGATCCCAACAGGCATACACCCTAGATCTGTCCTCTGTTGATAAGTGGCGAGAAGCCAAACGCTAACCCAATGCCCCCTCAAAAGGATGTATGTCCTGGAACTAGTCAAACTAACACATCACAGCAGTGGGTGGTAAGTAGTCATGCCCCTCAAACCAGCTAGAGGGAGATAATCTATGCCCGGAGCATGAGTGATGAAGCTGTAGGGTGAACAAAGCCTTGTACACGACAATACATCAAATGGATCTCCAATCCCTTCCAGGAAAACGAACCAAGATACAGAATCTGTACACTCCACATGCTGAAAGGAGTACAACATGGCTATCTCATGGGTAAAACAATACCCGTACCGTCAGAATGTGTCAATCGGTCTCAAGTGTACATGAACCACACGTACAATATGACCGAACTACCTGTGAATACCCCTGTAGGGCAGGAACTGCAATATGTAGCTGATCTCAACGTCTCTGATACAATCATCGGTACAATGGTGTGACCCTCCTTGAGAGCTCTCACTGCCATAATGACACCAATGTCCAACTCATCCATGTACCGTGGCATGTATACATATGACAATACACACAGTAGCAGTGCATCTACTCTGGCCAAATGCCAATGATCCTTCGGTATGGTAAAATCCCCAGAGTGCCGTGTATAACTATCCTCTGAGCCAAATCTGTCCATCAAAAAATGCTGGGATACCACGTGGCCGGATGTGATCTCATCCTGCACAACTCTACGCCTCAACCCGGTGAGGGTCATAAACTGTCGACTCATGTCGCCGATAGCCATCCGCGTGCAAGGTCTGTCTAAGGGCAACGCCATCAACCGTGCATACTCCTCTAAAGTAGGAGTCAATTCATGGATACCAAATCGGAAAACTCCGCTTCCCAGATCCAATGCTCCAAAGATACCCTCTACAAAGCTTCGTGGAACACAAAACATCGGAGAGTCATAATATGATGCAATAATTGATCTGCAGTCACCCTATCTGAAGGTGACATGCTATCATACCACGATCTTAGACGGGATGTCACCAATACTGGTGGGGTATGATCAATACGGCTAACTGTCAAAAAAGACATCAGTACGGGCCGTGTCATAAGACCATCCAGGGGTTAATGCTGAATATCTCTGGACATACATACATATGCATAACATACTACATGCATGATAAACAAGAGATGACAATATGATGTAGGGAATAACAGTATATACATTCCTAAGTACATCATCATCTAATACATCTCTGTACAGCTAAAAGTACAGGGAAATGGGGCATAGATGCCCAACAACTAACAGAGGTATCAAAAGATATAGCGAGAATAGGGCCCACCCCTCCGACTCGGTCTAGTTTGAGTTACAAAGGAGTTTTTACAAGCTGAAAAGGTCAAATCAGGAATAAAAACGCTACGCGATTGAGCATAATAGCTTGAAATCCTGGTTTTCACGGGTCAAGTTGTGGTTTTACGTATCACTCATTGGAATTTTCCCAAACATAGGGTACACTATACCAATGTTCTCAATTATTTCAAACTTCATTCGGCAATACCTCACGAAGGTCCGATGCCATCAATTCAGGGTCGTAGCCCTAAAACCTTTTCCCCAGCGGGTTTTCATACAATCTATCTGTTGATGCATACGTCAACGAAGATCAAGCAGCCTTGACATTATCCCCAGCAGGGATCTTATCCGTTGATGTACAGGTCAATGAAGGTTGGGTAACCCTGACAACACCGATCGTCATGCGAGAACTCTAATAGAACGAAAGGAAAGACTCAAGCAGACAAACCAGGGAAGAACATCCTCATCAGGGAGGACCGATGATGGAATATGTTACACACATCCTCAACAGACAAAGATCTATCCCCACATAATCTCTTGTACATGAGAGATGCATCTTCAATGTGAAGTCTGTATTAAGGATTAAGGACTTTAGTGATAACCCCAACGTCAATATCCTGGAAGCTCTTGAGAGCATTGGATTCCAAGTCCAAGATAGTTCATCGGGGTTGTCAATAATAACTGTCAACACCGGTAGAAGTTAAGGGGAGCCGACAATCATCCCACCAAGTTGGAAAACAATCCAACAAAACCACATACATTCGCATCATGTTGTTGTACATTGCATCATGATCATCTTGTTGTATTTCAAGTGTCTATTATTCATTATCCTATCCATGTCATTGCATTGCATGAATATGATAAAGAAGGGCATCTGTAGACACTCAAAATTTTCTGCATACCTGTTACTAACATTGCAGGAGGGCAGAATCGTCTTTCAGAGATAACCCTGGAGGACAACTCAACTCAATCCTAGAAATACCACCAGAAGTTTAAAACTCTATGCCGGAAATAACACCGAAAGTTTTAGTTCCAACCTCGGAGATAACCTCAAGGCATGTAGTTCCAATACCAAAAATCACACCGGAGAAGGCCGTTTCATCTCGGAGATAACCCCGAGATACTCAGTCTCAGTCTCGAAAACAACACCGAGAAAGACAATGTTAACCTTGGAGATAACCCCAAGGAGTGCAGTTACAGTTCCGGAGATAACCCCAGAAATGCTTGTTTTAACCTATGCAGTCAGCTTCAACCTCGGGACTCACACTGAGGCACTCAGCTCCAAACCCGGAGATAACCCTGAGAGGTCAGGCACACCTCAGAGACAACCCTGAGGATGTCCAGTACTTGCAGCAGCCCAATCTCAGAGATAACCCTGAGCAACGACTGCTTTATCAGCCCAAACCGGATATAACCCCGATGAGGAGCAAAATCATCATTTTGCTACCTCAATTCCACATTGCGCCATCTCAAACATAACAATTCAACATACATTCTACACATCAATGTCCCACAAGAGCCAAGGATTTCTAATCCCGAGTGACTCCTACGCAAGGTAGCACACCGTATAGAATTTGAAGCTTGAAGACCAAGGGCATGGTCCCATCTTCCTGACTTCTGACAACCTCTAATCCCATGTCATGGCATAGCTCTCGACAAAAGTACTCCGTAAAAGGTCTTATACACCTCAATCGGAAGCTAGGATTAAAGTTCTGCAAGTTTGAGCGGACATCACGTTACACGCATGCATGTACTTCGAGATGGTAGGACCCGCGGAGCTCGGGGCAGCCGCAGGTTCATCTGTGGCTGCCGCAGGTGTACCTATGGCTACCCCCTCTATAAATAGAGGGCTTGGGGTGGCCATATTTTAAGAGAAAATGGCGAGGAAGCCCTGTCCAATATGCTCTGTACACACCCTAAATTGAGTGCTTTCTCATTTTAAACACTGGTGAGCTTAAATTCAGTTATATTTTTACTGGCGAGAGCCGAGTGTTCACCCCTTTAAAGCTATAAAAGTCTTCTTTAGCAGTCTACTATAAGCCTTCTTACACACTTTAAAGCCTTTCTCTTCATCTTTGCACACAATGTTCTTCACATTGAGAGTCGTGGTCATGTGTGTATGCCTCAATTTCATCAGTGGCTTTTATTTTCTTTTGTATATATATATATATATATATATATATATATATATATATATATATATATATATATGTATATGGACTAACATTATCGAGTTATGCCTCGATTGAGCTTGGACTCACGTCTGGAGCGTTTATGTACTTATATATATATATATATATATATATATATATATATATATGAACTTTTATAGTTATATCCTGTCTGTGCGGATTACACATGACCTGGTTCCGTTCTTTATTATTCTGTTGGAATATCATGTCTGTGCGGATTACGCATGACCTAGTTCCATTCTTTATTATTCTATTGGAATAACCTGTCTGTGTGGTCTATCGCATGCCTGGTGAATTCTTTTGTTATTTCATTCTTTATTATTCTGTTGGAATAACATGTCTATGTGGATTACCGCATGCATGGTGAATGATCATTCGTATTCATTCTTTATTAAATTGTGGAAATGATCTCTATACGTGGATTACCGCATGGCGGGTGAAAGTCCATTTGCAGTTTCATATATTCTATTATACTCAGTTGGTTAAAGTGTTGGCTTCTATACTCCTTGAAATAAGTGGAATATCCTTGATATTTGCGCTTCATCCAGTATCTTTTCATGGAAATATTCTTCTGAGCATTCTTGAATTTTACTCCACAAAGAAGTATCATGTTGACAATTTTGACGTTATTGATTTCTGGATAAATTAAAATTATAAATCTTTAAAATTTATCCTTGAACTTGTTTTATTGAATTATTATGTCATTATCATCATCCTCATGCTTATATTGTGATGAAAGTCATATTTGGCTTACGTGCATAGATGGACTTGGTATGATTATGACCAGGGATTATTCGGTATAATCATGACCGTAATGTGACGAATGATGTGTTAAAAGTCTTCATCGACACGTAGTTCATTGATGGACAAATGTTGGTGTGATTATGACCGTGAATTATTCTAGTATAGTCATGACCATTGATGATTACATGAATATCCTCGGTAGTGATGCGGGGATTTATTTGATTTTATTTATTGTCGAGTCTCAAATGATAAAGTTGATGAAAACTTTTTAAATCATAGAAGATAGTAGATTTTATGCTCTACTTGACTCTTCTAATGAATTGCTTGTTCCGTTGCAGTTAAACTTGTTGTCTATTATATTCTATCAGTTTAACATTGTTGAAGGCTATTTATAATTTATTCTGCATTATCTTAGTCATAATACTTCTTACTGGGTTGGTTGAGCTCACCCTTTCTTTCACTGTTCTCTTCAGGAAATGAGAACGTAGCCGGGACTAATCGGGGAATGGAGTGACGGTCCAGATCATAGCATTAGTAGTCCTCACTATTCTGTTAAATAGTGTGACAATAATTGTAATGAAGAATTCATTGAGTGTGGATATTGTCTAGAAGACGATATCCGTGTTAAAACTGTCAGCTATGTTTTGTCGTATTTTTTACACGACAGTTGTATAATTAAGTTGTATTTGTATTTTGTACCATGTATCTGGCGACTCAAGATGGGTGATGTATACCTATTTTGGATACGGGTCACAGTTGGTATCAAAGCTTAGGGATATGATCCCTTGTTGAGATTTGAGACAAGAACTAGGAGGGGAGATATTGGGAATTCCTTCTCTAGTATGACCTACCTAAGTTTATTTGGTATTTAATTGGTCGGTCAGAGTATAGGGATAATATGTGATATGTTAATTAACCCTTGTTTTGTGACAGTGTTTGAAAATGGCATCTGAAAATGTTGACATCAGCAATGAAGAACATGAGACCGTTGAGTCACCAACGATCAATACCCAGGATAATGTGCAACAGGAAGACAATAATCCTTAGGTAAATAATAACACCGATGAAATGATGAATGATGGGATGTTCAAAGGCTTTATGCAATTCATGCAACATCAGGCGAAGGCGGCTCCTGTCCAAAATGCAGGTAGAAACACTGACAACTCTCGGACGATCACCGCTAAGCAGTTCAAGGAGCTAGGACCACCGGAGTTTTTTGGAGAGCCAAAACCACTTAAGGCAGAGACATGGATAAAGCAGATCAACAAGATATTTGATGTATTGGAATGCTCCGAGGAGCAAAAGGTTCCCTTTGCCACCTTCATATTGCGAGCAGCGGTGATTACGGTGGGAATCAGAAAGCGTACTCAACTCGCCAGACCAAGATGTCTTGGGAGAAGTTCCAAGAATTATTCAACGACAATTACTTTCCTGAAAGTATTCGTCACATGAAGGAGGTAGAGTTCATCAAGCTTGAGCAAAACAATAATATCGTGGCGCAGTACGAAGCTAATTTTGCCGAGTTGTCTCGGTTTACGTCCCACTTGGTTGATAATGAGGAGAGAATGACGCGAATATTTCTAAAAGGTTTGAAACCCGAGATACGTCAATACCTTATCTCTCATAAACTTTGTTTATATTCAGATTTTATGAATAGGGCTCAGTTATTGGAGCGTGATAATGAGTCAGCACAACCAAAAGGCAACGACCAACAACACGATAATAATCGTACCGGTGGCAACGACCATCGAAACAATGATAACCATCGTGGGGGAAATTATCATGCAAAGAATGGTAACCACTTCGGTGGTAATCATGGCCAAGATAATAGGAGTGGAAATTTCAAGAAGAGACGGTTCAACAACGATGGAAAGACAGCAACACCAACACCCGTTTTCAAGAAAGTAGAACGACCACCAATTGTATGCTTCAAATGCAGAGGGGAGGGACATATCAATCCAAACTGCGTGATGCAGTCCAAAGCATATTATAATTGTGGAAAAGAAGGTCACCTAGCGTGATTTTGTCGTGCACCAAAGTCAAGTCTGGCTGGGACGGTGGAACGAAAGGCGGATACGGACAAAACAAAGTCGATGGTTTCAGGAAGAGCGTTTTTTGTGACTTCTCAAAAAGCGAGTAAATCGAATGAAGTTAGCACAGGTTAGTTAATTATAAATTCTTGAGAAGTCTATACCTTATTAGATACCGGTTCTACCCATTATTTTATCTCTCTTACTTGCGTTGAACGTTTAAATTTGACCCCAGGGAAGTTAGACTTTGACTTATTGGTTGAAACTTCATTAGTAAAAACCTTCGTTACCTCCACTATTTATAAATCTTGTTGATTCAAATCGACACTTTCACGTTACCTGTATCTTATCTCTTTAAAAATACTTGCCTTTGATGTAATTTTAGGAATCGATTGGTTAACTAATCATCATGCAAGGTTGTTAGCTTTCATATTCCTAACCAACCTGTTATGCGAATTCAAGCAACCAAACCACTAAAGTTAATCACTGTTATATCAAGCCATAAGTAAAGAGCCCCGATCCTTTCATTGTTGACTTCCAAGTCTTGGAATACACCGAAGCCAGACTATCCGTAGGGGATACCGTGAATGACGATGGAAAGTTGATAGGTATCAATGTGACTTACTATCCAAGTCTTGGGATGAGAGTCACATTTTTGAATGATATTTCTATTGTTAATAAATTTCCTGACGTATTCCTGAAGAACTTCCTAGCCTACCCCTAGAGCGTGAAATCGAATTTTGTATTGACCTCAGTACAAAACTCATTTCTAAAACCCTTAAATATTTCTTCACCTAGAACGAACGTATTATGCGCCAAAGACGTTGGCTCGAGCTGTTAAGATTACGACTATACCATTCAATATCATCATGAAAGAGCGAAACGGTAGTTGACGCGTTGAGTAGAAAGATTGTATGCATTTACGAAAAGCGATGTTGTTAACACAAAAACCCATTTCAGATAACTTACAAATGTTGAAGATAGAGTTAAAGACTCTAGAGACCCACGTGAAGATAATGAATATACGAGTAGAATCGACTTTAATCGATAAAGTTAAAGCCACTCAAGCTACACACCCGAATCTGATGAATGTGAAGAAGAAGGTTCAAGAAGGCGTTATCTCAACCCTCGATTTAATTGGTCCTTTTGAAATCCTCGATCGAGTAGGAACTGTGGCCTATAGACTCGTTTTACCGCTAAGTATGTCGCGTGTTCATAACATTTTTCACGTATCGTTGTTAATAAAAACTTAGCCTTGAGGGACTTTGGAGACAAATTTTTGAATAATTAATGAATCTGAAAAATTGTGAAATCATAGGGGTTTTATAGAGCATGTTACAAGCTTTTCATAGTCTCGAAAATGGACTAATTCTGATAACGGATGAAGAAGTTATGAAGATTTGAAGTATGTGTGTCAAAAGTTACAAAATCTGGAAAATTGGAGTTAAGTGCCAAAGGTCGAGTGCCTAGGCACTAGGCTCGGCGCTTATAATCTGTTCTTGGGCGCCTAGGCACTTGCCCAATGCCAAATTTGGGCGCCTAGGCGCTGGTCAAGTGTTAAGCCAAAATCTGTCCGGACGTCCTTTAGTAAATTGGGCATAACTTTTTCATACAAACTCCGATTGAGGTGATTCAGGATGATTCGGAAAGCTAACGAGTCGACCTAAAACTTTAATTCTTTATATTTTGATATTTGAGGTCGGTAACAAGGCCTAAAATGTCTATTTTAGGGACTAATGTGCATTCAGAGGCAATCGGAGGACATCGGGCATGCATATATGCAACGTGTAATGTTTTCGACGATAAAGGTATTCAAGGTATCCTCACCACTTCGGCATACCAGGTACGTACGTAAATTTCGAGGGTGAAATTTCATAAGGAGGGGAGATTATGAGACCCCAGATTTTATGAATAAAGATTTAAATTTTCTCGAAATATATTTTTGAATATTATGGTGTGAATTTGATATAATGTTATAGTTGTGGGTAATATTTAAAAATTTTGTAAAGTAAGAAAGTGGTTATATAATATTCGATTGGTCGGGGAATATTTGTTTTAACAGGGAATATTCGTACTATGACACAATCATTGGTGGACCCCACAATGGAAGTATTGTCGTAATTAGAAAATGATATAATTATCTTTTTATAAAAATAACTGTACGGTAGTGGTACCGTTAAACCCGTTGAACTACCCTTAGTAAAAGTACAATGAATACTATTGGTCGTAGTAATAGTAGACACACTGTATTGATTATTGATACTTACGTGAGAAGTCACTCGCTTTATACTCCATTATTGCTACAAAGAATTGTTGCATCATATCTCTCATATTATTGATTCGATTATTGTCACAAAGATCATCCGTGCATAATATGTTATATTATTAAATCAATAATTAAGATGACAAAGTTATTTATATTATTACATTACAATATTTACAATGTCTAGAAGTTCTGTCAAGGAGAGGTTTGGTCATCTAATCAAGCGCTACCAATAAGGAGAAATCCTTATCTGAAGCCCCTCTTTCCTAGGAACGACCTGGTTGTTAAATATTGTGAGTTATAATATTAATGATGAATAAGTTCATGTTGATTAAAGATGAAATTGATAGTTCCATTGTGTTGGAATTATTAGTGTTAATGGAAATCGACATTTATTCCGATATTAATTGATGTCTGGAAGTTTTACTGACCAGTCGGGTAATTAATCGAATAAATGAGCAATTAATTGCAATTAATTCACATAATTATAACTATTTGTTCACATGTGTGTATTATTGATTCACATTCTTGTACTATAGGGGAGTTGGTGGAAGATTGATAATACTTGCATGACTAAGTTTAAAATGGAGGTATAGATGGAGTTACTATACTGTAATTCGTATTTTCACATGTTTATAACTATTGACTCACATGATTGAACTATTGATTCACATTATTTACTATTAGGAGAGGTGGTGCAAGTTTGATAATACTTGCAGGACTAAATTAAAAATGAAAGAAACGTTGAAGGTATTATACTATAATATTTTGAGCCCCAAAATGTGAAATTATCGAAACTATATTTTCCTATAAATAGAAGCTCATTCTTCCTTCATTTCTCACCAATTCACTAAAGCTTTAGAGCAATTATTATAGAGAGAAATTATAAAGAGAAAGAAGAAGAGAAGTCTGCTACCTCACTATTCCAATATCCGGTTTCTTCTAAGGTAAGGGGTATTATTCTTTCGTATTCATGAAGAGAGTTATTTTTTTTCAATACTCATAAAGGTTGTTATTTCATTCTTTATTATTATGTTGGAATAACCTGTCTATGCGAAGTACCGCATACATGGTGAAATTCTTCATTATTCCATTCTTTATTATTCTTTTCGAATAACCTTTCTGCATGCGGTCTATCGCATGCCCGTGAATTCTCATTGTTATTCCATTCTTTATTATTTTATTGAAATATATCTTGTCTGCATTTGATTACGCATGACCGGTTCCATTCTTTATTATTCCATTGGAATATCCTCGTCATAAGGATTACGCATGACCGGGTCCCATTCTTTATTATTCATTGGAATAACTTGTCATGCTAAGGTCTATTGCATGCTTGGTGAATTCTTCAGTTATTCCATTCTTTATTATTCTGTTGGAATAACGTGTCTATGTGGATTACCACATGCATGGTGAATGATCCTTCAGATTCATTCTTTATTAAATTGTGGAAATAATCAGATACATGGATTACTGCGCATGTGGTGAAAATCCATTTGCAGTTTCATATATTCTATTATACTCAGTTGGTTAAAGTGTTGGCTTCTATACTCCATGAAATTAGTGGAATATCCTTGATATTTTCACTTCATCCAGTATCTTTTCATGGAAATATTCTTCTGAGTTTTCTTAAATTTTACTCCACAAAGAAGTATCATGTTGACAATTTGGACGTTATTGATTTCTGGATAAATTAAAATTATAAATCTTTAAAATTTATCATTGAACTTGTTTTATTGAATTATTATTATTATGTCATTGTCATCATCCTCATGCTTTTATTGTGATGAAAGTTATCTTTGGCTTACGTGCATAAATGGACTTGGTATGATTATGACCAGGGATTATTTGGGATAATCATGACCGTAATGTGACGAATGATGTGTTAAAAGTCCTCATTGACCTGTAGTTCATTGATGGACAGTTGTTGGTGTGATTATGACCAGGAATTATTCGGTATAGTCATGACCATTGATGATTACATGAATATCCTTGGTCGTGATGCAGGGATGATTCGATTTTATTTATTGTCGAGTCTCAAATGATAAAGTTGATGAAAAACTTTTTAAATCATAGAAGATAGTAGATTATATGCTCTACTTAACTCTTCTAAAGGATTGCTTATTCTGCTGCAGTTAAACTTGTTGTCTATTATATTCTATCAGTTTAACATTGTTGAAGGCTAATTATAATTTATTCTGTATTATCTTAGTCATAATATTTCTTACTGGGCTAGTTGAGCTCACCCTTTCTTTCACTGTTCTCTTCAGGAAATGAGAACGTAGCCGGGACTAGTCGGGGAACGGAGTGATGGTCCAGATGATAGCATTAGTAGTCCTCACTATTCTGTTAAATAGTGTGACAATAATTGTAATGAGGACTTCATTGAGTGTGGATATTATCTAGAAGACGATATCTGTGTTAAAACTCTTAGCTATGTTTTGTCGTATTTTTTACACGACAGTTGTATAATTAAGTTGTATTTGTATTTTGTACCATATATCTGGCGACTCAAGATGGGTGATGTATACCTATTTTGTGGGCGTCACACTAGTGCTTTTAACATCATCGTTTTTATTTCTTCCTTGTTGGCGGTTGGATAATTTTCTTCTAATTGGTTTTTTAAATGCTACAGGGGATTTTTAAGCTTCTCATGCTGTTTCTTATTCTTTTTGGGCCTTTTTAAGGATTTCCTCAAATATTAATAAGTCTTTCTTCACAGCTTTAATTGTGTCTCCTGTGGACCATTTTACCCACCATTTGCAAAGGAATTTCCTTGTAAGAGTAGGAAGACCATAATTGTAGTCTTCTTTTATGACAGAGCCAAATTTCCATGTCCATATCCAAGGGATACTATAGTTCATAAAACAGTCCAGATTGAACATAGACAAGGGTTAGAACACTTTCCTTCAGCGTCTGCTATTGTTATTACACTTTCTCTTTAAGTCTTTAAGGTCTCTACAATAGATGATCACATAACATAACACATTAGGTCATGAATAAACATACATGGTTCTTAATGAAAATTACCCTTCTTCTCAATCTAATCTTGTATTAGATTTGTTATTATTTGTTTCGGCTTGTCGTTATAATTTACATCATTCTTACGTTCACGTTCGATTGATTATCTTCAACCTTTAGTTACCATACTTAAGGTTTAACAATGTCTTAAGCAATGTTACATTAAGTTTTAGTTCATTACTAATCAATTAACTTTCTTTTTATCTTTATAATCTTCCTTCACTGTGCAAACCCTAAGGCTTGAACTGCGGTGTCAGCTTCTCTTCCGTGTGCCACGCTATGGCACAAGTTAACAGTGGTCAGCGTCAAGGCTCGACGCTGCGACGCGAGTCCTAGTTCAATTAGTCGCGCTGCGGTGCCACTCTTTAGTGTCTAAAGTCCCGACTTCAAAGCGTTATGGCGCGAAATCATAGTACTAATCGTCATGTCATAAATAAGCGATTTTTACAAAGAGCTCAAGTGCATGGCTCGGTGTTGTAGCGCCCGAGAACAAGCCTTAATTTGGCAAGCCCATGATCAAGCTCATGCACCAGACATACAATGATAGTTTTTGAACTTTGCGAACTTCCCGTACTCCAAATTTGATTATTTTAAGTCCGAATTGGCTTGTTCAAAAGCCATTAGCTCACAAATCACATACTCTACGTGTTAAATATAAGAATTTTACATTTTCGACTTGGTTAACTCAAAATTTACCTATTAGTCCATTTTTAACGAAAACGATAAACGTTCGTGAACGTTCAACGCTCGTTTCTTCGTTCTAAGTCAGAATTCAGTCATTTTCGAGTCCACAACTCTAAATGCCAAATATAACTTATTCCCATTGCAAACCAACCTTTATGAGCTGAATGTCAAAATTCGACTTCTATTTTGAGAATTTCACGAATTCGACGATTATCGTCTAATCGTGAATTCCGGCATGACTTCATTACTTATGATTTATTCATCGTTTCAAATGGATTCTATCCATCATACTAACATCTTAACATACATATTTCATTAACTTATTTATATGATAAGTTATTACTTATTCTTCATGAGTTTATAACTTATAAAAGTACAAACTACTTATGATTTCATTTCATATGATTTATCATAGTTTTAAACTTCTAACCACCATCTTTGCTACTTCTTATCATACTAACTTCATTAATGTAATCATATTACAAGTTCTTATAAGTTCTTCCTTGGTTCATAACTTATATATGAACAACTTGCTTATTCAAGGCTTATTATAACTTAAGTCAATTGATTAACCATTTTCTTTACTTCTTAGCATACATACTTCACTAATCCACACTTCTCTATCAAACTAGTATTGAAGAGTTGGAAGATTAATGGTATAAGAGTCTTACCCTTGATGATCAAGCTTTTCTTCTTCTTTTCTACTAATGAAAGTCTAGCTTTTTCTTAATTATTCTCTCAACCAAATAAGAACTTAAGTTGTTGGTGTATTTGAACAATCAACAAATGAAATCCAAAGCTCTCTATTTATAGGAATTGCTAGGTTAGGCTAGTTTAGTCAATAGCCAAATCCCACTTCCTTAATCACCTCCTTCCTATTCATTACTTAACTATTAAGTTAACTTGCTTATCACTTCCTTTTCTTGCTCATCACTTCCTATGCTTGGCTACAAAGATCACTCATGTGATCATTGCCCCACATGGGTTGCCCCATGGATCTTCTTCACCCAATGGATCTTAATTTGGGCTTTAATTCAATTAGCTCAATTTATGCTTTTGGGCTTACATTAATTCACTTTGGACTTTACATTAACCAACACTTGGGCTTTAATAATAGTTTACATTGGGCTTAATCACAATCCCAATTAAACTATACACTTCCGACACAATCCTACAAGTTCATTTCATATTGCTTAAAGCCTTAGTACGTATTAATCTCGTATTCTAACTCGTATATTTATTCAACATATACGACATACCATCATTCATACATACTCGTATAATACTTCGTATCATACTCATATTCATTACCTCGTACAATACCTACGTATTATACGATCATCTCTTTAACTAGATAACGCTTTACTTTTCCTAACTTTCTCGAATTAAGCCCGCATGCGAAAAACTACGTTTTCTATACTTGAATTATTATTACATAATCCATCTCACTTCGATATCCTATCGTTACGTATTTCTCGGAAGTTCAAAAATAATTCTCGATCAGAAATCAGTGAATAGTGTTTTTCAGAAAATTTCTCGGAAAACTTTTATTTTCGTCTTGGAAATTCAAACACTTTAATTCCTTCACGTAGTCGAAATACTACGACGTTCCGATGTTTCTAGGTTATTGAACGACATTCATCTTACTAACACATAATAATAACAAATAATATAATTTTATTCATTATTTAATTAGATAAAATTATTTTACAATCGATCCAAATTTCTCGGTCGTTACATTCTTCCCCCCTTATAAAGATTCTGTCCCCAGAATCTCGTCTTACATTACACAAATAACTGAGGGTAATCCTTCCTTATCTTTTCTTTCAATTCCCACGTTGCTTCTTCGGCATCGTGATTCTTCCATAACACCTTTACAGAAGGTATAACTTTGTTCCGCAGAACTTGCTCTTTTCTATCGATAATTTGAATTAGCATCTCTTCGTACGTTAAGTCCTTCTCGATATAAATAGGCTCACACTCTATTACGTGCTTATTGTCGAAGTCGGGATTTTTATTTGTCCCTTTTCTATTCTTGTTCTTTGGTGTTCTCATGTTAGGTGAGATTTGTTTGAAAAAACAAGTGAAAAAGGTCTGACATGTATATGTCGACGATTTAACTGTAAGAGTCGTCAGTTGGTGTTTTTAACTGGTTGCACCAACCCAACCAAGAAAAGGTTTACACATTTACCCAGTGATGTGACACTGCTAAACGGGTCTGTGAAACTGAGATTCATTTGGGTTCGGGGGCTTGATTATGCGAAAGGAAGGTGTTAGGCACCCCCCGACATCCGTGTTACCACGGTGACTGCCACTTTTCAAGAAACTATTATATGAATGTGTGTGTGTGTGTAGGTCAATGTGCTGTTATTTGGAAGCAGTGTGAGGCCTCGTTCGCACCTATATACAAAGGGTTTGAATTTGTATGAAAAATTCAGTTTTAAATAAGATATAGGAATGATGTTTTGTAAAAGAGGTTTTTCAGACCCTGTGCTCAATAGTAATTGATGCCTTTGATACTTCCATTTTATTATTAAATGTTTGGCTTGGTTCCTTTTTTTTTGAGATGCAAAGCATCATCGAGAAAATAATATATAGCAGTGTCGAACTCCTTATGGGCATGAAAGACATCTAAGGAAATTCAAACACCGTGAATAATTTACAAGTCGCATACAATGAAAAAATGTCCATCACGGAATCAATCTAGATTCATGAGACCTCAATCTGTGATCACATGATTCCTAGGCTCACATGATGTCGCGATTTATATGAAAAACAGTAAGCAGTTATATATATAAAAGTTGTAAATATATATATATATAGACATGATCAACCACCACGAAGCACCTCTGTGGGGGATCAAAAATGTAAATAAAGCAATAAATGCAATCAACCGCCACGAAGTGAACTCCATATGGGACTAAATGTAAAGAAAGCAATAAAAACGATCAACCGCCACGAATTAAACTCCAGGTGGGAACGAATGTAAATAAAGCAGTAAAAGGCCACGAAGTAAACTCCATGCCTAACAGAAATGTAAATATATATATATAAGCGGTAAACGTACAGGATATATATCGATCCCTACTCAGCTTTATCATTTCAAATGATTTATCGATATATATATATATATATATATATATATATATATATATATATATATATATATATATATAAAGAAGTAAACGCATTTGATATAAAACTCAGGGCTCATCGAATAGAGTTCGACAACACTTTATAAATGTATATATATATATATTGGCTATATGTATATACACAGCTGTGTATTACACAGTATGGTTATGATGACATAATTTTTGGGCTATAGCGATGGTAAATTGTCGCCATAGCCCAGAATAGCTATGACGACGGGTGAAATCGTCGTTATAGCCCAAAAAACCATCACCATAGCCTACTGTGTAATACATAGCTATGTACATACATTTTTCCCTATATATATATAAGTATATATATTCAAATAGGAATGAAAACCATGGACCGAAGTCCGGGCATACACACACAACATGACTCTCAATGTGAAGAAGAGTGTGTGTAAATATGAAGAGAAAGGCTTTATAGTGTGTAAGAAGGCTTATAGTGGGCTGCCAAAGAAGACTTCTATAACTTTAAGTGGATGAACACTCGGCTCCTGTCAGTAAAAATATAGCTATATGTGAGCTCACAAGTGTTTAAAATGAGAAAGCAGTCAATATAAGGTGTATACAGAGAAAATTGGACAGGGTTTCCTCGCCTATTTTTTTCTTGAATATGGCCACCCCAAGCCCTATATTATAGAGCTGGGAGCCGCAGGTGTACCTGTGGCTACCCGGGGTACCCCGAGCTCCGCGTGTCCCGCCGTCTCAAAGTACATGCACGTGTGCAACGTGATGTCTGCTTGAACTTGCAGAACTTTAATCTGAGCATCCGATTGAGGTGTACAAGACCTGTTTCGGACTGCTGTTATCGAGAGCTACGAAATGACATGAGATTAGAGGTTGTACAAAGTCAGGAAGATGGAACTATGTCCTATCTCTTCAAGCTTCAAATTTTATCCAGTGTTCTGCCTTACGTAGTAGTCACTCGGGATTGTAACTACTTGGTTCTTATGGGACATTTTGTGTAGAATGTATGTTGAATGTTGTTTATTGAGATAGCAGCGTGTGGGGTTGAGGTGGCAATTTGATGATTTTGCCCTTCACCAAGGTTATCTCCGATTTTGGCAGATAATTCACACGTTGCTCAGGGTTATCTCTGAGATTGGGCTGCTGCAAGTGTTGAATGCCCTCAGGCTTGTCTCTAAGATGTGCCTGTCCTCCCGGGGTTATCTTCGGGTTTATGAATTGAGTACCTCGGTGTGAGTCCCGAGGTTGAAGCTGACTGTATGAGTTAAAACGAGCATCTCCAGGGTTATCTCCAAGGTTGATATTGTCTTTCCCGGTGTTGTCTCCGGGATTGAGACTGTACATCTCGGGGTTATCTCCAAGATGAATCGGCCTTCTTCGGTGGAATTTTCGGTATTTTCACTGCTTTCCCAGGGGTTATCTCCGAGGTGGGAAAATGATACTCCTGGTGTGTTTTCCGGGGTTGAGATTGAACTTCCGGTGGTATTTCCCGAATTAAGGTGAGCTGTCTTTCAGGGTTTTATCTAAAATAAGATTCTGCACTTCCTACAATGTTAGTAACAGGTAGGCAGAAAATTTCAAGTGTCTACAGATGCCCCTCTTTATCATATTCATGCAATGCAATGGCATGGATAAGATAAAGAATATTAGACACTTGAAATGCAACAAGATGATTATGATGCAATGCATAACAGCATGATGCAAATGTATGTGGTTTGTTGGATTGTCTTCCAACATGGTGGGATGATTGCTGGCTCCCTGTTGCTTCTACCGGGGGCAGAAATAAATAACCAGCTTGATGAACTGTCTTAGACGCGTGATCCATAGCTACTAGGAATATCTAGGATTGTTGACGTTGGGGTTATCACCAAATTCTTGAATCCTTAATACAGACTTTATCCTGAAGATGCATCTCTCATGTACAAGAGATTCTGTGGGGATAAGGCTTTGTCTGTTGAGGATGCGTATAACATATTCCATCATTGGTCCTCCCCGATGAGGATGTTCTTCCCTAGTGTGTATCGCCAAGTCTTTCCGCTGCTCTGTTGGAGTTACTGCCAACGGTCAATGTTGTCAGGGTTTCCTAACCTTCGTTGACATGTGCATCAACGGATGATATCCCTGCTGGGGATAATGTCAAGGTTGCTTGACCTTCATTGAGGTGTACATCAATGGTTAAAAATTTGTGGCACCCCCGCCGGGGAAAATGTTTTAGGGTTACGACCCTGAACTAACTACATCGGACCATTGTGAGGTATTGCTGAATGTAGTTTGTAATAGCTGAGATCATTGGTATAGTGTACCCTGTGTTTGGGCGAAGACCAATGAGTGTTATGTAAAGCCAAAGTTTGGCCCGTGAAAACCAGGATTTTAGGCTATTCTGCTCAATCGTGTAGCGTTTTTATTCCTGATTTGGCCGTTTCAACTTGTAAGAACTCCTTTGCAACTTGAACTGGACCGAGCCGGAGGGGTGGGACCCATATAGGTTTATCGCAGGTACACCTGTAGTAGGCGTATGTGGACCTACGGCCAACCGTGAATGTCCTTAAATGGGCTGGTTGCTTTCCCAAGTCATTTTCAAGCTGCGTCGCGAAGGAAATCTGAGAGCTCCTCTTCAGATCTGCTGATTTTGGACGACTTTCTGTAAATTCTGTCACCGTACAAGTGTTCTACACTGTCCTAGTAACGTATGAATGTCTTCTTTTCTAGTTTTTATCAGTTGGAAAATGAAATATCACATGAAATGCATCAAAACACATAGTAGTGATTATGCATGCTGAAATGACTTGTTAAAAAATATTCAACATAGTAAATGGTAGTATTAAACCAAGCTGAACATAATGATGTGAAAAAATTTAAATTTTGAGATAGTCAAATTGACACATTTTTCTGCTATTTCTTATCCTATTTGAGGACAAATGAGCAAAGGTGAAAAAAGCAAAATAATCCTGGTAATTAGGCTACTCTTATGGATTTTTTACTTTAATATACTGATGCATGTAGGATGTTTATGACTATGGGTAGGTGTGCTACTGAATGGCCACCAAGTCATACCTATGTGCATGTGGATAGTCTTATTTATAAAGGGGACTATGGCAAAAAAAATTCAAAATATAGGCATTGGGTAGTCATGCATTTTTAACTCTACTGTAGATGTATGTTAAAATAATGCATGCATGCATGTAGTCATAAAACTACATTTTGAAAAGCTCCAGATAAGAATTTACCACACCCTTTTTAAGGTGATTTAGAGACTTGTTGTCCAGATATATGGATCTGAATCAGCCGAGTAGTTCCCGCAGGACAACTTCAGGTGTACTGAGGAGAGCTTCTGAAGTTCCTCGGCCCCATTCTGTTAGACAGCCTCGTCTTTTGGGGGAGGTGGTGATACATCCTGTCCGAGTGGATGTACCAGATGTGGAGGACGAGGAGGAGGATGTACCAGTTGAGGTTCCCGCTCCTGCTGCACATGTTCCCCGTAGGGACCTCTCGAATATTCAAGTGGTGAACCCAGAGCTTCTAGGTGATTTGAGTCGACATCCCTCAGTTTACTTGCATACAAATGAGGTACAAAGCTAGATGTTGATCTTCTTTCTTTCCAATTGATGACGAGTAAAGGGTTCTCATGTTGATCTGCTTTGTGAAGTAGGTTCCTGGCTTTACACAGCCTAGAGGGAACTGGTTTAGCATTTACTCTATGTACCAGGCTCTGCATCCTGACTATAGAGTGATCATGCATGACTGGGGATTTGGGGCATTCTTTTCCATCCTTCCCCGTCGTTGTCCCTGGGGTTACCTCAGGGCATTGTCTGAGTGTTGGTTTCACCAGACTCAGTCACTCCATTTGTTGGACTATGAGGTGATAATTATGCTGATGGATTGGCAGTTTATCACAGGTATGGAGTTTGGAGGGGCATCAGTGCCTTGTACGACAGATATTACCCTGACTGCCGTCAGATCCTTGCTAGGAGTTCCGGCAGAGGCTCTTAAGGGCAAGAATGTTCGTACAGGTCCTTTGAGCATAGGTGCTATAAGCGGGCTGTTGAGTGAGCCCATACCCGATGATGTGAGAGTCAGGGATCGCATTCTTTGGTGATTGTTCTTGATGATCATTAGGGGCTGCTTCATAGCTGATAACTCTTCTACGCTTCTACATGTGGACCATATTGGAGAGTATGATGGGGTTCCTACACCTTTGCCTATTTCCTTAGGGGGAATGTGCATGCGTTCACAGGGCTTGACAGAGGCTTGGCTAGGATTTTACCCATTTCTGCTAGTGAGTATTTCTCTTGTAATTTCCCATACACAAGTTAAGAGTGTTGACTGACAGCAGATGTTTGCCTTTGTGTTGGCAGTTTTGGGCCTATGAGAGGCTCTCATGCTTACGTCTGGTGAGTGTTTTAGGATTAGATACCTACCCACGAGGATGTCGATAGCATCATTCCATACTGGTGGAGGTCCCTATAGCTGAGGATTCACTCATTACCGCCTACAGCTGGAGTTGTTGACAGCTGATGTCATCACATGGATTCCCTATTCAGGGGAACATTTGAGCATTGGTTTTGAGGATGGGTACCCGACTGGTGTCGAGTACATGATTTCAACCCATAGGATTTCTCTCTTCATAGATGGAGGATGAGAGCTCTATTTGGGAGAGCGTACTATCAGGAGCACCATAGGACAGATTTGTATACCGATCTTGCCTCCTACCAGGCATTATTGGCCTATTTTGCAGTCACCCGTCATTGATATCCCATTGTTGGGTGTTGACGGTTTTACATTATCAGGGTCCCTACACTCAGGAGATATTCCAGCATTGGTGGTTCCCCCGTACCATTGGAGCCCATACCCGCGCCACTCAGTTCATGGGGGATATGGTTCTTGGATCCATGATGATGACGGATTGGCTAGTCTGTGTCAGAGATCTGACTCATTTGACACAGATTGACAGTTTGACCCAGCAGTTGGACCGAGCATATTTCTTTATCCTAAGCACTTGGGCGTAGATGCTTGAGGCGCGATACTTTTGATCCTTCCAAATCTAACGCCGCCCCTCGAGTAACCCATATGGCTTTGCAGCGCAGATCCTCCTCAGTATAGGCCTCGACATCCCCGTGGATAGAGATCCAATGACTCGGGAGGAGTTACATCGTGGGCAGGATTGATGATGTAGACATTGACACCATTGTCTTCTTCTGGTGTATATTCTCGTTATCTCTTTTGATAGGCCTCTGTTAGTCACTAGGTGGCTTTCCCCCATTCTCGCTATATCTTTTGATAAGCCTCTGTTAGATGTAGGGCGTATGTGCCCCATTTCCCTATTTTTTTAGCTGTACAGAGATGTATTAGATGATGATATACTTAGGAATGTATGTACAATTTTCCATTCCCTATATCATATTGCCATCTATTGTTTATCATGCATGTATTTTGTTATGCATATGTATGTATGTCTATAGATATTCAGCATTGACCACTGGTTGGTCTTATGACACGGCCCGTACAGATGTCTTCTTTGACAGTTAGCCGTATTGATCATACTCCACCAGTATTGGTGGCATCCCGTCTGAGATAATGGTATGATAGTATGTCACCTTCAGACAGGGTGACTATAGATCAGTTATTACAACATACTATGACTCTCCTGATGTTTTAGGTTCCCGTAGGCTTCATAGAGGGTATGCTGGAGCATTGGATACTGGAGAGGCAGGTTTTTCAGTTTGGTATCCATGAGTTGACTCCTACTCTGGAGGAGTATGCACGGTTGATGGAACTACCTTTAGACAGACCTTGTGCGCATATGGCCATCAGCGACATGAGTCAACAATTTATGACTCTCACCGGGATGAGGCGTAGAGTTATGAAGGATGAGTTTACCTCCGGTCACGTTGTATTCTAGCATTTTTTGATGGACAGATTTGGATCTGAAGATAGTTACACAGGGAAATCCGGGGATTTCACCATGCCGGAGGATCATTGGCACTCGGCCATAGTAGATATATTGCTACTGTGCGTATTATCATATGTATACATGCCACATTACATGGATGAGCTATAAATTGGCATCATCATGGCAGTGAGAGTTCTCAGGGAGGGTCACACCATTGTACTGATGATCATCGCAGAGACGCTGAGGTTAGCAACATATTGCAGCACTTACCCTGCAGGGGTATTCATAGGCAGCTCGGTCATGTTGTACGTGCATCTGGTTTATGTCGCACTTGAGACCGATTGGCACTTTCAGACGACATGAGTATTGTTTCACCCATGATATAGCCATGTCGTACTCCTTTCAACTTGCGGAGTGTACAGATCCTGCATCTTGGTCCACTTTCCTGGCAGGGATTGGAGATCCGTTTGATATCTTGTCATGTACAGGGCTCAGCTCACCCTACAACTTCATTACTCATGCTCCGGGCATGGATTATCTCCCTCTGGCTGGTTTGAGGGGCATGACTACTTATCACCCATTGGTTGTGATGTGTCAGTTTGACTAGTTCCAGGATTTTCATCCTTTTGAGGGGACATTGAGTAAACGCTTAGCGTCCCACCACTTATCAGTAGAGGACAGATCCAGGTTGTATGCCTGTTGGGATCAGCGTGAGCTAGCTGCGATTTCTGTTAGCCATCCGGGTTGTTTTACAGAGTATTTCGCATGGATGGCGACAGAGACGGCATTGGCTATGGCAGTATCCACAGTGTCGGGTATTGATTCCGACGATAGGGAGCCCATAGAGGAGACTGATATTCCCACTGAGGAGGAGTTGACTACTGGGTTGCCAACAGTTGTGATGGATTCTCCCAGTACGAGTGCTACTGTGATTCAGCATTCAACACAGTATCTAGAGCAGAGTCTTCATTTGATGACCTTTGAGAGAGATCAGGCTAGGGCCTTAATGTTGACAGCTCTTGATGGGAGAGATGTCGCTTTATTGGTGAGAGATGTGATTGTAGCTCAGAGAGACACCGCTATTGAGGAGCGGGATGATGCCAGATCAGCCAGAGATGCAGTGATGGTTGAGCGGGATGCTGCCCTATCTGCCCGGTATGTAGCCATTGCAGACAGTACTACAGTGAGATCCCTCACCTCTGGCATAATTTTCGAGATGAGTGCATATATCGATGAGCATCATGTCACCATGCAGTTAGCCTCGAACTTGTTAGCTCATATAGATACCATTGGGCAGGAGCTTGCAGCATTACCTCCTTCTTCGGAGAGAAATGCTATGTTAGATCAGATAGTCTGCATATATACAGATCCGTAGATAGACTTGTATTTTCCTGTACAGACTAGCTTAGCCATTTTGTCATGTACAACATATATGTATATATCAAACAACATTATATATGGTAGGGAAATATATTTTGATCACTTCCCTTTTAGTTGTGCCTTAATACTTTCTTGATATTTGCCTTTTTCTTTAGGGCTTGTGATCTTGATGCATTCTGAACTCATCCTTGATGTGTGGACATTGAGATGTCGCAGGATCTTTTAGAATGGATCATTGATCTGTGTATATCCCTAACATCTTTGGTGTCTTGGGACTGGTTTCTGTATGGAAATGTGGAGATGAGTGTAGCTTTTCCCCTCTGAGATTGATTGCACCATAGATGGTCGCCAATAATCCTATTTAAGAGGAGCCTAGTTAATTCCATCTCTTATGGATTGGAGTTGCTTTTTGAGGCACAACCGCAGCTTAGATGGTCGTCAGATCTCCTATTTGTAAGGAGAGGTCAGGTAGTTCCATCCCTTTGGTCTGAAGCCGATGAAAAAAATGGTGGATTGAAGTTTGATCCCAGTACCGTTGACAAGTCTTTGTGTTTTGGTAGGGGGTTAGAATGAACCATAAATGGCTACCTACGTACTCTTATTGAAGAAGAGATCAGGTCTGTGTAGTTCGAACCTGGTGTAAGAGGTTCAACGTTGAATGTAAAAAGGGTGTAGGAATGTTTTTGTTGTTTTTGTTTATGTAGAGAAAGGGTAGAAATGTTTTTTTTTATTTTATTGCTTTATTATGACCGGGCCATATAGAATATGGTTGCCTACGTACTCTCGGGTATCATAGAGATCAGGTCGACGTAGTTCGCCCCTCAGGACGATTTGTAGCCGAAGAAAAGTTTGAATCCCATGTGCAGGCTAAACTGCAGGGGAAAGAAAGTTTGATCCCATGTTTGGAACAAACTGCAGGTGTGAAAAAGTTTGATCCTAAGTTCAAGACAAACTGCAAGTGTGAAAAATTTTGATCCTATGTTCAAGACATACTGCAGGTGTGAAAGGTTCAATCCCTGGTGGGATAACCTAAATTGTATGAAAGATTTGAAATGAGGTGAAACTAGGCTGCTGGCTTGAAGAGTGTGTTTCCCTGAGGGGCAGAAGAGCATGAAGAAGATTTTGTATGTAAGAAAGGGTTAGAAAACCTGAATAACTGGTGATCTGATGATCCAAAACCAGGATGTTTACTTGATGGTATCCTCAGACATAGTAATGTTTCACAGTGTCCGAGTTGATGAATTGTGGAAATTCATCGCCGTCCATTTCCTGTAATCTGAGTGGGCCTCCTGTCAATACCTCCTTGACAACAAATGGGCCCTCGTAGTTTGGAGCGAATTTTCCCTTAGATTGATCTTGGTTGTCAATGATCTTCTTCAAAACCAAGTCATGTTGTTTAAACCGTCGTTGCCGGACTTTTCTATTGTAGGATCTGGCGATCTTTTGTTAATATAACTGACAATGGAAGATAGCCGTGATTCGCCTTTCGCCTATTAGAGACAATTGGTGATATCTGTCTTGTAACCATTGGTCTTCATCCAGCTGAGTGTCCATCAACACTCTGAGGGATTCCATTTCAACCTCTATGGGAAGTACTGCTTCCATCCCATAGGCTAATGAGTAGGGGGTTGCCCCAGTGGAAGTACGCTTTGAAGTTTTGTAGGCTAATAAAGTCAGAGGCAAGATGTCAGGCCATCCTTTGTGATTAGAGGACATCTTCTTGATGTTTTTATTAGCCGCTTCAACAACACCATTCATCTTTGGACGGTAAATGACGGAGTTAAGGTGTTTGATGTGGAATTTACTACATAACTCCTCCATCATTTTGTTGTTGAGGTTCTTAGCATTGTCTGACACAATTACCTTTGGTTGTCCATATCAACAAATGACATTGTTTCTGATGAAAGAAATGATGACTTCTTTGGTAACCCTAGGGAAGGAGGCTGCTTCTACCCACTTGGTGAAGTAATCAATCATGGTGAAGATAAACTGATGCCCATTACTGTCTTTGGGCTTGATGGGCCCGATCACGTCCATTCCCCACATTAAGAAGGGCCAGGGCGAACTCATATTATGGAGTTCCCTTGGAGGGTAGTGGATAGCATTCTCATGAATTTGGCATTGATAGCACCTCTTACCATGATCATCACAGTCAGCTTTAAGCGTAAGCCAGTAATGCCCTGTTTTGAGGATCTTCTTAACAAGTAAGGGTCCACTTATGTGTGGGCCACATACTCCACCATGGATTTCATCCATGAGCCTCTAAGCTTGGTCTTTTTCTAGACATCTAAGGATTCCTAATCCTGCATCTCTTTTGTAGAGTGCATCTCCGCTCAGGTAGAATTTCATAGCCATTCGATGGATCCGCCTTTTTTCAGTCAGGCTCGCCTCAGCGGGTGTATATCCATCTCACAGATACTCCTTGATATGCTGATACCAAGGTTGTTGGATGGGAGGTAGCTCATCCGATACTTCTCCAATGTAATTCCCATAGGCTGGAGCCTTTTATAGGGCAATTGGGATGCTTGGCATGTTTTCCTTGTCATGTATGTTGATCAAGGAGGACAAAGTTGCTAGCACATTAGCAAAGTCATTCCTATTCCGAGGAATATGGAGGAAGTTTACTTCTTTGAACTCCGAAGCCATCTGTAAAACTTGCCTATGGTAAGGCAACAAATTTAGCTCTTTGTTTTGATAGATTCCCGTGGTTTGTTTGATTACCAATTCTAAATCCCCAAAGATAGTTATCCGTCTGATACTCATTGATTGGGCAAGTTTCAGTCCCATGATACAGCCTTCATACTCAGCTGTGTTGTTGGTGCTAACAAACTGTAATTTGACGACGACGGGATACTGCTCCCCCGTACTGGTCACTAGAAATGCTCCAGCTCCAGAACCTTCTATGTTAACAACTCCATCAAAATACATTTTCCACGTGTGGCATGCATCGTACTGATGGTGTTGCTGAATTGCCATAACCCCTTCATCGGGGAAGTATGTTTCTAAGGGTTTGTAATCCCCTGTGGGTATGGCGACCAGTTGATCCACTATTCCTTGTCCTTTAATGGACTTTTGCGTCACGTAGACGATGTCAAATTGTTGCAGAATCAACTGCCATTTGGACAGCCAACAATTCAATATGGGCTTACTGAACACGTATTTGAGAGGATCCACGTGGGATATGAGATGGGTTGTGTGACCATGGAGGTAATGTTGTAACCTCATGGAAGCCCATGCTAAAGCACAACAAGTCTTCTCAATCAGAGTGTACTTGTGTTCACTACTGCTGAATCTTTTGTTGAGGTAATACATAGCTCATTCTTGGCCTCTATCATCTTTCTGTCCCAGCATGCAGCCATGGCATTGTCATTAATGAACAGGTACTTGAACAGGGGAACATCATCCCTAGGAGGTACCAAAACAGGAGCATTAACCAACTACTCTTTGATTATAAGGAAGGCTTTCTGATACTCATCATTCTATTTCATGGAGGAGTTCTTCCTTAACATCTTGAAGATGGGCTCACAGGTTGTTGTGAGTTGAGAAATAAACCTGCTAATGAAGTTGATTCTTCCCAAAATCCCCGTATTTCCTTCTCTGTCTGAGGAATGGGCATTTCTTTGATGGCCTATATTTTGGTGGGATCCAGCTCAATCCCTTTGTGGCTAACTAGGAAACCTAGCAACTTACCTGATTTAACACCAAAGGCGCACTTGGATGGATTCATCTTCAAGTTCTACTTACACAACCTGTTGAAAAGCTTTCTGAGATGGTCTAAGTGGTCTTCCTCCCTTTGGGATTTGACAATGATATCGTCCACGTAGATCTCTATCTCTTTGTGCATTAAGTCATGGAAAAGAGCCATCATAGCTCGCTAATAAGTTGCTCCGGCATTGATGAGGCCAAATGACAACCGTCTATAACAAAAGTTTCCCCAAGGCGTGATGAAAGCAGTTTTCTCATGATCCTCCTCAGCAACCATAATCTGATGATACCCCGCGAAGCAATTCGCAAAGGAGTATATGTCGTATTGAGCAGTATTGTCAATGATAATGTGGCTAAATGGCACGAAAAAGCTATCCTTAAGGAAAGCTTTGTTCAGATCCCGGTAATCCACGCAAACTCACTCCTTTCCTCCTGGTTTAGGCACGGGGACTATATTTGATAGCCATTCAGGGTATGTAGACACCATGATGATACCTACCTGAAATTGTTTCACAATTTCTTCTTTAACCTTTAAACTCCACTCAGGTTTCAATCGCCTGAGCTTTTGCCTGACTAGCTTGAATCCCTCTTTAATGGGAAGGCAATGTAGGACAATGTCAGTGGACAAACCCACCATGTCTTCATGAGACCATTCAAACACATCCTGGAATTGGGTTAGTAGCGCAACCATGTTATTCCGTTGGTTTGGAGTAAGGTCTGAACCAATCTGGATTAGCTTAGGGTTTTCTAAGGTTCTAAGATTGAAAGAGGTGGTTTGATCAAATTTAGGTTTAGGGTTGTCTTCGACCTATTCCTTAATGTCCTGAGGTATCTTAATGTCTTCTTGTACTTCTATCAAGTCCGAGTCCAACTTTTCATCAAAGTTATAGTCCTTATGGAGAAAAGGCACCTCATCAGCAAGTATAGGCACATCTAAATTCAGAGTCCTGAAATAAAATATGCTTTCACTTAATATATGAACTGTTTAATCATACAAAAGTGTTAGCATGTACTGATAAAACAACTGCTAATACTGTACAGAAAAGTAAGCAGTTAAAGTTATCTATAGGGTAGATGGAATTTCTGCCCGTTTTACCCTCATCGACTAATGCATGGAGTGCTGCTCTAATTGTCGAGGGTAAAGTCCTGATGCACTGCAGTGATGGAGGGGCTATCATCATCCTCCTTCTCCCTAATAATGACCATGACATCTGGGCTATCATCATCTAGGGTGTATCTGTTTGTATGCTCATCATGGACAATGATGCGTATGCCTGACATCATCATGGCGATGTCTTGTTTACGTTTCTGTTCCCTTTCTTCCACTTCGGGATCAGGAATCAAAACCTCTTTTGCTTTAACCGGTATCGGTTAGGGAAATAGCATAGCCATAAAATGGGTTGACACCTTTACCGGAGACTGTACAAACTCAGGATTTACAGGTGGAGAAAATTGCCTTGTGGCTAAAGTTGAAGGAATCTGTTTGTGCTTATGAGGATTCTTGTGACTGGAGCTAGTAGAATAGCCTAATCCAGCTGTTCCTATTTGACTGGGCACTTGAATCGGGTGCTTAATACCCTGATGATCTTTTCCCAACCCTTGTCCAGGTTGATGACCCAATGACATCATTTCTTGAGTGGCCGACATTACCTCAGAAAAAATCTTGGGTATGAGAGGTGGTGCCCCAATGGGATGGTAATGAGTGTTGCTCACCTCCAGGGCATGGAAACTGACCGGCTCAACTTCTGAATTGAAGTTGATTAGTGGCATGTGTAACAACCCGATATTTTCTATACAAATAAATTAGAAATTTTGCGTATAATTTTTTTTTTTATATTTTAAATATGGGGAATATGTGCCAAGATAATGTGTGTATGTATTTATGTGATATATTTATTACATGAATAATTTTAAATAATTTTATTTTAGAATTATTGATTATTATAAATTATATTCTTATAACAATTAATTTTATAGCAGAAATGTTTTTATTAATTATTTTCCATGAAAATATAATCATATATTATTTATATAATATATGGAATGATTTTAAATTATTATAATAATTATTTTAATATATGAATTTTGTTTAGATTATTAAGTTAATTATTTTAACTTAATTAATAATGTTAAGTATGATGAGATAAATCGAGATATGGAATCCAAACCCTAATTTTAGATTTTGATCTAGAATGAGAATAATAATATAATATTATTTATATTTTGATTTTCAGTCTATAATTATATCTTTATATGTATGTGGATCCACAATGATTGGTCAATTATGGTGTATTATGTCAAACCCTAGTTTTACTGTGGGAAACCCTAATTGAAACTCAATTGTGAGTTCAAGACTAATATATAACTGTGTTGTATGATTTTGCGATTAACTAGGTCAACCCTAATTAGCATTTATATATATTAATTTCTTGAAATCCTAATTATTAAGTATAAATCCTAATTGTGATTTGGTAACCCTAATTACCAAAAATTATAAACCCTAATTGATAAATTAGCAAGGATAATTATAATTATTATATAATAAACCCTAATGTTCATGTATGATTAGAACCTAATCAAATTAAGAAAACCCTAATTATAAATTTTGCAACTAATTATATTTTATTTTAAACCCTAAATAAACAATTTGGGAAACATATATTAAAATTGTTAGACTATGATTATTACATGGCCCAAAACAATTATGGGAGAAGCCCAAAAGAAATCAAGTTCAAGCCCAAACTTAGTCCACATAATTAAGGGTATTTTAGACCTTTGATTTATCTAATTTATGCATTAAAATAATAGCTAAATAAAGGAATTAGTGGTTGGCCACAATAGGCCTTTTAAGGCAACAAATAAAGCTAATCAAGTTCCTTAAAATGGTAACTCTTACATCAAGTACATGTGTGTCAATTTCCCATTGGTTGAAAATCTACTTAGCACCATTAATCACATGATTAGGCTTAATTGGAAGAGTAAGGAGTTTTGTCTAATGGACAACAAGAGTATGGAGGATAATAGCCAAAACCCACATTTGCTAGACTACTATATATAGATTGTGAGAGAGAAAAAGTGTTCATTTTATCACATTCGTCCAACCTTCACTCCATTAAGACCCTCTCTCTCTAGCTCACGAAATTTCTAAGTATACCAGTCCCAAATCAAAGCCCCACGTTTACCATTAACAAATCACAAGATCAGATTCATGAAATCAAAGCTTAAAGGTATAAAACCCTAGCCATGAAATCTGTCCAATAATCTGTTGTTAGATGTTGTTATTTTTGTGTTAAACATGTTAGATATAGTCTATTATGATGATCTGGGTTGGTATTATATAGATCCATATCATCTAAGTCTTCAAATTTGAGTTTTAAGAAAATCTGGAAAAGTTCAATCTGTGGTCTGACAACGAATGTCAGTGGCCACAGACTCTTGTTCGTTTATGATTTTTGTTGTTTTTAAGTTGTTATGTGTAGCTTGTAATGTGGTCTTTAATCTGCAAAAAGAATCAGAGTCATTTGATGTATAGATTGGTAGTTATTAACGGTCAAAATCCATTGATCGACATTGACCGGGCCTTTTCTGGGCAGCCCAGAATCTATGAACAAGCGTCTAACAAGATATTTAAGGCTCTAGATCTGTCAGGTTTTTGATGTTTTGAGTTTGTTGTTGAATCTATGTTGTAGTATATTATGTAAGCTGTTGATCTATGCTTTTATTACATCTCGATATCAAGTATGTTGGAATCTGTGGTTTGGTCAAAAGTAGGCCATCCTACCATATTCTCTGCTTTCGAAATTTCCGAAACCTAAGCTTTCTTTATTTCGACATGGGTTGGCCGGTTAGGATCTGGTTAATGTTTTGTTGTTATGGTTATGTGTTGTATTAGATCTATAATATTACATGTTGGCTACAATCTAGACGTCTTAAATCACTTAAACATTAAAAGGTTAGCAAGTTGTGGAAGCCCAATGGGGGCCGAGTCGAATCGTTCTTCATTTCGGTAACCTGTAAAATGAAGAAACGATCTGTACTCTTTAACATCTTTAGAGGCTCAAATCTCTCTTGTGTTATGTGTTATGATCTTTTTTGTTGTTGGGTCATGTAGACGTGCACTAATACTACATGATCCAGTTCATAGTTTGTCTAGAAACACTTTGTGTTAAGATTGGATCTTGTCAAAGTAGCTTACTCAAGTCGTAAAATGAGTTTTCCGGGTTTAAGTAAGAACACGAAGAACACCTACTGTTGACAGTTACATAAGCTATAGGTGGTCTTTAGCGACGCTTATTTATAAAATTATATTTTCATTAAATAATTACGAAAATTAGTTTTTAATTATTAAAAATACATAATAAATTATTAAAAATTATTTTAGAGTTTGAAAAATAGTTTTAATTATTTTAATATATTTTATAAATATTTAATATTTTTGAAATATCAAAGGTATTTAATTTATTTAATTATATATTAAATAAATTATTTAAAAATAGTTTTAATATTTTAAAAATCATTTAAAACTATATTATAGAATGAGAAAATATTTGAAGTTATTTTTATGACTTTTAATATTTTGTGATGAAATTTATTAATTAATTAATATTAATGATAATTTAGTTATTTAATAAATGAATTAAATAAATAGATTAAAAATGATTTTATTATATTAAAATCATTTTAAATAATAATAAGGTATTTAAGAATATTTGAAGTTATAAAATATAACTTTCAATATTTAAAGGTGAATTTCATTAATTAATTATTATTAATGATATTAAGGTTATTTAATAATTATATTAAATACATTAGTTTAAAAATGATTTTAATATTATAAAAATCATTTTAAATGAAAATAAAGTGTTAAAAGATATTTTAAGTTAAAAATATAACTTTCAATTTTTAAAGGATAATTTCATTAATAATTTAATATTAATCATATTTATTTGATATTAATGATATTAAATTAATTTAATAATTATATTAAATAAATAGTTTAAAATAGTTTTATTGATTTTAAAATCATTTAAAAAGGATATAAATGAATTAAAAATATTTTAAGTTATACTTAATCGACTTTTAATATTTTGATAAATGGTACATTAATATTTAAATATTAATGGTAAATATTTATAAATGATTTTAAAATGTTTTAAAAATTATTTAAGGGTAATATTAATACTTTAAAAATATTCTAAGTTATTATAAATAACTTTAATATTTTGGCAATGGTTTTATTAATAGTTAAATATTAATGATAATAGAATTGTTTGATATTTAAATAATTTTATAATGATTCCGGTATTTAAAAATTTATGATAAATTTTAATAAATGTTTATTGAGTCATTTAGAATAATATGACTGATATTTACAGATATTGAGTTACAGAATAGAGTCTTAGACTCGATAATTACTTCGATAAAGTCGGTTTTTAGAACATATTTTAGGAATTGATCTAGACTTAGATATTTTAACTGTATTAATGTTTGTTTGTGATGCAATGAATGTTGAACATGTGTGATAATGTGATTAGGTTATGTGCTGACTGTGAAATGCAGTTCTATATGTAATAGTATATTGTTCTAATCAAACGAATGATCTGATTAATGATAGGTCGTGATATAAAAGATAAAACTATGTTGCGTATTGTAAGCAGCGCATCAGGCAAGTATCCTACTGTTGATCGATTTCGCAATCAATGAATACGTGCAAGTATACACGGTCAACAAGTAATAAAGTGAAAGTGGAGTATCGTTCCCACGAGGAATTATTTAATAAAAATTACCAATTACTAACTCTTAACCAAATCAATTTTATTTAAACAATCGCAAATTGTGATTTTTCTAATTAAGAAAACTAAATTAATCAATTAAAACTAAGACTTTAACGAATGAATTCATATAAATAAAGATTAAGACTCCAATATCCCCAATTATGAACTATAAACCAATTATCCAATTATCCCAATTATTATGTCTCTCTTCAATTGTTAACAGAATTCTCAAGTGCCAAAAGCCCTTTCTCAAGTGATCATTTGCCTTCTATTTAACCTGAGATTAATTTTGCTATATCTCTATGCAAAACAATTGAATTAAACTCATTCTAACCCCAATTCCTTATGTGTTTCATGCGGCAAATAGATATTCTCATTCTATTCACAAACCTACTTATTCACCATGTGAAATAACTAAGTCACATGTCACCATGCCCAATTCTAACCTAGAATTCCTTTCTCAATTCCTTCTAGAGTAACAAGGTAATTACTGATCAGATAATTAATCAATAAGCATAAGGCAAGATGAACAATTCACGTCAACATAAATAATTGGAATAAATTAAATAACTAATTTATAGCCATAAAAGGTTCAATTAAAATCTTAATAAAAGAGTTAGTTCATAATTAATGAATTAAAACCAAGAATCCACAACTGAATAGACATTAAAAGATAAAAGTATGATAAGAGAAGAGAATAGAATGCATTTGTACGACAAAATGCGATGCTCCCTCTTGCTTCTTGCTTCTTGATCTTCAAATGTTCTTCAATTTGCTTCAATCTCCAATGGCTAATTAAGAACTAAGGTTTAGATTCTAATTTAATGGAGTGTTTAATCTAGTCTAATCTATGTAATCTCCCTTTATTTTATGTCTTACATCATGTATTTATAGGTTACAAGTCCAATTTTTAGCTTAGGAACAAACCCAATCCAATTTGGAGTCAAAAAGGTGTCAAAATCCACTCAAAAACGCGTCCAGGCCATCACCAAGCCCTTCCCCAAAGATCCCAAATACTGGGCTTAACGCTCAAACATTTGCTCCCCGATTGCCCCTTGCTGGGTACAAGTCTATTTTGGGCGCCGGTCTTCTTTTATATTCTCGACATTTTCTGCTCCGACGTCCTTTAGGAAAATGGCCATAACTTCTTCGTTTGAACTCCAATTTTGCTGATTCAAGATGATCCGGAAAGAGGAGAAGTAGATCTACAACTTTCATTCTTTGAGGTTTTCGAAATAAGGTACAGAGAAATATTCAAAGTTTGTTCTGAAGTGACTGCTATGTAAATGGCAAGCCGAAAAAGTGAATCTAGCCACCCCAAACGTCGATCCAAGTAACTTTTGTCCTAATTCCTACAAAACAACATAAAACATGCATTAATAGACATAAACACATAAAACCTTTTCTAAAAGACTTGAGAACAACAATAAATTAAGCCCCAATGTATCCAATTCATGTGTATAAAACTCACTCATCAAATACCCCCAAACTTAAACATTTGCTTGTCCTCAAGCAAAAACACAAAAGAACTAAAAATAAACAAAATAACTCAACTAAATGAATGCATATGCATGATCTACTTCCTAATATACCTATGAATCCAATAATAAATCAGTATGATATATAGCAACAGGCCTCAAAGATACCACGAGTACTCAAACAATATATCCAATCAAGTCAAAATCCATAACTCTAACCAATTAGTTAATCCAAACATGTCATCACCCATGTTGTGTGTGTGTGCTCGTTAACCATTCTAACCAACCACAATTCAAGATAATCACATAACAAACTTCTTAGAAGGAAAATTTCAGTTCCAATTCAATTACTTTTGTGAACATGACAACTCCGGTTAAAACTAAGCAATTACCAAGTCTTAAGGTAAATACAGGATTTATTTATACTTTTATTTAACCACGAGGGCATTTTTGCTCTTTCTCGTGTTTTATTCATTTTTTTTCTCATGGTTGTGCAATGTCTTATTCCCTTAGGCTTTTCAATGCTACCTTAACGAGCTTTCACCAACGACTCCCAAGCCATTAAGACCTTAGGCTGGGTGTAAAGACAATCCCCTCGGGCTTACTTTACTTACTCAAGTAACAAAGGCCACAAAACTAGACAAGCATGCCACGGTGTTTATTCTTTTTTTTCTTTTTCTGGATTTTGTATTCTTTTTTCTTCTTTTCAGCATTTCTTTTTTTTTCTTTTTTCTTTTTTTCATTTCTTTTCTTTTTTCTTTTTTTTGTATATATATATATCCCATAGATTCCCCCAAACTCAAGCTTTTACGTCATTCCAACCTTAACTGCCAGTTCACTAATTTTCTTAAATTTTAACAAAGATTTTCCCTCAGAAACAAATTATGAAACCCTTGAACCAAGTGGATTAAAACAGTTAAACTTTAAGTGCTAACCGGTTACATAAGTTTCAGACAGGCTCAGATTATCATCATGATTAAAATTAGAACTCATCATCAATTATCAACATTGTTCAAGTTAACATTTAATACCAATCTTATCATAGGCCGAGCTAATACCACACCAACCGATCACACAAATTCATGCAAAAAAATAAAAAAAATGCAATTATACTAATGCAACACAAATATGAATATGCAAATAACTACCATGTATTATATACGAACCTAAAAAAAAACAATGCTAACACAAAAAAAATGAACTACTATGCGGATAACTAACTATATGCAATACGACACTAAAATGCCCCCAAACTTAAACTAGACATTGTCCTCAATGACTAAGATAGAAAAATTAAAGGAGGACTTCCCTCGAAAATATAGCAATCTTCCTCCTTGTCCGCTAAGTTTGGAGAATAAGCTAGGCACATGGAACAAATTGGGCACCACACTTGAATTTGACTTGAATAACACAGAAACCATGATAGAAGAAATTTTATTAAATTCTAAGTAAATGCAAATTCAAAACTACTAATATAAAACTTAATAAAAACTAAAAATAAAAATTAAACTTGGGTTGCCTCCCAATAAGCGCTTGTTTTATAGTCTCTTCCTGACTTCTTCAATTCTCTATCCAATTCCCCTACGAAAATTGAGGAACCCTCCATCCATCAGTAGCAATGTCTCTTTTGGGAGGTTCCCATTAGCAAAAACCATTGAATTGAAGTCACCTAGCATGTTTAATGTCCAACAGCTAGGTGTTTTCTCCATTATGTCTATGATTAGATTGGGGCATTGAAGCTTAATAAACATAATGGAGTCTTCCTCTATCTTCTCCTTTTCATCCCACCATGACTCCACAACCCGTATTTCTAGCTCTTATGTCACAAAGAGCTTTCTTGAAGCATTTATATGACCGCTAATTGGGCATGGTTTTGCAAAATTGCCCGGATTCTTGAACATTGGTGGAGAAGGTACATGGGACACTAATGAAATCGGCTCATCTTCGTTGGTACTCAAAGTTAGATCTTTGCCGATCTCCTTTTCTTGGTGTCCAAATCTTTCCTCTCTTTCAACATCTCTATCATTTGGCACATCCGGTTCTTGATTTGGTTCGGCTCACCATTAGTCTCTTTATTCATGTCATACGGCCAAGTGTATTGAGGATTGTTGTTCAACGACGCATGTACTTTTGCCCCAATTGATTTTCCAGATTCTTTATCGACCTTTTACCTTGGCTTTGCAAATTCAACTCTATTTGATTAAATTTTTTCTCATTTTCCTCGTTCTTTTTTTTAGAAGCTCTAATAAGTTTTTCCAAGGCTTCTTCAAAACTTGATTTCTGATCGGGTTGTTGTGTCTGATTTTGAAATTCGGATGTATTTTATTGTCTCGGCGCTTGAGCTTGATTGTTACTCCATGAAAAATCTGTGTGATACCCCCAATCCTGATGATAGTTGTTGGGATAGACATAATTGTTGGGGTAATCACCACTATACTGTACCGGCTCAAAACTGATGACGCATTGATGACTCATATGATTTCCAGCACAATAATCACAAATAACCACCACACTTTGACAACGTTGAGCTTCAAAAGCTTCTAAACTCCTCGAAAGTGTCTTAATCTGTGCTGACAATGCAGAAAATGTATTAAGTCCATCAATTCCTGTTTCCCTTGGTTGAGTCATGTTCGTGTATGGCCATTGATACGCAAAGTCATCCATGGTACTTCGAAAAGAGAAAATATAGGAAGAGAATTAAAATAAAAATAAAATGTTTAAATTAAGACTAATTTGATTGAAATTAATATTGGTAAAAAAATATTAAACTAATCCCGAGATCAGCGGCGCCAAAAACTTGTTGATCAATTTACTTAATCAATGAATATGTGCAAGTATACACAATCAACAAGTAATAAAGTGAAAGTAGAGTATCGTTCCCACGAGAATTATTTAATAAAAATTACCAATTACTAACTCTTAACCAAATCAATTTTATTTAAACAATCGCAAATTGTGATTTTTCTAATTAAGAAAACTAAATTAATCAATTAAAACTAAGACTTTAACGAATGAATTCAGATAAATAAAGATTAAGACTCCAATATCCCCAATTATGAACTATAAACCAATTATCCAATTATCCCAATTATTATGTCTACTGAATTGTTAACAGGAATTCTGAAGTGCCAAAAGCCCTTTCTCAAGTGATCATTTGTCTTCTATTTAACCCAGATTAATTTTGCTATATCTCTATGCAAAACAATTGAATTAAACTCGTTACAACCCAAATTCCTTATGTGTTACATGCGGCAAATAGATATTCTCATTCTATTCACAAACCTACTTATTCACTGTGCAAATAACTAAGTCACATGTCACCATGCCCAGTTCTAACCCTAGAATTCCTTTCTCAATTCCTTCTAGAGTAACAAGGTAATTACTGATCAGATAATTAATCAATAAACATAAGGCAAGATGAACAATTCACTTCAACATAAATAATTGGAATAAATTAAATAACTAATTTATAGCCATAAAAGGTTCAATTGAAATCTTAATAAAAGAGTTAGTTCATAATTAATGAATTAAAAGCAAGAATCCACAATTGAATAGACATTAAAAGATAAAAGTACGATAAGAGAAGAGAATAGAATCATTGTCGACAAATCGATGCTCCCCTCTTGCTCTTGCTCTTGATCTTCAGTGTTCTTCAATTTGCTTCAATCTCGAATGGCTAATTAAGAACTAGGGTTTAGATTCTAATTTAATGGAGTGTTTAATCTAGTCTAATCTATGTAATCTCCCTTTATTTTATGTCTTACATCATGTATTTATAGGTTACAAGTCCAATTTTTAGTTTAGGAAAAAATCCAATCCAATTTGGTGTCAAAAAGGTGTCAAAATTCGCCCAAAACGCGTCCAGGCCGCACCTAGCTCTTCCCCCAGTGCCCCAGAGCTGGGCACGACGCTCGACATCGCTCCCCAAAGGTGCTGCATGCCGGGCGAAGCCTATTTTGGGCGCCCCGGCGCTGCCCCATGTTCTGACATTTTCTACTCCGACGTCCTCTGGCAAAACGGCCATAACTTTAGATCCGGGAGGAGTTACGGGGACTGCCACCTATCAAATCGAAGATATCGACGAGATATACAACTTTCATTCTTTGAGGATTGAGAAAGTCCGGGCGGATGAAGGCGGAAATTGAGCTGGAAGTGACTACTATGCAAATGACCACTCAAAACCATGACGTTCGACGTCCGTTCGTACAACGATCATAACTCTTGCATCCGAACTCCAATTGGAATGATTCAAAATGTTCCAGAAAGCTAAGACGATGCTCTTCAATGTAAGCTAAGTTCCAAACCAAGAACATGAAGTAAACATGAAAGTCCAAATGATGTCCGGTTTGCTTTTCTTTGCGTTTTCTTTGCTTTTCCTTACCAATAGTCGCTCACACAGCTCCCAAACGTATAACCTACAAAATGAACCCAAAATACATGAAAAGTAACTAAGACACATAAATATAAGCAACTAATTCAAGTAAAATATACCGGATAAGTGTATATAAAATCCACTTATCAAATACCCCCAAACTTAAATTGTTGCTTGTCCCCAAGCAACACAACATAATGCAATGTAATGCAATGAAATGCAACTAATCTATATGCCTACGAATCCAGCAGTATTTGATAGAATCAAATTTATTCACTCGGCCTTAGAGCAATCAAGCAAACACGACAATACTTCATATCAAAACTAATCAATAATTTCCTAGTCAATCATCAAGTCTTAAACTTTGTTATTATTCTTTACCGTATAGTAGTGTGTGTGCTCAACAACCATGCTAATCGATATAAAATCAAATTTAACACATAACAAGTCTCTTCGAAGGCATCATACAGTGTAAACTCAAGAAATCCAAAAACAAGCTAGATCCAACTAAAATCAAACAATTACCAATATCGAGGGTCAACATGGGATACTCATGCTTTATTTTTATCTCTCAGGGGGGTTTTTGCTTTTTTCCGCTTTATTCTCTTTTTTATATACACATAGCTATGCAATGTCTTATTCCTTAGGCTTTTCAATGCTACCTTAACCACTTTTCGACCAACGACTCCCAGGACCATTAAGACCTTAGGTATTAGGTGTAAAGACAATCCCCTCGGGCTTACTTACTCAAGTAACAAAGGCCACAAAACTAGACAAGCATGACACGGTGTTTATTCATACTTTTTTTTCTTTTTCTTTGTTTTCTTTTTTTTTTCTTTCTTCTTTTTTTTTATATAGCTTATATACCCCAAATATTCCTCCAAACTTAGGTTCTTGTCTAACTTTAGTCATCACTACTTATTCTTGTCATTCTTTCATTCAAACTAGCATTATCCTTTAGAGTCCCATTATGTATCAATTTAAACTCAATTAATCAACAAGTTATTTTTACTGTGCTATCATTATTATACTAGTTTCAAATAGAAAAAGATTCAATTCATAACAAGAAATTACATCAAAGCTCTAATAGTCAGTATTATACTTGTCTACCCAATTCCAATCTCATCATTGGCCAAAATAAATTTAACTATAACAAACCGCTAGACTTATGCAAAATGAACATAGTAACTAACTATTATTTTTAAATTTTTGAATTTTTGAATTTTTTTTTTTTATAATGAACCTAAACTATATTAACAACATATGCAAAATAACATAACATAAACATGAAACTAAACATGCAATAACGAACTAAACTAAACTCCCCCAAACTTAGTAAATACAATGTCCTCATTGTAAGAATATAGCGATAAGTAGAAGAGAACTTCCCTGTAATCAGCTAAGCGTGAGGGGCTGGTGGCAATGGTAGCGACGATCATTTTCCTATCCATTGAACCTCCAATACCTGCAATGAAGAGAGACAACATGTATTAGATTATAAGAGAACTTACTAAGCAAATTAATTCCTATCTACTAAATAAACTAGTAAAGCATATAAATATAAAAATTCCTGGGTTGCCTCCCGGTCAGTAACTTGATTTATAGTCTTTCAGCCTGACTTTGTCTAGTCAATGCTATCCAATTCCTCTTCGAAAGTTGAGGAACCCTCCATCCATCGGAAATAATATAGCTTTTGGTAGGTTCCTATTTACGATAGCCATTGTATTAAAGTCACCTAGCATGCTTTGTTTAGATAAGATCACATTAAAGAACTTCCAACATCTAGGTGTTTTTTCCATTGTGTCTGCAAATAGATTCTGGCATTGAGGCTTGTCAAACACAAAAATCTCTTCTTCTATCTTCTCCAACTCATTGAACCATGGCTTCGAAGTTGTACTCGCTTTTACGTCACAAGGAGTATTGTCGACGACATGACTACCTAGCGGACAAGGTTTTGTAAATCTAACAGGATTCTTGAACTTTGGCGGAGAAGGAACTTGGGGCACTAATAACATTAGCTCCTCCTCGTTGGTAATCATAGTTAGTTCTTCACCGACCTTATTTTCATTATCCTCACTTGTCTCCTCTCTTTCAACATCTCGTGTCTCATCCAGTTGTAGATTTGGCTCGAGCACTTCATCAATTTTGTCATCCATGTCATAAAGCCAAGTGTTTGGAGGAAGGTTGTTTATGACTTTGGTCATTTCTTTCTATCGATCCGCAAGTTTTAGAATTGACCCCGTTTGATTAATCCCTCTCTCCTCGAACTTGGACCACAATTCCTCCAACCTTGAATTTTCTTCTTTTAATAGAGGTTGAGATGAGAATTCTGGCGTGTATGTTGGATTTGGAGTAGAGTATTGGTCTTGATAGTTGTAGCTCCATGAAGAATCCGGGTGATACCCCCAAACTTGTTCATAATTATCATATGCATACTGATTGAGGTAGTTACCACCATACTGTACCGGCCCAAGATTGATGGTGCATTGATTACTCGGGTGATTGCCAGCACAATAGTCACACATAACTGCCATCCTTCGACTCTGTTGGGATGCGATAACGTCCAACTTCCTCGAAAGTTCTTTAATTTGTCTTTGCCATTCTTGAAAAGTGTCGCGATCCGCAATCTCCATTCCCATTGGTTGAGTCACGTTAGTGTATGGCCATTGATACTCAAAGACATCCATGGTACCTAAAATGAGAGAAATATAAAAAGAGAATTAAAATAAAAATAAAATGTTTAAATTAAGACTAATTTGATTGAAATTAATATTGGTAAAAAAAATTAAACTAATTCCCCTAAGAATTCCAAAAACTTGTTGATCGATTTACAATGATCAATGAATACGTGCAAGTATACACGATTCAACAAGTAATAAAGTGAAAGTAGAGTATCATTCCCACGAGGAATTATTTAATAAAAATTACCAATTACTAACTCTTGACCAAATCAATTTTATTTAAACAATCGCAAATTGTGATTTTTCTAATTAAGAAAACTAAATTAATCAATTAAAACTAAGATTTTAACGAATGAATTCAGATAAATAAAGATTAAGACTCTAATATCCCCAATTATGAACTATAAACCAATTATCCAATTATCCCAATTATTATGTCTACTGAATTGTTAACAAGAATTTTCAAGTGCCAAAAGCCCTTTCTCAAGTGATCATTTGCCTTCTAACTAACCCAGATTAATTTTGCTATATCTCTATGCAAAATAATTGAATTAAACTCGTTACAACCCCAATTCCTTATGTGTTAAATGCGGTAAATAGATATTCTCATTCTATTCACAAACCTACTTATTCACTGTGCAAATAACTAAGTCACATGTCACCATGCCCAGTTCTAACCCTAGAATTCCTTTCTCAATTCCTTCTAGAGTAACAAGGTAATTACTGATCAGATAATTAATCAATAAGCATAAGGCAAGATGAATAATTCACTTCAACATAAATAATTAGAATAAATTAAATAACTAATTTATAGCCATAAAAGGTTCAATTGAAATCTTAATAAAAGTGTTAGTTCATAATTAATGAATTAAAACCAAGAATCCACAATTGAATAGACATTAAAAGATAAAAGTATGATAAGAGAGAGAATAGAATCTGTTGTTGTCGACCGTCGATGCTCCCTCTTTGCTCTTGCTTCTTGATCTTCGATGTTCTTCAATTTGTTTCAATCTCCAATGGCTAATTAAGAACTAGGGTTTAGATTCTAATTTAATGGAGTGTTTAATCTAGTTTAATCTATGTAATCTCCCTTTATTTTATGTCTTACATCATGTATTTATAGGTTACAAGTCTAATTTTTAGCTTAAGAACAAACCCAATCCAATTTGAAGTCAAAAAGGTGTCAAAATTCACTCAGAAACGCATCCAGGCCATCACCAAGCCCTTCCCCAGCATCCCAGCGCTAGGCTTGACACTCAAACATCTTGCTCCCCAGTGCCCGAAGACTTGGGCATAAGCTTTATTTTGGCCCGGCCACAAGCACATATTCTGACATTTTCTGCTCCAACGTCCTTTGGGAAAATGGCCATAACGTCTTCGTCCGAATTCCGATTTTGCTGATTCAAGATGATCCAAAAAGAGGAGAAGTAGATATACAACTTTCATTCTTTGAGGTTTTCAAAATAATGTACGAAGAAATACTCAAATTGGTTACGAGTATTCTAGCTATGTAAATAAAGCAGTTTAAAAGCGAATCTAGCCACCCCAAACGTCGATCCATGTAACTTTTGTCCCAATTCCTACAAAATAACATAAAACATGCATGAATAGACATAAACACATAAAAACTATTCTAAAAGACTTGAGAACAACAATAAATTAAACCCGAATGTATCCAATTCATGTGTATAAAACTCACTCATCACCTACCTTTGCATTTCCTTTATGCAATGGACATGAGTAAGAATGTTTCAGAATTTTATTATTATTGTACAGATTAATAACCCTATATTATATATGCTCATTGATTATCAACATGTTAGTATATGGTAATTCAAATATATATTATGTTCGTTAATTTCTATAAATGGTTACTCAAGTGTCCCCACTTGGATAATCATTGCATTTAACCACATGTTGATACACCTTTGTTAATTGCCCGTATATATATATATATGTTGAATTATAGATTATTGTTGAACAAGATAAAACCTTTGGTTTGGAACCCCGACAAGTATGAACATCCCGTTCACGGGAAAATTTTTATGTGCCCAAGGCAGCCAGAGTAAACGATGATATCGTTCTTGTTATATAGTATTGAACAATATAGGGTCCATGGGATGTACACCCTCGTGCCCGTAAGTTATGACGGTTTACAGATGAAGTTCTGTTTAACCTTTTCGAAAATGAAAACAATGTTCATAGTATGTCCCCTTAACCCTATTTATAGTCTGTACGTAGTTTCAAAAGTTGAGAGAGGGTTGTTATGATATTATTATTGGTTCAGAATTACTTCACAACAATTGATTTGTTGTAGAAGGGTAGTATAAAGAAAACATTTAAATTCTTTCAGGTTATATATATGATTGCTATTACTTGCTGGGCACTCAAATGCTCATCCTTGCTTAATTTAAATATTTTCAGCTAAGTGTAGTCAAGCAGAAGGTTCGGCTAAGAATAAAGGAAAAGAGAAGGTTGCTGATTGAGTTTTTATGATATGTTATGTAATAGTTTGTTTTATTATGATAGGGATGATATATATATATATATATATATATATATATATATATATATATATCATGTAATGAATGTATTAGAGGTTGCGTACTTGGGAATAGACTCTGATAATTATGTAAATTAAGTTTAATATTTATATTATTATTATTAGTATTAGTATTAGTATTATTCCGCTCATAGAAATGGTATCGTGAAGCACCGAGTTCGGGTTTCAAGTACCCGAGTTTGGGGGCTTTACAGGTTGGTATCAGAGCTTTAGGGTTAGAAACCTTAGGTGGGATAGACCTTAGGCTATAACCTTAGGACAGAGGGAAACGTTGAAAATGTAAATAACTCATATAGAGTTTAAAAAGAGATGATGAATTGAATAAGTTCATCGTCAAACAAAATAAAAGATAACTTATATAAAACTATTATTTGATGTGTGTATATACTATATTCTAATCAGGATAATTTATGCGTGTAGATGTCTGATGGAAAAGGCTTGTTATATGCTTATAGCATAAAGAAGGATCAAATCCATACCCCCGAGCTAATATCGAAGCCCATAGCTGAAATAGAGGCTCATAATGAAAACAACTCAGACGAGGTGGTTATTTTAGAAAACGTAGTTCCAGATCCGGAGATGGTGGAGCTGACAGATAGTGATTCGGACACTAAAGTTGAAGCTGAACAAGCATCAACAGAGGTGCAGGATCTGAGGAATATGGTTTCTTCTCTGGAAAAGCTGTGGGAAATAGAAAAGTTGTTAAATAGTCAACTGCGTCAAGCGTTAATAGAAACAATGGAAGAACAAGATAAGCTTAAAATCCAAATTGATCAGATGGGAGCCTCAAGCAACACATCGTGTGCAGCTCCGAGCAAGAAAGGGAAAAGAAAGATAGAAGACTATGACTTAGGAAAATCCGATAAGAAGAAAGGGAAAAGAATATGTTACCTTTGTGGCTATGAGGGACATACCACTCTGTATTGTCCCGACTATAAATCAGGAGTATGTTTTATCTGTGGGATAGAAGGTCATCGAAGAAAAGGTTGTCCAAGAAAAGGCGTAGTGAATAGGTAGTATAGGTTACATTGTGTGTAGGTCTATTTAATGTTAAATATATACGTGTAATGTAATGATCCTAACTTTTGGTATTAGTCAAGGCTGTAAATCCCGACTTTTAAGTCACAAAGGGATAGCGGATGTTTAAAGCAGTATGTGTTATAGAATGTCAAGTGTTATGAATATGAATCTATGATGGATTAATGAAATAAGTTGGTATGAAGATAGTAATTTTATCTAAATATTGGTTAATATGGTAAACCAAATTTTTCAAAATCTAATATTTTGAGTACATGACTGTTTGAATAGAAAATTTTGCGTGATATGTTAAACGTATACGATAAGGCCTAGAATGTAAGTTAATAAGGAATAATTTATGATAATGCCGCCAAGACGAAAGCAAAAATCAACGGATAGAAGAATCTGTCAACAAAGCTGGAAGATAACCAGATTAATACAGAATTTTACGAAAGATGGACAATCAAGCTATGAATAATGGAATATCAACCGTAGGAAATCAGCCAAATAATTGCTCGGCAAACGTCAAAGACTTCAAGACAATCGGATCGCCATGATTTAGAAGATCAACTGAACCCGTAGAAGCATTTGTGATAGCTAGGATAACGGAGAAGCAAGAGAAAACTTTTGTCACCTATACTTTAAAAAGGAGGATGAATTTTTGGTGGGAGGCAAATAAAACTAGAGCCGAAAAAGGGAATAGTGGTAGTAGGACTGGAAATAGGAAAGGAGATATTTTCGGGAATACCGAAATTAGGCTAGGAGGTGGAAAGGAACAGGCTATACGGTGTAGAAATTGCGGAAAGAATCACTCGGGAGAGTGTCTTAAAGGTAAGTTTGCGTGTTATAAGTGTGGGCAGAAGGGACATATCTCTCCCAACTGCCCCAATCCGAGAATGTATAGTGGATATTTTATTTATGAATCAATGGAGCATAAGGTGAAAGACTATCCAAGAAGGATAAGGGAGGCAAGAAATGTGAATAAGGAAAAAAAAGGCAGCAGGACATTGGCAACAACGGGACCAACTTCAACAAACGAAACAATAGAACCAACCACAGGAGTCTTCAATTTGACAGTTCAAGATACTGTGGCAGCAATGGATGCAATTTCAGGTATTATTCTAATCAAATTTTATTTGTAATGAACTAAGGTGTTAATATAACATTGTTAAAACATTGTTAGACACTTAATGTATGATGATTAAAGGTTAATAATCAATTGAAGATGAACGTAATGAGTACAACGTAATGTGCTAAAAGCCCATTGTAGAAAATTTGTTGACCAAGTTGATTATGAATCTAATGGTTTTACAATACCGTTATGGATTATGTAATTACTTAATGAATAATGATAAGACCTTTCCTAAATCAACATTATAGTGATGACTTTAGAATTTAATGTTGTTTAATGAGTAGTTAAGCAGCCAGATGTAAAAGTATAAGGAACGTGAACCGTATTCAATAATGATAAGGCCTATAACATTAAGAGTTACAATAAAAAGTTGTTAAGTAATACGTGAACGTAAACAGTATGCAATAAAGTGTACTTAACAAATCACGATCGAGTTTCGATTAATAACGTAAGGATGTTAGTAAGTAGTGAGGAAGGATGATTAACTTCAAAGCGAGTTGGATTAATGAAGTAAATCTACATAAGATATAGAAGAGAAAGAAGTTGGTAAGAATAATGTAAAATATAATGGCAAGCCGGAACTAATAGTAATAAATCTAATATATGATTAGATTGAGATGAAGGGTAAGATTAATTAGGAACCATGTATGTTCATTCATGACCTAATGTAGTATGTTATGTGGTTATGTATTGTAGAGACCATAAAAACTGAAAAGAAAAGTTATTTTCTTTGTGGCGAGATCTTTGAAGGCAAGTTTTTTCTTAAACGCTTGTCTAACCTTCGTGTTAGCCAAGTTTTATGTGATTCATGTTATGAGATGCATGAATTGTTTTACGAAAATGTCGATGCCAGTTTTAACTCGGCTAGACAAATCTTGAAGATTGATTAATTTATTTACAAGTCTTTCAATATAGAATTGTTAACGCTATCCTACGCCAATTGTTTGGTACGAATTCAAGGTAAGCATGTGTATGAATAAACAAATGTATTTTTCATCGATTATTCGATGGGTACGCGAGGTTGCCAAAACTTAAACGTATATACATTTAATGGATGTAGTGTTGATCAACATAGAGTACTATGGGCTGATCACCCAGAAGTGCTCGTAAGCTATGCCGGACTTAGTGTCGGGTTGTCCTTTTCAAAAGAAATTATGAACTGCTCATAGTCTTGAGCCTTAGTTGATATTCTACTGAATATTGTTGTTGGAAAACGTTTTAAATGAAAAGAAGTGCTATTTTGAATTATCGGTAGTACTTCGTAACTATTGTTCAATTACTGAAGATATACTATTCCTATGTTTCAAGCATGTTATTTAAAAGAAATTGTTGTACTTGTTGAGCTTGTTATGCTCACTCTTGCTTGAACCATATGAATGCAGCTAGGACTGAACAAATCGAGGGATCTGACAAGGATAGAGGCAGGACGAAGCTGAACGATTAGTTTACCTTGTAATAAACTAGTAAGTTATATATATTATAGAATGATGAACAAAGAATGTATTGGTTTTAGAACCTGGGGACGGGATGTAATATTATTAATGTAATAAGAATGTCGTTGATATACACATTTTGATGTCGTTTCAATAGAATAAATGTATAGTTATGAGTACCGTGTAGCACCATCTGTCGGGTTGCAAGATACCCGGATTTGGGGGCATCACAGGTTGGTATCAAAGCATTAGGTTATAAAACTTAAGGGGGGAAGAACCTTAGGCTAATAACCTCGTTAAGGAAGAAAAGTCTGAAGGAAGTAAACTCAAACTTTATGTAAGACCCCGAATTTTATGAAATAAAAGTATTCAATTTTTCTTATAAATATTATTCAGTAAATGGTTAAATTGATAAAAAGTTAAAGTTAAGGGTGACATATGAAATTTTTTAAAATAAGCAAGTGGCTATAAAATATTCATTTCTGTCGGAGAATATTCATTTGGTCGTGGAATATTCTTTTTTGTCGTGAATATTAAATGCGACAAGCATCCATTTGTGGGCCCCATAATGAGAAAAATAGTTGGATGAAAGAAAAGCGACAAAGTATGAGTTTTTATAAATAACGGCATAGTTATTACTGAATTAACCTTTATTGGAATACCCGGTAGTTAAAAATACATTAATATCGCGTGGTTTCACACGAAGAGCACTACCGGTATTACCTGATATTTTTGAATTATTGATCCTTACGTGAAGGCACTACTCAATAATTGTTATAGTAATTCTTGCTCAATATTTTATTTTATTGATTCAATAATTGCTGCGTTGATATTTTATATTATTGTCGTTTCAATAATTGTCATTGCACAATATTTCCCATTATCGGATCAATAATTCATATTATTTGAATAATATTATTAGATAGCATTATTGGTAATGTCTAGAAAGTTCATCGAGGAGAGGTTTGGTCACCTAATTGCATGCGCCAAGAAGAGAAAATCCTTATCTGAAAGCCCCTCTTTCCGAGAACCTGCTGGTTGTCATTATTGTGATTCTGTAATATTATTTGTGAATAATTAATTATTGATAAGGAAATATTTATTTGATGCGGATATAAATGATGGATTTATTTATGTGGTTATAATTGAAGGAATTAATGTTGAGGTATTTTATCAGTATTTTTGTCGGAAAGGATGTATTAAAAATCAAACTAGTATTCTTGTGATATATTACGTGAGTTATAATTTTTAATCCGACCGTTGGATCATTGTGATTTTTGGATATGTTATACATATATGAGTTGAGTATATGTCCACAAATTTTGAACCGTTGAAAATTAACGCATGATTTTTTATGAATTTTAAAAGGTGTTGAAAATCGTCCGTTTGTGGATTTCGGATATTTTCTGTTTGGAATTTGGAAAAACTTAGAGCTATAAAGTTGTAGAGAATTCGATTTTCGTATGGAATGGACATAAAATTCGTATTTTTATGATAAACAGACTATTTTCTATGAATTGTTGAAGTTTCGAAAAATAAAATAATTTTTATTAAAAATGGGGTGGGACCCACTTTTGTTTTAACACATGTGGGATGCCAAAGTTGTTCAAGTATGGCATGCTAGAGGCTGCTAAGTTTTCAAGAGAGGTGGCGTAGAGAGAAAAAAAATTAATTAATATTTTATTAATTTAGTCTCTTTTGACGTTCTAGCATTTTTCTATAAATAGAGGGCTAGGTTAGAATTGAAAATCACACCAGAAACATAGGCTTTCTCCTTTCTCTCTCTCTATATTATCGAGCGTATTTTGTGAGTATTTTGATACTTTGAGAGTTGCTATTCAGTGTAAGATACCTTCTTGAACTTTTACATTCCTAATGTAAATCTTTCTTTTTTGAGGTAAGGGATTTTAAGGATTATTATGTTTATCATGTTTCGTAATTTTTCTGACTTTCAAAAATTCTAGAAATAGTTGAAATGATAATTTGATGAGTTTCATTGATTGTGTCCAAAAATGGTAATTTTTGGATGTATAGATTAGGAGTTATGGATTTTATGAGAAAAGTCTATTTTAAAAGTAAACCCTTATAACTCTTTGTGGTTAACTCCAAAATTGGTGAAATTTTTATTGGGAGTACATGTATATAGTAGAAGTATACTCTGTAAATTTCAGAATTTTTGGACAAAAGTACAATTTATGATAAATGTCTAAATATTCGGCAGTTTTGGCCATGTGAAAAATAGTAAATGAATTTTAAAAATTCCGAGAAAAATATATGTTCAATATGGGACTATATTATGCTGAATCCCAGAAAAGAAATATTTTTGGAACTAATTTGGTATTTTTCATGAAAATGGACTATTTATGAATAAATAAATTAAATATGTTATGTGAAGTAACAAAATTAAAAAATAGGATTTTATGGCTTGGGAATCCTATATATGGTATATGTAGATTTTAGATGAGGTTGTTGGTTATTGGTGATGAAATCTTATGAGTTTGGCATTTTAGGATGATTAAATGCATTAATTAGTAAAGTGTAAACAATTAAAATAAATTGTTTATAAGTTTAAGAAATGATTAAGATATTGTGGTAGTATTAATAATATTAGATTATGAGATTATTAAGTGATTTATAACATTTGGATTAAGGTATTATGAAATCATTGATTTATGAATCTTACTTTTGAAATTAAATGCAGTTGTTGATCATACTGTTTTTATTATCATATATAACATTTTTATAATCCCAGTGATGAAATTTCTCTTTGACTTAAGTGTAAAGATGGGTAGATTATTGGTGTGATCGTGCCTATGAGTTCTCTTTGGCCAGTAGTGCAAAGATGAATTGTTGACTGGTATGATCATGACCATTGAATTTACAATTGAATATTTTTAGCTTAAGTGCAAAGGTGAATTGATCAACATGGTTATAATTATGGTTTATATAAATTCTGAAATGATTATGTATTTCTTTGAGATATTAATATCTTTGGCCCGTAGTCAAAGATGACATGTTGTTGAATATCTTTGGCTCATGAGGCAAAAGATGAATTGTTGAATATCTTTGTACGTGGTGCAAAGATGACTGTTGTTGAATATCTTTGGCACGTGAGTGCAAAGATGAATTGTTGATGAATATCTTTGTACGTGGTGCAAAGATGACTTGTTGTTGAATATCTTTGGCCGTAGTGCAAAGATGACTGTTCTTGAATATCTTTGGCATGTAGTGCAAAGATGAACTGTTAATGAATATCTTTGACCCGTAGTCCAAAGATGAATTTATTAGTATGATTATGAGCGAGGCGTGATGTGGTATAACCATGATCTTTGATGTTTCAGGTAAAGACAGGTGATGAAAATTATCTTCGTCCTGGATGAGAAAAGGAATTTGGAACCACAAATATGATTATGAGTTATTCACATGAATGTGGACAGGAACTGTTGATTTATGTTACAGGGATAAAACATTATTGGTGGACTTTTAACATGGAGAAGATAATAGACTTTATGGTCTATTTGACTCTTCTAATGGATTGCTCATTCACATTGCAAACTATGGTTGAAAAGTTTTATCATCTACCATATGTTCTAAATCTACGATTTATTCTTGATGAAGGTTATTGATAATTTAATTATCTTTAGTCATGATATTCTTTACTGAGCTAGTTGTGCTCACCCTTTTGCTTCACAATTCCTTTCAGGTAATAAGAGTGTAGTTGGTCGAGCGGGGATAATAGGGGAATAGTGTGGTAGTCCGAGACTGTCAAAGTTTCTCAACACATTATAAAACGGCATGAAATACAATATATAATTGTATTGAGGACCTAAGATGTGTGTGTCGTATATTATACATCACTTAATAAGTGATTTTGGTGAACAACAATAGGGTGAGGTGAACCCAACTTTAGAAGGGTGTTTTGCCACTATCATACAAGATGTCTAATGACCTACGAGTTATCATAAGACATGGTTGTGCACATCCACTTACTGAGTATATCTACGAGCACTACCTATATGATCTTGGAGTTTGGTTAAAATGTAATTTTCAATTGTAGACAGTGAAGATAGTTATATGTCAAGAGAAGACTCACCATTGGAAACAACATGATAGTAATCTTCTCGTTTTTCTTTGGGGTCTATTGGGTCAACCAAGGATAATTCTGTGGGCATATGATATCCATCATAACCTAGACGCATGGCCTCCCATGTACAAAGGTTTCCTTGAGCACTTCCCAAAGATTTTAATTTCTAAAACAGTTATTGACTGTACCTTTATGTAATGTATAAATGTGAGGTGTTGTCCATAGTTGGGACATGAGTCACAGTTTGTATTAAAACTTAGAGTATATGTGTTGTTGTATTTTCCACAATAATTGTAGTAATAAAGTTGTAGTTATTTTTTGTACCATGTATTTGGCGACTCAGAATAGGTTGGATGGATTGGACCTATTTTGGGGGCGTCACACTTTACTTTAGTCAAATGAGTTAATAAGGTATTGAGAAAACTCAATACCGAAAGATTTAAAATATGGAAAGTAACCCTAAATAAATTAAATGTGATTTGTGCTTATACTATTGTGTGTTATGTACTAATCAACATATGTGTTATTGTAGGATGTCGATCGATAGCTTGATGTATAGAGATATACATGCGATGAGTGAAGAAACTGTGAACAGAGTAGAGCTTGTGCCCATGCCAGTGGCAGAAGTACCTTTAGTGATTCTAGAGGAGTCGGAGACAGTGGAGTACTTTTCTGAGGAAGACTACTCCGAGGGAGATATGGATATAGCGTCATATCTTAATATGATGGTCTATGAGGAGGAGGAAATGGAGGTAACATCGGTTAATACGGTGGTACATACACTAGAGTCAATACCTCCAGATGCAATGAGAGCATTGTATCTAGTAGTGCTTGATAGGAATGTGCAACTGAGTACTGTTGTGCAGAATTAGAGTGAAGAGATTAATTATCTCCATGAAGCTAAGGTGTCTGCAGAAGCAGATTTTAAGTTAAAACACGATAGATAGGTGCTTATGACAGAGCAGGTTAGGGACTATAAGAAGGAGGCCGATAAGCTTCGTAAGAAACTGATTAAGAGAGACCGGAAGATAGCATAGATATCTTACATCCATGAGAGTGCTCATAAGGATTTCAAGCTTAAAGTTGCTTGTTATTCCATAGAGTCGGGGCAGACTCGACATACTATTAGTCGGGATATTGTAGCGATGATTGCGAATGAGAAACACGAGGACGTTGTTATGCATTATTAGAAGTCTAGAGTTATAAATATATGTGTAGTGACGTAAAACCCTCTTTTGTATAAAAGGGTAGTCTTTTTGTAAATCCCAACTTTTGAGAAGTTCAATTGCGGGATAGAAATGTACTAGCCGTTGGCTATGGAAGTAAAATTGTAAATAGTTTTGACTATGAAGAAGCATATGAATATAATGAAGTTTTCATTTAATATGCTTTATTATGGTATGAGTTGTTATGTGGCGAATAATAACGAAGTAAGTAAATAGATAATAATGAAATTCTATTTATTTAATCAGAAAATGCCGTCAAGTAGAAGACAACGTAATCAGGAAGCGAAATCACGTAATAAAGATCAAGGGGGGGTCAAAAAAACCCTATACAAGAGTTCGTTAATTTATTAACGGCTGCATTTAACTAAACCGGGGGTAGAGTACCTGCGGAACCTAGGTTAGCCAGAATGACTACCTTTAAAGAATTTAAAAGTGTAGGTCCGCCGGAGTTCAAAGGAACAACGAACCCATTAGAAGCCCAGTCATGGGTAAAGGAAATAGAGAAGGCGTTTGTTATTACAAACGTAGGTGAGGCGCAAAAGACTTCTTTTACGACTTACAGGATGAAAGGGGAAGCCAACTTTTGGTAGGAGGCTCACTAGGGTTGGGCTAGAATAGATGGGGTAACGTGGGAACAGTTCAAGAAGGTTTTCTTCGAGAATTATTTCCCTACAATCATGTAAGGGAGGATGGAGATTACATTCTTAGAACTTAAACTAGGGGACATGACGGTTCCCCAATACGCGGCCAGATTCAATGAATTGGCAAGGTTTGCTCCACACCAAGTGGACACTGAGGAGAGGAAGGCTCGTAGGTTGGAGCAAGGCCTGAAACCCAGGCTCTATAGTAGGATTTATGTGTTCTAGAGTGTTTCCTGTGGGACCATTTTGGAAAAGGTGATTATAGCTGAGGGTGGAAGTGAGGCGTTGACTCAATATCACAAAGAGAGAGAGAATAAAAGCAAGGGAAAGGGAGGAACCAAGGCAGAGAGTGCCAGTGGTAGTGATAGTAAGCCAAAAGAAAGAATTTTAAATCCAGGAATACTGGAGTGGGACAAGGGGATCCTAAGTGTAAGATCGAATTGTGTAAGACATGTGGAAAGACTCATCTAGGAGTCTGTCTGAAAGGGTTTCTTTAAACATTACGGTAGAGAATGGGGAAATAACTTTCGTTAATTATATTCGTGGAAATGGCTTCATGAATAAGGAATGTAAGCCAAGTATTGGTAGATAATTACCGATAAAGTTGAGAGAATTTGAGGTAATTCTCGGTATGAATGAGTCGATTAACTATAGAACTTTAATAAATTGTTATATATATAAAAGCGAAAAATATATATATATATATATATATATATATATATATATATATATATGATTATGATCAATCACCATGAAGCACCTCCATGGGGGATCGAAAATATAAATATATAAAAGCGGTAATATATATATATATAGACATGATCAACCACCACGAAGCACCTCCATGGGGGATCAGAAATGTAAATAAAGTAATAAAAGCAATCAACTGCCACGAAGTGAACTCCAGGCAGGACTAAATATAAAGAAAGCAGTAAAAATGATCAACCGCCACGAAATAAACTCCAGGAGGGAACGAATGTAAATAAAGCAATGAAAGGCCACGAAGTAAACTCCAGGCCTGACAGAAATGTAAATATATATATATATATATATATATATATATAAGCGATAAACACACATGATATATCGATCCCATTTCGGTTTATCATTTTAGCGATTTGTTATATATATATATATATATATATATATATATATATATATATATAAAAGCAGTAAACGCACCGAATATAAAACCCAGGCTAATGAAACAGAGTTCGACAATAGTTTATATAAATAAATATATATATATATATATATATATATATATATGTGTGTGTGTGTGTGTGTGTGTGTATGTGTGTGTGTGTGAACTGTTGTCGAACTTTGTTCGATGAGCCTGGATTTTATATCTATATATATATAAGTATATATATATAAAAATAGGAATGAAAACCACAGACCGAAGTTCGGGCATACACACACAACACGACTCTCAATGTGAAGAAGAGTGTGTGCAAATATGAAGAGAAAGGCTTTATACTGTGTAAGAAGGCTTACAGTGGGCTACCAAAGAAGACTTCTATAACTTTAAGTGGATGAACACTCGGCTCCCGCCAGTAAAAATATAGATATATTTGAGCTCACAAGTGTTTAAAATGAGAAAGCACTCAATATAGGGTGTGTATAGAGCAAATTGGACAGGGCTTCCTCGCCTTTTTTTCTTGAATATGGCCACCCCAAGCCATATATTTATAGAGTTGGGAGCTGCAGGTGTACCTGCGGCTGCCCGGGGTGCCCCGAGCTCCGCTGGTCCCGCCATCTCAAAATACGTGCACGCGTGCAACATGATGTCAGCTCGAACTTGCAGAACTTCAATCCGAGCATCCGATTGAGGTGTATAAGACCTTTTTCGGACTGCTGTTGTCAAAAGCTATGCAATGACATGAGATTAGAGGTTGTACAAAGTCAGGAAGATGGAACTATGTCCTATCTCTTCAAGCTTCAAATTCTATTCGGTGTTCTACCTTGCGTAGTAGTCACTCGGGATTATAACTCCTCGGTTCTTGTGGGACATTGTTGTGTAGAATGTATGTTGAATGTTATTTGTTGAGACTACGCCATATAGGGTTGAGGTGGAAATTTGATGTTTTTTCCCTTCACCAGGGTTATCTCTGATTTTGTCAGATAATTCAGACGTTGCTCAGGATTATCTCTGAGATTGGGCTGCTGCAAGTGTTCAATGCCCTCAGGGTTGTCTCTGAGATGTGCCTAACCTCTCAGGATTATCTCTGGGTTTGTGAATTGAGTGCCTCCATGTGAGTCCCGAGGTTGAAGCTGACTATATGAGTTGAAACGAGCATCTCCGGGGTTATCTCCAGAACTACAACTGCATTCCTTGGGGTTATCTCCAAAGTTGATATTGTCTTTCCCGGTGTTGTCTTTGGGACTGAGACTGAACATCTTAGGGTTATCTCCAAGATAAATCGGCCTTCTCTGGTGGAATTTTTGGTATTTGCACGACTTTCCCCAAGGTTATCTCCGAGGTGGGAAAATGATACTCCTGGAGTGTTTTCCGGGGTTGAGATTGAACTTCCGGTGGTATTTCCAGGATTAAGCTGAGCTGTCTTTCAAGGTTATCTCTGAAAGAAGATTCTGAACTTCCTGTAATGTTAGTAACAGGTAGGCAAAAAATTTCGAGTGTCTACACTTATAATCTGGCTTATAAGGACGTAACACAGATATGTGAAACACATTATGTATTCATTCTAGATCTGGAGGTAATGATATCATATAAGCTACCTTGCCTACCTGTTTTAACACTTCAAAAGGTCTTATAAACCTTGGACTTAACTTTCCTTCTTTCCAAAGCATATCTTTCCTTTCCAAGGATATACCTTTAGAAACACGTAGAAACCTACTTCAAACTCCCTATCTACTCGATGCGAGTTCGCATACTTTTTTTGTCTATCTTAAGCTGCTACGAGACGCATCTGTATCAACTTCACTACATCCGCTGTCTATTGCACCAATTTTGGCCCTAGCATTCGGGGTTCCCCCACTCCGTCCCAACATAGTGGTGTTCTGCACTTTCTTCTGTATAGGGCTTCGTAAGGTGGTATACCTATGCTTGCATGATAACTATTGTTATACGCAAACTCTACTAATGGTAGATGATCATCCCAACTACTCTTAAAATCCATGATGCAAGATCTTAACATATCTTCTAACGTCTGAATTGTCTTCTCGCTCTGTACATCAATTTGTGGATGATAAGCCATACTCAACTTTAGATGTGTCCCCAACTGTTCTTGCAGACTCCTCCAAAAGTTCTATGTGAATCGTGGATCACAATCTAACACAATCGAAACTGGTACTCCATGTCTGGAAATAACTTCCTTAACATAAAGTTTAGCTAACTGGTCTAAGTTATACTTAACCCTTATTAACAAAAAGTGAGCCAACTTCATCAATCGATCCACTATTACCCAAATCGCATCATACCCTTTCGTTGTAATCGGAAGTCCCACCACAAAACCTGTCATGATATGCTCCCACTTCCACTCCGGAATCTCCAATGACTGTAACAAGCCACTTGGTCGGTTATGTTCGGCCTTAACTTTCTGACAAGTCAAGCACCTACTCACATACTCGACTATCTCTCTCTTCATGTTTGGCCACCAAAAACTCTGTCGAAGGTCTTGATACATCTTAGTACTGCCAGGATGAATCGATTACCTCGAACTATGAGCTTCTTGTAAAACTTGCTCCTTTAATTCTGTCTCATTCAGAACCCAAATTCTTCCTTCAAATCTCAATAACCCCTTGTTATCGAGACTATACTTTAAAAAAATTTCGTTGGTTAACCGCTTCTTTATCTGGTCGCACTCATCAGTTTTGAGTTGCACCTCCTTGACTCTCTATACTATGGTGGATTGAATATCTGTCGCAAACAGTCTCTATCCCGATTCACTCGGCAACTTCACTTCTATTTCCATCCTAGCCATCTATGTTATTAACTCAGTTTGAGCCGTTAACATAGACAACTTTTCTCGATCCTTTCTACTTAAGGCATCGGCAATTACATTGGCTTTTCCAGGGTGATACATGATTTCACAGTCGTAATCCTTTATCAAGTCTAGCCATCTCCTTTGTCTCATATTCAACTCCTTCTATGTGAAGATATATTTTAGACTCTTATGGTCCGTGTATATCTCACATTTTTCTCCGTAAAGATAATGTCTCCACATCTTTAAGGCAAAAACTACTGCGGCCAGTTCCAGATCATGAGTAGGGTAAACTTTCTCATAATCCTTCAACTCCCTTGATGCATACGCAATGACCTGCCATACTGTAAGAGTACGCAACCAAGTCCTCTATGCGAAGCATCGCTATAAACTAAAAAATTTCCTATGTCATTGGGTAATGACAAAACAGGCGCTTCACTTAACCTTTTCTTTAGTTCTTGAAAATTGTCTTCGCATTTCTCAGTCCACACGTATTTCACCGTCTTCCTTGTTAAGTTAGTCAACGGAGTAGCTATCTTCGAAAAATCCTGGATGAATCTCCGATAGCATCCCGCTAACCCCAGAAAACTCTGTACCTCAGTCAGCGTTTTCGGTTGTTCCCAATTCATCACGGTTTCCACCTTTTCTGGATCTACTAAAATCCCCTCATGGTCAGTGTCATGACCTAAAAACTGTACCCTTTCTAGCCAAAATTCACACTTAGTGAACTTTGCATATAACTTTTTCTTTCTTAGTGTTTCCAACACTATTATTAAATGTTCAGCATGATCTTCTGGCGTCTTAGAATAGACTAGAATATCATCGATAAACACTACGATGAACTTGTCCAAATATTGTTTGAACACTCTGTTCATCATATCCATAAATGCAGCTGGTGCATTAGTCAACCCAAATGACATCACCAGAAACTCGTAATGACCATAATAAGTCCTGAATGCCATCTTTGGTACATCCTCCTTCCTAACCTTCAATTGGTGATACCCCGTCCTCAAATATATTTTAGAAAAATACTTTGCCCCTTTCACCTGATCAAAAAGATCATGGATCCTGGGTAGTGGGTATTTATTCTTTATCGTTAACTTGTTCAACTCTCGGTAGTCGATACAAAGTCTAAACGATCTGTCCTTCTTCTTTACAAACAGTACCGGTGCTCCCCACGGAGAAACACTCGGTTGTATGTACTTCATGTCCAATAGTTCTTGTAACTGTACCATTAACTCCTTCATCCCCACTGGTGCCATACGATAAGGTGCCTTGGAAACTGGTGCCTCTCTTGGCACAATATCTATTACAAACTCGATCCCCCTATCCGATGGAAAACCCAGTAATTCACTTGAAAATACATCCGTGAATTATTTAACTATGGGTATTTGTTCCATGGTCGCTCCCACTCTTTGGGTATCAACAACATGGCACAGATAACCTACACATCCCTTCCTCAATAATTTCCTAGTTTGTGTCATGGTAAGACAACATGAACGCCCCGGCGATCTATTACCATAAAATAATACCTGAGGTTGTCTAACCGGTCTAATATTCACACATTTCTTCTGACAATCTATAATTGCCCCATGGTTAAACAACCAATCCATTCCGAGAATTACATCAAATTCTCCTAACTTTATCGGTATCAAATCTACCGATAATTTACAACCCCGTATGTCTACGCAACAACTCCTATGAATATCTTCAACATGAATTATCTCTTCGTTTGCTACCTTAATATTTAAAGGTATAGGCAACTTTTCGGGAAGTAATCCTACTCATCTAGCAAAATCACATGTTATAAACGAACAAGTAGCACCCGAATCAAACAGCACGTAAGCATTTATGTCGTTGATCGGAATAATACCTGCAACTACGTCCCCTGATGCAACTGCATCTTCGACTGTCATGTTAAAGGTGCGGGCCATCGGCCTACCCAGTTTTGTTGGACCACCAATAGCTAACTTATCGCTATTAGCGCCCTTATTCCCGTCCGTCCCCTTCTTCGGGCAATTCTTTGCTATGTGGTCAGTTGACCCACATACAAAGCATCTGTGATTCTTCTTCGGACTTGGAAAGTTAGGCGAAATATGCCCTTCCTATCCACATTTGTAGCATACTGCCTTTCCCTTGAGACAGACTCCTAAATGAGTCTTTCCACAGGTTTTGCAGCCCTCCATCCTTCTCTTCGGATCTCCTTGTTTCACTCCGGTATTCCTAGAGTTAAACCCTTTCCTTTTTTGTCCTTCGTCACTCCCGCTGGCTCCTTCAATTTGAACTCCCCCATCGATATTTCCTTTATTCTTCTTGTCCTTGTGGTACTGGCTTAGAGCCTCATTCCCACCTTCGATGATTATCGCCTTCTCTAGTATGGTCCTAAACGAAGTACTTTGGAACATAGATATCCGGTTATAGAGCCAGGGTTTCAAGCCCTACTCGAACTGTCTAGCTTTCCTAACTTCAGTGTCCACTTGGTGTGTAGCAAACCTCGCCAGTTCATTAAACTTGGTAGCGTATTGGGGAACCGTCATTTTCCTTTGTTTCAAATCAAGAAACCGCATCTCCATTCTTCCCTGCATACTCGTGGGAAAGTAGTTCTCGAAGAAAATCTCCTTGAACCTTACCCACATTAGATTCTCAATACCAGCCCTAGCTTGGTTAGCCTCCCACCAAAAGTTGGCCTCCCCCTTCATCATATAGGTTGCAAAGCCAACCTTCTGACCCTCGTCGACAATTGCAATGACAAATTCCTTCTCGATTTCTTTCACCCACGTTTGGGCTTCTATGGGGTCCGTAGTTCCTTTAAACTCCGACAGACCTATACTCTTGAAATCCTTAAACGTAGTAGCTCGTATTGCTCCAGGATTTACGAGGATATTAGCCCCATTTCTATAAAACGTTGTCGATAACAAGTTAACGAATTCCTACATTGGGTTTACCGGACCTCCCTCTGGTTGATTTACATTAGCATCTTAATTGCGTTGTCTCCTCGGTGGCATTTTGCTGTTAAGATAAACGACACATCATTATTACTCTTTTCCTTATTACTTAGTTATTATTCAAGATTAAACAATAACTTCAACATTCATTACTCAATATGTTCCATAGAAAGGCTTATATTGATTGGCTTCTTGTAGTATAATACTACATCGTTTACATTACACAGCCTAAGCTGATTACATTACTATCCCGTAATTTCTTTCCAAAATTGGGATTTACAAAAGACTACCCTTTGATATACAAAAGAGGGTTTTACGTCACTACTAGATACACAATATTTACATAACTAAATCTACTCTAGCTACTACTAGATTACATCTGCCGCAAGGCATTATCAAAATTCACGATGGCAAGACTGGCGATAACATCACGGCTGATAGTATGCCAAGTCTGCCATGCCTCTATCTGATACCCAGCTACTTGTTGCTGGAAATCCTTATGAGAACTCCTATGAATATAGGACATTCTCCCTATCTTCTATTTCTTGGTCTTTAGCTCCTCCCTGAGCTCAAAGACCTCTTGTTTTAGCTCGTGGACCTTGTCCTTGGCTAAAACTCTTTTATAATGCTCCTGCTCCCACATAGACTCCACATCTATCTTATCTTGCAAGACAGCATGGAGCTCTACCTTTAGCTTTCACCTCCTGACAGTAATGGAGGTTTCTGTCCAACACTGTCATAAATAGTGACATCATCGACTCCCCCTGGGGTGTCTCTTCAGCAAGTGCTACCGAGTTTAAGGACACTACCTCCACCTCTTCTTCTAACATACCGTCAAACACCGACATAAGGTCGTGGTTCTCCGAGTCTCCAGACTCAATTATCACCACTACTGGCTCTCCTGCTATTGGGTACACGTCAGTAGAATAATAAAAACACATATCATATATATAATTCATTTTTAAGGTTAATTTCATCTTTTACTTCTTTAACTTCTCTTAAGGTTAAGACTTAAGGTTTTAATTCCCCCCTTAAGTTTTATAACCTAATGCTTTGATACCAACCTGTGACGCCCCCAAATTCGGGTATCTTCCAACCCGACATATGGTGTTACACGGTGCTACAATTCACACAAACATTCAATTGAAAAACCTGTTGGGTAAAATCTAATTATGCACAACACGCAAGTATACGTGGTCAACAAGTAATATAATAGTAAGTAGAGTATCGTTCCCACAGAGAAATTAGTACAAATTTTAACTTCACAATTATCAATTTCCTATTAATCCTAATTTTATTAAACTATCCAAATTAATGATTAAAATTGTTAAAACTAAATTATTAAAAATACTAAGATCACAAAATAATCAAAAATCTTAAAAATCGAAATTCCAAACAATTATTAGAGAATTAGGCTTACTACTTCACCCTAAGCTTCACTTCGATTTTTACACCTTTATTCCAGTTCAATTCACTATCCCAATTTATTAATCAAGAACATGTATGTAGCACTAGCCACTCAAATCCACAATTTAGATAGAAACAAGTTAAACACCTTAATCAACTAACTCACTATATCTTTATGTGAATTATAATTAAAGAAGGTTTAAGTTTAAGTCCTTTATCTGATTACATGCGATGTCAAGCATATCTCTACCCTAACACTCATCAAGATTTTATTCATTCACAGAATTTAAGAACACATGCTATATTAACTAAGTCTAGACTCGTACTTCCTCTCTCGAATTCATACAAGTCCACAAAGAACTGTTGATCAGGAAATTCATAAATTCAAGCTCAAATTAATATAGATAAACTGGATAATAGCTTATTGAACTAAAAATCAAAGTTACATAATCATCGTTTCACTTAAAGATCCATCATAAGCCTAAAAAGTAAATTAGTTCATCATCAATGAAATAATAACTAAATAAATTAAAGATAACATCCTTTCAATTAAAAATATAAAACCAAAGATAAAGAATAATTCAGAACAACCTTCACTTTAGCCTTAATCCGCAATCGATATGAAAGTTCCTTCAAATTCTTCACTCCAATGCTTGATATGAAAATATGTCCTTAATATCTATTAATTGCCTTCTATCTTCTTTTGATCTTGTTATTGGCGTTAATATGTGTTTACACACATATTCTAAGTTCACTTCTATGCCAACAAGAGTCCTAAAGCTTTCCAAGTACTAAAACTCACAATTCATCAATGTTTGAATCAACCTTGGAATCTCTGTTTTGGGAGCCCATACCGTGGTATATGCTACAAAGCATACGCTCAATTGGGAGCCTCTATTCTTGGGTCCACCAATGATTGTGTCGTCGTATGAATATTCCCTGTTAAAACGAATATTCCCCAATTAATCAAATATTCTCCGACACAATAAATATTTTATATCAACTTACTTACTTTGCAAAATTTACAAATGTAACCCTTAACTTTAACCTTTATCAATTTAACCATTTACTAAATAAAATAATAATTATAAGAAAATTGAATACTTTCATTTCATAAAATTTGGGGTCTTACACGTACTTCCTCTCTCAAATTCATACAAGTCCACAAAGAACTGTTGATCAGGCAATTCATAAATTCAAGCTCAAATTAATATAGATAAACTGGATAATAGCTTATTAAACTGAAAATCAAAGTTACATAATCATCGTTTCACTTAAAGATCCATCATAAGCCTAAAAAGTAAATTAATTCATCATCAATGAAATAATAACTGAAAAAATTAAAGATATCATCCTTTTAATTACAAATATAAAACCAAAGATAAAGAATAATTCAGAACACCCTTCACTTTAGCCTTAATCCGCAATCAATATAAGAGTTCCTTCAAAATCTTCACTCCAATGCTTGATATGAAAATATGTCCTTAATCTCTGTTAATTGCCTTGTGTCCTCTCATGATCTTGTTCTTGGTGTTAATATATGTTTACCCACGTATTCTACGTTCACTTCTATGCCATTTAGAGTCTCAAAGCTTTCCAACTACTAAAACTCCCAATTCATCAATGTTTGAATCAATCTTAGAATCTCTGTTTTGGAACCCCAGCCGTAGGGTATATATGTTTGCAAAACTCTCTCTTTCAATGAATAGGCTACTTCTTATCTAACTCGAAGACCCTACGCCCGTGAGGGTATAAAATTAAAAAGTTCAGGCCACTTCGAATGGGCATAGATTCTATCTTTTGAGTTTGCTTAAACTTCAAAATTGCTAAATCTTTGCCCCAAATGCCTCCTTTTTAATCACTTGACACACCAACCAACCTACACATAAAACAACAATAAACAAGTAAAAATAAACATAAAAACAAGGAATTAACAACGAATAAGCTTGAATTAGAAACCGATTCGTGGATATAAAATCCACTTATCAAAACCTCAACAGAATGAATACATCTTATATATATATATATATTTCAAACAATATTCCCTTCCCAGGTTCTTTATAACCAATACATAAGTTCTTTGTCATAATATCAAATACATTACAACATTAAACCTATACTATTACATAGACAGTTCAACGGTCTGCCTTAGCCTTCCCTTTATCTTTACCGGATCCTTCGGTCCATTCGATCTTAGCTGCATTCATATGGTTCAAGCAAGAGTAAGCATAACTAGCTCAACAAGTATAACAATTCCATTTAAACGACATGCTTGAAACATACAAATCATATATCTTTAATAACTGAACAATAGTTATGAAGTACTATCGATAATTCAAAATAGCACTTCTCTTTTCTTCAAAACGTTTTACAATAACAACATTTAGTAAAACATCAATTCTGATCAAAGACCTTGAGCATTTCATACTTTTTTTGAAAAGCACAACCCGACACTAAGTCCGTAAGTCTGACATTACTTACGAGCACGCCTAGGTGATCAGCCTATAGTACTCTATATTGATCAACACTACATTCTTTAAACGTATAAACGTTTAAGTTGTGGCAACCTCACGTGTCTGTCGTTTGACGACAAAAAATTTGTTTAACATACTCAGTCTTCATTTGAAAACCACAACGAAATAGTTTGGTAAAACATTGACAATACTTCGATAGATTATAAGAAATCCAACATAACGTAAGTCTAGCCGAAAGAATTGGCTTTGACTTCATCATACATCAATTCATGCGTAAGAATACATGAATCACAAAACCTATCCAGATTGAACATAGACAAGGGTTAGAACACTTGCCTTCAGCGTCTGCTACTGTTATTACACTTTATCTTTAAGTCTTTAAGGTCTCTACAATAGATGATCACATAATGTAACAAATTAGGTCATGAATAAACATACATGGTTCCTAATAAATCTTACCCTTCTTCTCAATCTAATCATGTATTAGATTTGTTATTATTGGTTCCATCTTGCCGTTATAATTTAAATCGTTCTTATGTTCACGTTCGATTAATTATCTTCAACCATTGGTTACTATACTTAAGGTTTAACAATGTCTTAAACAATGTTACATTAAGTTTTAATTCATTACTAATTAATTAACTTCCTTTTTATCTTTATAATCTTCCTTCACTGTAGTAAACCCTAAAAATTTGGCAACTATGGCGCCAACTTCTCTTCCTTGTCTTGCGCCTTGTGGCGCCAGCTAATAGTGGTCGAGGTCGGTTGCTTCATTGCTGCCATGAGTCCTAGTTCAATTGGCCATGTTGCGGCGCCACTCTTCAGTGTCTAAAGTCCCGACTCGGTGTTGCGACGCGAGTCATATTACTAACTTGTCGCTTTTACTGGTAGCGACTTTCTGATGAATCAGGTGCATGACTCGTGCTGCGAGGCCACCAATAAGCCTTGAATGGTACATTGCATGGCGCTAGCTCTGTGCACCAGATTACAATGACAATTTTTGAACTTTGCGAACTTCTCGGACTCCAAATTTGATCATTTTAAGTCCGAATTGGCTCGTTCAAAAGCTATTAACTCACAAATCACATACTCTACGTGTTCATGTAAGAATTTTACATTTTTGACTTCGTTAACTCAAAATTCACCTATTAGTCCATTTTTAACGAAAACGATAAACGTTCGTAAACGTTCAACGCTCATTTCTTCGTTCTAAGTCGAAATTCGGTCATTTTCGAGTCTACAAATCTATAATGCCAAATATGACTTATTCTCATCGAAAGCCAACGTTTCTGAGCTGGATGTCAAAATTCGACTTCCATTCCGAGAATTTCACAAATTCAACGATTATCGTCTAATCGTGAATTCCGGCATAACTTTGTTAATTATGATTTGTTCATCGTTTCAAATGGATTCTATCCATCATACTAACATCTTAACATACATATTTCATTAACTTATTTATATGATAAGTTATTGAAAGAATATTTTCTATGATTTATTCAGTGTTTATTTCATTTATGCTGAACTAATTCACTTTTTAGGCTTATGATGGATCTTTGAGTGAATCGATGATTTTGTAAACCTTGATTTTCAGTTCAATAATCTATTGTCCAGTTTATCTATATTAATTTGAGCTTGAATTTATGAATTGCCTAATCAACAATTCTTTGTGGATTTGTATGGAATCGAGAGAGAATATTCAAATCTATACTTAGTTAATATAGCATGTGTTCATGAATTTTGTGAATAGCAGAATCTTGATGAATGTTAAGGTAGAGATATGTTTAATATCGCATGTAATCGGATAGAGAACTTAATCTTAAACCTTCTTTAATTGTAATTCACATAGAGATATAGTGAGTTAGTTAATTAAGGTGTTTAACTTGTTTCTATCTTAATTGTGGATTTAAGTTAATATGGTATTAGTGCATCGAGAGGTGGTTAATACTACATTCGTGTTCTTGATTAATAAACTGGGATAGTGAATTGAATTGGAACAAAGGTGGTAAAATCAGAGTGAAGCTTAGGGTGAAATCATAAGTCTAATTTTCCATTAATTATTTAAAATTCCAGATTTTGATATTTGTGATTGTTTTGTGGTAGTTTGTTTATTATTTGATCTAGTTTCTTTAATTATAACTATTGAGTTGAATAGTTTAATAAAATTAGGATTAATAGGAAATTGGTACTTGTAAGTTGAGTTTATTACTAGTTGATCTCTGTGGGAACGATACTCTACTTATCACTTTATTACTTGTTGACCACGTATACTTGTGTGTTGTGCATATGTAGATTTTACCCAATAAGTTTTTGGCGCCGTTGCCGGGGATTAATTAGTATATACCTTAATATTTTTTTATAATATCAGTTTAATTAATCCTGTTTTACTTAGACATTTTTATTTTTGTTTTGTTCCTCTTATTTCAGGTGTTTGAAGCAGTTTATGCAAACTCGATCCAAAAATCCAGACTTGCTACCTTTTGAGGATGACATAGAGAAAAGGTTTCAGAGGTTAAGTAAGTGGATCAAGGAAATGAGGCAAGAATTTGAAACATCTAAGAACGAAGAAGAAATGGCAGCCGAAGATCAGAAAGCGTTAAGGGACTTCGCCACACCCAAGGTGACCGAATGATCGAAGCATCACCAGTTCCATAATAGTGCTAATACATTTGAAATCAAGCTCGATGATTCAAATGATTCGAATTCGATTCGGTTTGGGGATTGGCTAATGACGATCCGAATGAACATCTAGTCAGCTTTCTGGAAATTTGCGACACTTTTAGGTACAATGGGGTGTCGGATGAGGCGGTGAGACTTCACTTGTTCCCATTCACTTTACAGGACAAGGCAAAGAGTTGGTTGCATTCTTTACCGCCCTATTCGATAACTACATGAGAGGACTTAGCTCAGAAATTCCTTGCCAAATTTTTTCCATCGGCGAAAACTGCAAAAATGAGGAATGAGATAACAATGTTTGAGCAGCAACATGGGGAGTCGTTATATGAGGCATGGGAGAGATACAAAGAATTGCTTAGAAAAAGCCCACATCATGGATTGCCCAAGTGGCTACAAATGAATACCTTTTACAACGGACTACATGGGAATCTTAGAACCAGTATTGATGCAGCGTCGGGTAGAGAATTCATGGCTAAGAGTTACGAGGAAGCCTATAATTTGATTGAAACCATGGCGGCCAACAACTACCAGTAGCCCACAGCAAGAATGACACAGGAAAAGGCAGCTGGGGTTTTGGAAGTAGATGGGGTGACAGCTATACAAGCACAGATTTCTGCGATGTCAAAGAAGTTAGATGCCATGACAGGGGCTCAAGTACAGCAGGTTGCGATAGTATGCGAATTGAGTGTGGGTGAGCACACAACGGATCAATGCGTAATTAATCCAGCATCTGTGCAGTTTGTGGGCAACTATAATAGAATTCCACAGAATACATATCAGGATACGTACAATCAAGGGAATAGGAATCATCCAAATTTCTCGTGGAGCAATAATCAGCAACATCAAGCTCCACGCCAGTCATATCCCCTAGGTTTTCAGAATCACCAACAATCGGTTCAGCATCAGGGAAGGAAATCAGATTTCGAGGAAGTGGTGTCGAAGTACATAACTAGTAATGAGGCAGCAATGAAAAATCAAGCAATGGCCATCAAGAACTTGGAAAATCAGATGGGGCAAATTGCCTTAGCACTAAATAACAGGCCACAAGGGACCCTACCAAGCGATACAAAGAGAAATCCAAAGGATAACCACGAACAGTGTTAGGCAATTACATTGAGGAGTGGAAAACATCTTGTGGGTGATAATGCAGAAAATTCAGCGATTTCGAAGGAAAAAGTTGATGACAGTAACGTGGTTGAAGGAAACAAGGGTGAGGATAAGCAAAGTGAGGAAACAAAGTTAAACAATAATCCACTTGTTTATCCACCACCAACGTTTCAGCAGAGGGTCCAAAAATAGAAATTAGATAAGCAGTTCGCAAAGTTTTTGGAAGTGTTGAAGAAACTCCAGAATAACATTCCATTTGCAGAAGCCCTAGAGCAAATGCCGAGTTACGCAAAATTCATGAAAGGGATTCTGTCAAGGAAGAAGAAATGGGAAGATTTTGAGATAGTTGCATTAACAGAGGAGTGTAGTGCAGTTTTATAGCAGAAATTACCACCAAAACTTAAAGATCCGGGGAGTTTCACTATCCCATGCACGATCGGGAACATGTCTTTTAATAATTGTTTATGTGATTTGGGGGCAAGTGTAAACCTTATGCCATTGTCAGTATACACAGAACTGGGTTTGCCCGTGCCAAAGCCTACGAATATTTTGTTGCAGTTGGCGAATAGGTCAGTCACATATCCGAGAGGCATAGTAGAAGACATATTAGTTAAGGTGGATAAGTTTATATCCCCAGCGAACTTTATTATTCTGGATTTTGAAGAGGACAAGAACATCCTGATTATCCTAGGGAGACCTTTCTTGGCCACGAGTAGGACACTCATAGACGTATAAAAAGGAGAAATCACTATGAGGATCCAATATCAAGAAATCAAATTTAATGTGTTCAAGGCCATGAAATTCCCTACGGATGAGGAAGAATGTTTTTGGATGGATATAATTGAGCAAATCATCAGTAAATATATGAGCAAGAGTTTGGTCAATGATCCGTTAGAAATAACTTTATTGGGGGATGAAGAGGTCGACGACCCAGAATTTGTGGATTACTTATAGATGCTAGATTCATTGCCACGAGTTAGCCAATTCAGAGCACCGTTTAAACCATTGCACACGGAGGAGATAGCCGTAGAAAAACTGAAATAATCATTGGAAGAGCCACCAAAGTTGGAACTTAAGCCACTCCCTAAACATCTCAGGTATGCGTACTTAGGCAATTCAAATTCTTTACCTATTATTATTTCTGCTGCACTTAACGAATTGCAGGAAGAAAAGTTGTTGAGGGTGCTTAGGGAACAGAAATTAGCGATTGGATGGACGATTGCGGATATAAAGGGAATTAGTCCTTCATTTTGCATGCACAAGATTCTGATGGAAGATGAGGCAAAACCAACGGTGGAGCAACAATGGCGACTTAACCCTATAATGAAGGAAGTTTTGAGGAAGGAAATTTTGAAGAGGTTGGATGCCGGTATTATCTACCCGATTTCCGACAGTAAGTGGGTTAGTCCGGTCCAAAGGCGTCTTAGAAAAAGGGAGGAATAGACGTAGTGCGAGAATGAGGACAACGAGTTAATCTGACTAAAATGATGGCGATGTGGAGGGTTTGCATGGATTATAGGAAGTTGAACAACACAACCTGAAAAGATCATTTCCCGCTGCCCTTTATTGATCAAATGTTGGATAGATTGGCGGGACATGAATATTACTGTTTATTAGATGGGTACTCGGGCTATAACCAGATAGTCATTGCTCCGGAGGATCAAGAAAAGACGACATTTACATGCCCTTACGGCACATTTGCATTCAGGAGGATGTTATTCGGGTTATGCAATGCACCTGCAACCTTCCAATGGTATATGATGGCCATCTTTTCAGATATGGTGGGAAAAAATGTTGAAGTCTTCATGGACGACTTTTCGGTCTATGGGGATAACTTTGATACTTGCCTAGGGAATCTGGTCATGGTGTTACAGCAATGTAAGGATACGAACCTCGTACTTAATTGGGAAAAATGCCACTTCATGGTTGAAGAGGGCATAATTTTGGGCCATAAGGTTTCGGCTCAAGGATTGGAGGTTAACAAAGCAAAGATGGAAACAATAGAGAAATTGCCTCCACCGAGCTCAGTTAAGGGTATTAGGAGTTTTCTGGGACATGTTGGGTTCCTGCTAAATTCTCACCTCCTAAGAAGAAAAAATGGAACAAAAAGGAAAAGGGTGAGCTCAACTAGCCCAGTAAAGAATATTATGACTAAGATAATATACAACAAATTATCCTTAGTCTTCAACAGGAAAAAATCTGATAGAATATAATAGACAACAAGTTTTAGATCAACAACTGCAGCGAAAATAACAATTCATTATAAGAGTTAAAGTATGGAATGAAATCTACTATCATCTATGAATTTAAAAGTCCATCATCAATATTTATCCCTGTAACATCAATCAATATACATCTTGCATCAAATATTCATCTTTTCACTACGGGCCAAAGATATTCATTTGTATCACCAGTTGGTCATGTTCATCTCAACACATGTTCATCTTTGCACTACGGGCCAAAGATATTCATCAGATAATCATTCATCTTTGCACTACAGGCCAAAGATATTCATCAAGTATCACCATTAAGGACTGAGGATGATGAAAAACATTTTAGAGAACGAATCCAGTGAGATAAAAGGATAAAGTTTAGATATTCGTACTTTAGATAACTCAAGTTTAAAAATACTTCGTAATAAACCATAATGGAGTAAAATTCAAGAATAAAGATCAAAAACATGGATACAATCAAAGATAGTAACCATAATAGATATCTGGGACAAAGAAGAGAAAATTTCATTTTTCGGTGAATAGTGTCGTATTTGTGAATAGTGTCGTATACGTGAATAGTAACCCTGACACAAAAAGGTAAAAATTCCACAATCAAACTCATATCAATATTTCAGCATAATGATATTGAAGAAAATAATATCATTTAAGAAGAAAATAACATTCCTTACCTCAAAATAATAGTACTTCTGTTCGGAATATCGGATGTAAAGCCGAAGGAAACTTGCACTGAATAGCAACTCTCAAAGTATTTAAATACTCACAAAAATATGCTCGATAATATAGAGAGAGAAAACTTATGTTTCTGGTGTGATTTTCAATTCTAACCTAAGCGCCTATTTATAGGAAAATGCTAAAACGCCAAAGGAGACTAAAATAATAAAATAATAATATAATTTTTCTACGCATGCATGCTTTGAATAAAACTCAGCCACCACAAGTGGGGCCCACCAAAAATTAACCATCTTTCCCAACAACCAAAAATGGATCCCACCCAATTTTAATAAAAATTATTTTATTTTCCGAAACCTCAGTAATTCATAATAAATAGCCCTTTTATCAGAAAAATACGAATTTTATGTCCATTCCACACGAAATCGAATTCTCTACAACTTTGTAGCTTTAAGTTTTCCCAAATTCCAGACAGAAAATATTCGAAATCCACAAACTGGCGATTTTCAACAACTTTTAAAATTCATAACAAATCATACGTTAATTTTTAACGGTTCAAAATTTGTGGGCATATACTCAACTTATAGATGTATAACATATCTAAAAATCACAACGATCCAACGGTCGAATTAAAATTATAACTCACGCAATAGAGCTTTAAGAACACTGATTTGATTTTTTAATGCCTCCAAAATAAAACACCTCAGCTTTAATTCCTTCATTTACAACCACATAAAATATATCCATCATTTATATCCACATAAAATAAATATTTCCTTATCATATAAATCAATAAATAATTATTCACAAATAATATTACGAATCACAATAATGACAACCAGTGCTTCGGGAAGAGGAGCTTTTCCGATAAGGATTTCTCCTTCCGACGCCAAGATTAGGTGACTAAACCTCTCCTTGACAGAACTTTCTAGACATTGCCAATAATGCTATCTAATAATATTATTCAAATAATATAAATTATTGATCTGATAACGGAAAATATTTTGCAGTGACAATTATTGAAACAACAATAATATAAATTATCAACGCAACAATTATTGAATTAATAAAATAAAATATTGAACAGTAATTACTGTAACAATTATTGAGTAGTGCCTTCTTATGTAAGAATCAATAATTCAAAAAATAATATGCAATACCGTGTGCTACTATGCAACCACGCGTATTACTATATTTTAACCACTAGGTATTCCAACAGTATTAACGGTAACGATTACGCCGTTATTTATAAAAACTCAAACTTGTCATTTTCTTCATCCGACAGTTATTCTGTTATGAGGCCCACAACTGGCTACGCCGTCGTACGAATATTCCCCGACAACGAGAATATTCCACGACCAAACGAATATTCCCCGACAATAATGAGTATTTTATAGCCACTTGCTTATTTTGAAAAAAAATTCATATCTCACCCTTAACTTTAACTTTTTATCAATTTAACTATTTACAGAATAACAATTATAAGAAAAAATAAATATTTTTATTTCATAAAATTCGGGGTCTTACAATCTCCCCTCCTTATGAAATTACGTCCACGAAATTAACACACCTGGTATTTCAAAGAGTTGAGAATACTTTGCTTTCATTTCAGATTCTATCTTCCCTGTCCTCATGATTTCTCCATTGCTCATCTCCTGTATTTCAGATATCATTCTAGAATACAGCTTCAAAACAAGGGTTAATTGAACAAATTAACATATCACATAATATCTCATTATTATGACTGACCAACAAATAAGCTTAGGTAGGACACACTAGCGAAGGATTTACTCGTCTCTCCCCTCCTAGTTCTATTCCCCGATCTCTGCCAGAGATCATATACCTAGGCTCTGATACCAACTGTGACGCCCCCAAAATAGGTTCAATCTACCCAACCCATTCTGAGTCGCCAAATACATGGTACAGAAAATAACTACAACTTTATTAATACAATTGTTACGGGCCAAAGATATTCATCAATAATTCATCTTTGCACTACAGGCCAAAGATATTAATATCTCAAAGAAATACATAATCATTCCAGAATTTATATAAACCATAATTATAACCATGTTGACCAATTCACCTTTGCACTTAAGCTAAAAATATTCAATTATAAATTCAATGGTCATGATCATACCAGTCAACGATTTAACTTTGCACTACTGGCCAAAGAGAACTCAAAGTCACGATCATACCAATAATCTACCCATCTTTACACTCAAGTCAAAGAGAAATTTCTTCACCGGGATTATAAAAATGTTATATATGATAATAAAAACAATATGGTCAAAACATGAATTTAATTTCAAGAGTAAGATTCATAAATCAACGATAATTTGGTCAGAAAGAGAAACTAATTTTGTCGTGAATAGTACCTCGTATTCGTACATAGTACCGTATACGTAAATAGTATCGTATACCTAAATAGTGCCATATACATGAATAGTGTCGTATATGTGAATAGTAATCCTGACACGAAAAGATAAAGTTTCACAATAAAAACCATATCAATATTTATAACATCTTAATCAAAATGTTATAAATCACTTAATAATCTCATAATCTAATATTATTAATATTACAACAATATTTTAATCATTTGTTAAACTTATAAATAATTTATTTTAATTGTTTACACTTTATTAATTAATGCATTTAATCATCCTAAAAAGCCAAACTCATAAGATTTCATCACCAATAACCAAAACCCTCATCAAAAATCTGCATATACCTTATATATGACTCTCAAGCCATAAAATCCTATTTTTCAATTTTCTTACTTCACATAACATATTTAATTCATTTACTCATAACTAGTCCATTTTCATGAAAAATACCAAATCAAGACAAAACAAATTTTCTTTTTCTCGGGATTTAGCGTAACATAGTCCCATATTGAACATATATTTTTTCTAATTTTTAAAATTCATTTACTATTTTTCATATGGCCAAAACTGCCGAATATTTAGATATTTATCATAAATTGTACGTTTGTCCAAAAATTCCAAAATTTACAGAGTATACTTCTGTTACATACATGCACTCCCAATAAAAATTTTACCAATTTTGGAGTTAACCACAAGGAGTTATATGAGTTTACTTTTAAAATAGTCTTTTTCCATAAAATTCATAACTCATAATCTATACATCCAAAAATTTCCATTTTTGGACACAATCTAGAAAACTCATCAAATTATCATTTCAAATTTTTCCAGAATTTTTGAGGGTCAGAAAAATTACGAAACATGAAAAATATAATAACCCTTACAATCCCTTACCTCAAAAGAGCAGTACTTCTGAATGGAATATCGGATGTAATGACGAAGGAAACTTGCACTGAATAGCAACTCTCAAATTATCTAAATACTCACAAAAAAATGCTAGACAATATAGAGAGAGAAAACTTATGTTTCTGGTATGATTTTCAATTCTAACCTAAGCGCCTATTTATAGAAAAATTCTAGAACGTCAAAGGAGACTAAAATAATAAAATAATAATATAATTTTTCTACACATGCATGCTTTGAATAAAACTCAGCCACCACAAGTGGGTCCCACCAAAAATCAACCATCTTTCCCAGCAACCAAAAATGGATCCCACCGAATTTTAATAAAAATCATTTTATTTTTCAAAACTTCAGTAATTCATAATAAATAGCCTTTTATCAGAAAAATACGAATTTTATGTCCATTCCACATGAAATTGAATTCTCTACAACTTTGTAGCTTTAAGTTTTCCAAATTCCGAATGAAAAATATCCGAAATCCACAAATGCATTTATTTTCAACACCTTTTAAAATTCATAACAAATCATACGTTAATTTTTAACGGTTAAAAATTTGTGGGCATATACTCAAACTATATATGTATAACTTATCTAAAAATCACAATGATCCAACAGTCGGATTAAAATTATAATTCACGCAACAGAGCTTTAAGAACACTGATTTGATTTTTTAATGCCTCCAAAATAAAACACCTCAGCTTTAATTCCTTCATTTACAACCACATAAAATATATCCATCATTTATATCCACATAAAATAAATATTTTCTTATCATATAAATCAATAAATAATTATTCACAAATAATATTACAGAATCACAATAATGACAACCAGTAGTCCTCAGAGAAGAGGGGCTTTCCGATAAGGATTTCTCCTTACTGGCGCGCAATTAGGTGACCAAACCTCTTCTTGAAAGAAATTTCTAGACATTGCCAATAATACTATTTAATAATATTATTCAAATATTATGAATTATTGATCTGATAATGGGAAATACTGTGCAGTGATAATTATTAAAACAACAATAATATAAATTATCAACGCAACAATTATTGAATCAATAAAATAAAATATTGAACAGTAACAATTATTGAGTAGTGCCTTCTTACGTAAGAATCAATAATTCAAAAAATATTGTGTAATACTGGTGTGCTACTTTTGGCAACCACGCCAGACATCGGATTTTAACCACTCGGGTATTCCAACAAAGTTAATTGATAACGATTACGCAATTATTTATAAAAACTCAAACTTGTCATTTTCTTCATCCGAAGCGCTTATTACATTATGGAGCCCACAACAGGCTGCACCGTCGTATGAATATTCCCCGACAACAATGAGTATTTTATAGCCACTTACTTATTTTGAAAAAAAATTCATATCTCACCCTTAACTTTAACTTTTTATCAATTTAACCATTTACTGAATAACAATTATAAGAAAAATTAAATACTTTTATTTCATAAAATTCGGGGTCTTACAATGACAATATCCACACCCAAATAAAGTCCTCATTGCAATTATTGATGCATTATTTTACAAAAATAGTGAGGACTGCTAAAACAACTGTCTAGGACCATCACTCTATACCCCGACTAGTTCTTGCTATGTTCTCGCTTCCTGAGAAGAAAAAATAGAACAAAAAAGAAAATGGTGAGCTCAACTAGCCCAGTAAAGAATATTATTACTAAGATAATATACAACAAATTATCCTTAGTCTTCAACAGGAAAAAATCTGATAGAATATAATCGACAACAAGTTTTAGATCAACAACTGCACCGGAAACAACAATTCATTAGCAGAGTTTTAGAGAATGAAATCTACTATCATCTATGAATTTAAAAGTCCATCATCAATATTTTATCTCTGTAACATCAATCAATATACATCTTGAATCAAATATTCATCTTTGTACTACGGGCCAAAGATATTCATTTGTATCACCAAATTGGTCATGTTCATCTCAACACTGCTCATCTTTTACTACGGCCAAAGATATTCATCGTAATCATTCATCTTTGCACTACAGGCCAAAGATATTCATCAAGTATCACCATTAAGGACTGAAGATGATGAAAAACATTTTAGAAAACGAATCCAATAAGACAGAAGGACAAATATTAGGGATTCGTTTTTTGGTTTATCCAAATTCAATAATACTCCATAATAACCAAGTGTGAAGTAGAATTCAAAATAAAGATCAAAACATGGATACAATCAAAGATAGTAACCATAAAAGACATCTAAGACAAAAAAAAGGAAATTTCATTTTTCGGTGAATAGTGTTGTATTTGTCAATAGTGTCATATACGTAAATAGTAACCCCAACACAAAAAGGTAGAAATTCCACAATAAATTCATAACAATATCTCAGCATAATGATATTAAAGAAAATAATATCATTTAAGAAGAAAATAACATCCCTTACCTCAAAGAAACAGTACTTCAAAATAAAAGGTCGGATGTGATGCTGAATGAAACTTGTACTGAATAGTAACTCTCAAAGTATCTAAATACTCACAAAATACGCTCGACAATATAGAGAGAGAAAGAGAGAAAGCTTTTATTTCTGGTGTGATTTTCAATTCTAACCTAAACACCTATTTATAGGAAAATGCTAGCGCCAAAGCGAGACTTGACCAAGCACACCGATGGCTTTACCTCGCTACTATTTGCCACCCACCACATTTGAAATAAAATTTGAGCACATTTCTCACCAACCAAAAGTGGGGCCCACTCAATTCTAGAATTTTCCACCAAAAATCATTTATAACATAATTTACGAATCACCACCTCTTAAAATTCATAACAAATCATACATTCATTTTAACGGTTCAAAATTTGTTGACATATACTCAACTTATATATGTATAACATATCTAAAAATCACAACGATCCAATGGTCTGGATTAAAATTATAACTCACTTAATATATCTCAAGAACAACGATTTGATTTTTAATACCTCCATTCCGGCAAAAATCTTGATAAAACACCTCAACATTAATAGCCACATAAAATAAATATTTCCTTATCATATAAATCAATAAATAATTATTCACAAATAATATTACGTAATCACAATCTCGACAACCAAAGTAGTTCCTGGAAAGAGGGGCTTTCGAATAAAGATTTCTCCTTACTAGCGGCAAGAATTAGGTGACCAAACCTCTCCTTAGATGTAACTTTCTAGACATTGCCAATAATGTTATCTAATAATATTATTCAAATAATATGAATTATTGATCCGATAATGGAAAATATCGTGCGAGACAATTATTGAAACAACAATAATATAAAATATCAACGCAACAATTATTGAATTAATAAAATAAAATATTGAACAAGAATTATCGTAATAATTATTGAGTAAAGGCTTCTTACGTAAGAATCAATAATTCAAAAATAATGTGCAATACTGCAGTGTCTATCGCAAACCACGCCAGACATCAGTATTTTAACCAATCGGTATTCCAACAGTGTTAACGGTAACAACTACACCGTTATTTATAAAAACTATAACTTGTCGCTTTCTTCATCCGACAGTTATTCTGTTATGAGGCCCACGAATGGTATGGTCATACCAAATCGCACAAATATTCCCGATAACAAGAATATTCCACGACCAAACGAATATTCCCCGACAAAAAATGAATATTTTATAACCCTTTGCTTATTTTGTAAAATTTGCACATTTCACCCATAACCAAAGTATTATATCAAATTAACTCATTATTTCAAGATAATAAATAGAGAAAATTTAATTTTATTCATAATAAGTTGGGGCCTTACAACCTCCCCTCCTTATAAAATTTCATCCTCGAAATTGACGTACGTACCTGGTGTTTCGAAAAGGTGAGGGTACCTCGCTTTCATTTTCGATTCCAACTCCCAGGTCATTTCTTCAATAGCATAGTTCCTCCACAAAACCTTAACTTGTGGTATAACCTTGGTGCGCAGAACATGCTCTTTCCTATCCAAGATCTTAATATATACCTCCTCGTAAGTTAAATCTTCGGCTATCTCATCTAGTTCTAACTCAATAATGTGGTTTGGGTCTTTCACATATTTACGAAGCATAGATATGTGAAAAATATTATGAACACGAGACATGCTTGGAGGTAACGCGAGTCTATAGGCCACATTTCCTACTCGGTCAAGAATCTGAAATGGACCAATAAATCGTGGATTGAGCTTTCCTCTCTTCCCGAATCTTGTAACTCCCTTCCATGGAGCAATACGTAACAGTTCATGATCCCCAATACCAAATTCCACGTCCTTTCGATGAAGATCCGCATAACTCTTTTGTCAATCCTGTGCCGTTTGTATACGTTGTCGAATCGTTTGGATCTTTTTCGTAGTCATGCGTACCAACTCTGGTCCCAACAATGTTGCTTCACCCACCTCATCCCAACATACTGGAGAGCGACACTTTCGTCCATACAAGGCTTTAAATGGAGCCATACCTATACTTGTCTGATAACTTTTGTTGTAGGAGAATTCCACCAATGGTAAATACTTATCCCAACTCCCTTTGAAGTCTAGGACACAGAATCTTAATAGATCTTTAAGAGTTTGAATAGTCCTCTCTGATTGTCCATCCGTTTGAGGATGGTATGCCGAGCTGAATCGTAAATCCGTGCCCATAACTTTCTGCAAGCTAACCCAAAATCATGAAGTGAATCTTGGGTCACGATCTGAAACTATGGATGCTGGTATGCCATGCAATCTCACAATCTCATTCACATACATATGAGCAAGACGTTCAAGGGAATAAGTCTCACGTATAGGCAAGAAATGAGAAGACTTGGTTAATCTATCAACAATAACCCAAATTGCATCTATACCTTGAGAAACCTTGGGAAGACCCGAAACGAAATCCATAGTAATGTGTTCCCACTTCTGTTTTGGAATCTCAAGTGGTTGCAATAGACCCTTTGGCATTTGATGCTCTGCCTTTACACGTTAACAGGTTAAACACCTCGAGATAAACTCTGTGATCTCTCTCTTCATATTGTTCCACCAAAATGTATGTCGGAGATCATGATACATTTTGGTACTCCTAGGATGGATTACAAATGGTGTGTTGTCACTACAAAAAAAAGGTCATTCATTAAGCGACCTCTGCGCCAAATGCCAATGATCTTCTTGTCGTCGTCGCGCTATCGTCATTGGAGGCGAATCCGTCGCCCTACCGTCGCCCCCAGATGTAAATCGTCGCCCTTGACTCCGTCACCATCATTTGTCGGGAAGATAGTCATTAGCGACTGGGGCATTGCTGACGGCATGCCGTCGCCCATGTGTCATTGTTAAAATGAGTAGTGGCGATTTTATATCTTGTCGCTAATAATAAGTATTATTTAATTTTAATTTTACTATCATTGCTTGACTTCGGCATGCCGTATGAATGAGTCAATATCCTCGTCATTGATGACTGCGGTCATTGCCGACGCCCCTTTAACCAATGATCCCGTCACCAATGACCTGCTTAAAAAAAATTAAAGAAAAACAAATAATGACAATGCACGCATATCAATAACATTCATATCTTTTACCATCAACAATCAATATATTTAGATACAAAAGTCTAATCTGTACAACTCAAAAGCTATATAAATACATACATGAAAGTCAAAATATAAACAAAAACTAACTACAACCCAAGATCAGGAATGTCAGTGTCACCATCACCGCCATCTATCATACGATCGCCGGTCCCATCGCCTGTCCCACCCTCCATAGTCTCATCAGCAAGATCAGCTCGGTGGTCATCACCATCTCCACCATGGGCATCGCCTGTGCCACAGCCTCCACCCCCATTAGTCTCCTCAACAAGACCCTACAAAAGTAAAATATTAAAAACGAAGTCGAAAACTAAGCATATTTAAATTATTTTAGTTTGTGTTCTACAAGTGTGGCAACGGCCGATAACTCCTCGGATCCGTATATCTAATCGAGTCCCATAAGTTGCAACGCCGTGCAAATGCCTATGTGGTGCTATGTGTGTGTTTACGTGTCGTTCGGACGACCGAGGCGGGTTTTGGTCTCTTTTTCGGCTTTTTGCCTAACTATTGGTTCATCGGGCAAACGGGCTGATAACTCGGCATCCGTATATCGGAATCGAGTCCCGTAAGTTTCAACGCGTGCCAAATGCTTATGTGGTGCTATGTGTGTGTTTGCATGTCGTTCGGACGACCGAGGTGAGTTTTGGTCTATTTTTTGGCTTTTTGCCTAATTGTTGGTTCATCGGGAAAACGGGCTGATAACTCGGCATCCGTATATCAGAATCGAGTCCCGTAAGTTGCAACGCGTGCCAAATGTCTATGTGGTGCTATGTGTGTGTTTGTGTGTCGTTCGGACGACCGATACGGGTTTTGGTCTGTTTTCGGCTTTTTGCCTAACTGCTGGTTCATCGGCAACGCAGGTGATAACTCTCGGCATCCGTGATATCTAATCGAGTCCCATAAGTTGCAACGCGTGCCAAATGCCTATGTGTATGTTTGCATGTCGTTCGGACGATCGAGGCGGGTTTTGGTCTCTTTTTTGGCTTTTTGCCTAACTGTTGGTTCATCGGGCAAACGGGCTGATAACTCGGCATCCGTATATCGGAATCGAGTCCCGTAAGTTGCAACGCGTGCCAAATTCTTATATGGTACTATGTGTGTGTCTGTGTGTCGTTCGGACGACCGAAGCGGGTTTTGGTCTCTTTTTCGGCTTTTTACCTAACTGTTGGTTCATCGGGCAAACGGGCTGATAACTCGGAATTCGTATATCGGAATTAAGTCCCGTAAGTTGCAACGCGTGCCAAATGCCTATGTGGTGCTATGTGTGTGTTTGCGTGTCGTTCGGACGACCAATACGAGTTTTGGTCTCTTTTTCGGCTTTTTGCCTAATCGTTGGTTCATCGAGCAACGGCCGATAACTCTAAGCATTCGTGATATCGTAATCGAGTCCCGTAAGTTGCAACGCGTGCCAAATGCCTATGTGGTGCTATGTGTTCGTTTGCGTATTGTTTGGACGACCAAGACGGGTTTTGGTCTCTTTTTTGGCTTTTTGCCTAACGGTTGGTTCATCGGGCAAACGGGCTGATAACTCGGCATCCGTATATCGGAATCGAGTCCCGTGAGTTGCAATGCGTGCCAAATACCTATGTGGTGCTATGTGTGTGTTTGCGTGTCGTTCGGATTACCGAGGCGGGTTTTGGTCTCTTTTTTGGCTTTTTGCCTAACTGTTGGTTCCTCGGGCAAACGGGCTGATAACTCGGCATCCGTATATTGGAAACGAGTCTTGTAAGTTGCAACGTGTGCCAAATGTCTATATGGTACTACGTGTGTGTTTGCGTGTCATTCGGACGACCGAAACGGGTTTTGGTCTCTTTTTTGGCTTTTTGCCTAACTGTTGGTTCATCGGGCAAACGGGCTGAGAACTCGGCATCCGTATATCGTAATCGAGTCCCGTAAGTTGCAACGCATGCCAAATGCCTATGTGGTGCTATGTGTGTGTTTGCGTGTCGCTCGTGATTTACCGAAAGGCGGGTTTTTTGTCTCTTTTTGGCTTTTTGCCTAACTGCTGGTTCATCGAACAAACATGCTTTGATAACTTTCGGCATCCGTATATCTAATCGAGTCTCGTAAAGTCAACAACGCGCAAAATGCCTATTAGGTGCTATGTGTGTGTTTGCTTGTTGTTCGGACGACCGAGGCGGGTTTTGGTCTCTTTTTCGGCTTTTTACCTAACTGTTGGTTCATCGGACAACGGGTCGATAACTCGGATCCGTGATATCGTAATTGAGTCCCATAAGTTGCAATGCGTGCCAAATGCCTATGTGGTACTATGTGTGTGTTTGCTTGTCGTTCGGACGACCGAGGCGGGTTTTGGTCTCTTTTTTGGCTTTTTGCCTAACTGTTGGTTCATCGGGCAAACGTGCTGATAACTCGGCATCCGTATATCGGAATCGAGTCCCATAAGTTGCAACACGTGCAAAATGCCTATTAGGTGCTATGTGTGTGTTTGCATGTCGTTCGGACGACCGAGGCGGGTTTTGGTATCTTTTTCGGCTCTTTGCCTAACTGTTGGTTCATCGGGCAAACGGGCTGATAACTCGGCATCCGTATATCGGAATTGAGTCCCATAAGTTGTAACGCGTGCCAAATGCCTATGTGGTACTATGTGTGTGTGTGCGTGTCGTTCGAACGACCGAGGCGGGTTTTGGTCTCTTTTTCTGCTTTTTGCCTAATTATTGGTTCATCGGGCAAACGAGCTGATAACTCGGCATCCGTATATCATAATCGAGTCCCGTAAGTTGCAACGCGTACCAAGTGCCTATGTGGTGCTATGTGTGTGTATGCGTGTCGTTCGGACGATCAAGGCAGAATTTGGTCTCTTTTTCGGCTTTTTGCCTAACTGTTGGTTCATCGGGCAAACGGGCTGATAACTCGGCATCCGTATATCGGAATCGAGTCCCATAAGTTGCAACGCGTGCCAAATGCCTATGTGGTGCTATGTGTATGTTTGCGTGTCGTTCGGACGACCGAGGTGGGTTTTGGTCTCTTTTTCGGCTTTTTGCCTAATTGTTGGTTCATCGGGAAAACGAGCTGATAACTCGGCATCCGTATATCGAAATTGAGTCCCGTAAGTTGCAACGCGTGCCAAATGCCTATGTGGTGCTATGTGTTTGTTTGCGTGTCGTTCGGACGACCGAGGCGGGTTTTGGTCTCTTTTTCGGCTTTTTGCCTAACTGTTGTTTCATCAGGCAAACGGGCTGATAACTCGGCATCCGTATATCAGAATCGAGTCTCGTAAGTTGCAACACGTGCCAAATGCCTATATGGTACTATGTGTGTGTTTGCGTGTCATTCGAATGATCGAAGCGGGTTTTGGTCTCTTTTTCGGCTTTTTGCCTAACTATTGGTTCATCGGGCAAACGGGCTGATAACTCGGCATTCGTATATCGGAATCGAGTCCCGTAAGTTGCAACGCGTGCCAAATGCCTATGTGGTGCTATGTGTGTGTTTGCGTGTCGTTCGGACGACCGATACGGGTTTTGGTCTCTTTTTCGGCTTTTTGCCTAACTGTTGGTTCATCGGGCAAATGGGCTGATAACTCGGCATCCGTATATCGGAATCAAGTCCCGTAAGTTGCAACGCATGCCAAATGCCTATGCAGTGCTATGTGTGTGTTTGATACGCTACTTTATATAAGTAATATAATTACAAATTTCATAAATTAAATAAAGAAATACACATATAAATTATTTTTACCTGTCGAATATGTGGTGGGAAGATGTTGGACAAGACAACCGCACATACACGGAGTGCCTCCCCCGTACTACACCCATGAGTTCGTCAACGGCAGCTGTAGGATCTATGGAGCCGTGGACAACCTCCTGAGACAGCTGATAGATCCGCTCGCGTGATGGTGCGCCTGACTGCACAACACTGCTCGCCATGCACCCCTCGATAATCCATCGAAAGAAATCGTTTGATAATGAAGGGTCGGCGCCCGATCCACTCGCACCACTACCTCTAGTGGGTGAGCGCCGCGGAGATCTCGCAGCAGGGACTAGGGTGTAGGCTAGGACATGGGGAATGCCCACAACTCTACCCTTCTTCGGTCCCCCTGTAGCCTGCAACCAGTCCTCAATCTCGTCATCCGCACGTGTCGAATCATCGACTGCAGTGTCACCTCTCTGTCCGAATTTTAAATACATACTAAATAAGAGAATTAAATAACTTATAGCAATGCGTTCTGCCTGAGGTGATATATAACCACCTTCACCTTTCTTCTGGTGGGCGTGCCACCAAAACTCCAAGCGAGAGGGTGCGTGCTTTAGACTCACCTCGAGTCTCTCCCGGTAGAGATCGTAGGACTGAAACCCCATGCAGTGCGGGAGACGACTCTGCTGTCGGGCAGCTGTATGCTGTGCCGACATCTTCTTGAAGGCCTCGCCATCCCAAATGCCGCACATCTGGTCCCACACCGCAGCAGAGATGAAATCTGGCCGGACATCCTTAAGTGTCTATCCATCAGCCATCTTCGTCTGTGCCTTCTTCTTCCAGTCGTGGACCCACTTGTTCCAATTCATCTCCAAGTATTTATGTAGAACAGTCATGTCATGGGCTTCCTGCCCATCCTCAAAGCGGTAATATCTCTGCACATTACACATTAAAAAACTTAGTAGGCAACATAAATCAAACTAACATATGAATGCATATAAAACTAACCTATATATGAATGAATGAATGACATCTTACCCTGAACTCAGTAATAATCAGCTGGCGTGTGCGGTCATCCACATCCGCCCACCTCATCCACTTCAAGCTTGAGAATCGATTGCGACGATCCCAAGCAACGTGGTCCTCCTGCGTCACACAAGGATACTACAATTGAAATTAATACATTTGCAAATTACAAAGAATATATAAGAACTAAATATGCGTGTCAATACTATATAGGACTATGAAATTACCTATTAGTCCCAACACGACAAATAATCGGCGCCTGAGGGGGATTCCCTAGCAAGCCACGTGCTAGTCCCCCCGGAGGCCTACGACGATCACCTATGTAGTGAAATACACATTATTTATATAAACGAATATAATGTCAATACTATATAAAATAAAAAATAATAAGATGTATCCCAACAAAACATGTAATTATACCCGACGACCCGGCCTGCTCATCACCCCCTTCGCGTCCCCCACGACCAGTACGCCCACCACGATCGTCGTGTGGTGTACGTGCCATGTGTATATATATTGTCAAATCATCAAAAAAACATTATTACACATTCGTAGGCACAATATTTTTAAACAGTAACAAAGAGGATAACATACAGATACAACTAAAAGAATACAACATAAATAGTCATTTTAAAAGGATACAACATAAATAGTAACAAGTCGACAAACTATTACATTTGAATACAACTAAAAGGACACAAAGAGTACATACTCCTAATCATTTATATCGTCAAAGCCATCAATATCAGAATCGTCATCTTCGAGTAATAAATCTTCAATATCATTTTCATCAACATCTTCATCATCCTCAACGATTTCTTCAATTATATCTACCTCCTCAAGAACATCGAATTCACTTTCGACAGCGACGACTTCATCCTCTTCTTCACTAGACTCACTAACAATTGTCACATCAGCAGGGGTGACACTAGTAGACTCGACCTGTAAAGGTTCATCATCTGGACGAGGAGCTGTGCCTTGAAAACCACGGGCTTTGGTGGTTATTACAGCATACCATGGGCTTGCAGGAGTTTTAACACTCCGCGCGTAGTATACTTGTGTTGCTTGACTTGCTAAAATAAAAGGTTCGTTTGAGTTTAGTTTTGATTTAACATTAATAGTCACCAGTCCTGAATTTTTATCTACTCTAACTCCATTCTCAACATCAAACCAATGACAATTGAAGCAAACTAACTCTTTATGACCCCAATATTTGAGAACTAAGAACTTCTAGCAATCGTCCATACCAAATCCCCAAGATTATCGTAGCAATTACCTTTAACCACAACACCGTAATTAGAAGAAGCGACTTCCCAATATCGCAACAATTAAATCAGAATCATTGACAATGCAAAGATGTATAAGTATCTACAGATCTTTCAGTAGTCATTTCATTATAAGCTTTAGCCGAATGTCAGCTAACTCATCTGTGAGGACCTAATGTACATGAACACAACATATTATAAAGTTAATTATGCCATAAGATTATGTCTATGATGGTAGATTCATTGAATTACAAATCGGTTAAACTTACATGATCTTTAAACCATTGCACAAATTCTTTATTCCTCAAATTTTGCAAATCCCCGTCCAATATAATCGGATTCGCTTCACGTATCTCATCATCATATTTACTGCAATACAGTTATATATACTTAATGTGTATGGAAGGGACTTATAGGCGTAGTAACATGAAACAACATTTGAAAAGTTATGGCTACTTACTTAATGTATGGCGCTACTTCATTTATGTTGACAAGTGCATACAATATGGCAGCTGCATACTCACTATCGGTCAAGAATCGCCTTTTTTCTGCCAAATGGTTGTACAGGATGACTAAAGGCCGTTAATTCCCCATTTTCCTCGTGCGGGACAGCCTCATTCCGATGTAAGCGATTGTGCCTCGTCTGAACATTCGGCTCAAAGTACAACGAGCAGAAATTAACAAGTTCCTCCATAACATAACTCTCAGCAATTGACCCCTCTACACGGGCTCTATTCTTCACCTTTTGTTTTAGACGTCGCATATACCTATGTGTTATATATGCATATATAAATTAGTAAACAAGAATGCACATTTTTATCAAAATTAAAAACATTAATGTCATTACCTCTCGAATGGATACATCCATCTATATTGCACGGGACAGTCAAACTTAGCTTCGTACAGCAAGTGAATAGGCAAATGCTCCATTGAATCAAAAAATGACGGAGGGAAGATCATTTCTAACTTGAACATTATTTCCACTATCTGCATTTCCATTTTATCTATATCTTTGAGTTGTAGCTCCGTTAAGCATAGAACTCTGAAGAAATTAGCAAGCTTCGCTGCTTTCAACCACACGCTTTAATAACAAGTCGATAAATGCCACGGGGATCAACTTCTGCATGAATACATGACAATCATGACTTTTGAGACCCCGAAACTTCAACTCTTCGACTTTACAACACCTTGCTATATTCGAAGAATATCCATCTGGAGCTTCAAATTCCAATCGATCCAATTGCATATCAATAAAGAATTGCTCCTAGTCAAAGTATAATCAGCTTTAGGCGTTATCGTCTTGCTACCCTCCTGATACAGCCATAGATGTTCCCTAATGTTCATTTCTACCAAATCAAGCCTCGACTTGTTGTTGTCCTTTGTTCTACCACTTGTATATAGGACTGTATAAAAAACATTATCAAATACGTTTTTCTTAGTATGCCTCGGATCTAAACAATGATGGATGCATAGTTTAGCCCAATAAGGAAGGTCAAAGAACATGGATCTATGTGTCCAGTTGTGAACCTTGCCGTAACCATAATCTTGCTCTAATCTGTGATTCTTCCTTGGATGTGGAAATTTCAAGTGAGTAATCCAACTCAGCACTGTTGTCCCAGAAAGACGTCCAGGTACTTGACGTTTCTCTATTTTTTGATTGAATTGTCTACTCATCCGTCGATAACGATGTTAAATCGGCAAAAACTATCTGGATGTTGCAAAGAAACTCATTTTCCCCCCATGTTTGAGCCGCATAGCTTTAACTGACCCCATGCACATGGGACATGACAAGGCCCCGTGAGTCGACCATCCACTGATCATTCCTAACGCTGGGAAGTCATTTATGGTCCACAAGAAAGTCGCCTCATGTCAAAGTTCTGCTTTAAGAGATACATCATAAGTTTGAACCCCTTTATCCCACAACATCTTCAACTCATCAACTAACTGGATCGAGGTATACATTGATGTCTTTACTCTCGACTCTTATCACCCTAATCAAGAAAAGGCATGAACATGTAGGGATCTTTCATGCACATCAAAGGCGGGAGGTTATACACAACAATAATCACCGGCCAAGTTGAGTAGGGCTTGGTGTAAGGCCCAATAAATGGATTAAACCCATCCGTAGCAAGTCCAAGCCTAACATTGCGAACATCTTCAGCAAATGAGGGGTGATTTTTATCAAAATTTTTCCACTCAAGCTCATCTGCCAGGTGCGTCAGTTGACCATCAACTGTGTCCCGTGTAGAGTGCCATCTCATATACTCGGCGGTATGTGTTGACATGAACAAATGTTGAAGCCTCGGTGCAATGGGAAAGTAACGTAAGATCTTTCTCAGCACGTCTTTTCCCTTTTCTTATGTACTGCTCATATAGTATCTACTTGTACCGCAAATATCACACACCTCTCTTATCTTTATTAACATCACCGTAATACAACATACAGTCATTCTCACAAGCATCAATCTTCTCATACCCTAGATTAAGCCTTTTGACCATTTTCTTTACATCGTAGTACGACTCCTAGAACTTATTGCTGCGCAGTAAGCACTCCTTCACAATGTTTAGCAGCTCATTAAAACCTCTCTCTTTCTAAATCATGCTCGTTTTGAAGTGTAAAAACTTAGTCAGGCGAGATAAGACGGTACTTTTTCGTGTCTGGCATACAATGGCGTCGCTGCTTCATGCAATAACTCATAGAAACCCTTAGCCCCGTTATTCGGCTCTTGCTCGACGCTACTATCATCCCTGTCTGTATTCCACTGGAAGTATGAACCAGCAGCTTCAACTATCATGTTAGTACATTCAAAGGTTTCGTCACCTCTAGATTCCGGTTCTGATTCATGTTCATCCAACCAGGTTTCCCCATGATAGATCCATGTCGTATAACCCTGCTTGAACCCATACGCAAATAAGTCGCATACGACATCACTCCTTTCCTTCCACACTTCATTCACACACCTCTTACAAGGACATCTCGATCTCATCGCCACGACTTTCTCAAATGCGAAATTGAGAAACTGCTCAACCCCACTACGGTTTCGAGCTAAGCCCACTCTTATCGGTGGCTACCCTACGCTCCATCCAACTTCGATCAATGTACATCTTGGATAACTGTCTCGCTATATATATGGAAAGTTAGACAAACACAATCAAGTCTCCAAGTTAATGTATATGCAAGCTTATGAGTTTTCTAACTTCATCTCCCACTCTAACGGTCAGCTTCTATCCCATTCCGGATGTGTCATTTCATCGATGCCAACAACTTGAACACATCTTTAAATTTTTAGAAATTTCAAAGAAGACACCTCCCATGGTCTTCAAGTACACGAAATAGACTAACATATCGTAGTCTAAATATGCACCCGAAGAACATTAAGAGATATATACTGACCGAAAATTTAAAAAATATAAAGACGTGCTCAAGTCGTCGTTAACACCGACCTAAGTGAGATCGAAACATACAAGAACAGTCCCAAAACGGGGACTATTTGAGATTCACTCCTACTAAGTGAATCTCAAACGGGTTTCTAAGCTTCCTAAACTATATGAAAATATGCACATGTCAAAGTAAGGATTATTTTTGTATAACAAAAAGAATACTAGATTTTTATCAGGAAAATATGCACATGTCACTTTGTACTACTAAACTATATGAAAATATGCACATGTCACTTTGTACAAAAGCATTAACAAAAGCAATAACAAAATATCCACACAAACCTAAAATAGAAAGAAAAAACGTTACAAAGATTGTACATCAGTACACTAATTATTATATTTGTAATCTTTAGTAATCAAGTGTTTCCTTTCACACAACCATTTCCAATTTGAACTTTTTAAAACCCACCCCACCCCAAAGACTCTTCCCCCACCCCACCACACAATTTTTTTACAATCGCAATAAATATACATTTATACATTATCTCTAAGCTCAACAGATTACTATCATTTTTATTCCAAAACTATTACCTAATTAGATCAATTGTTAGATAAACTGGAATTGGAATTAGTACAGTTGCTATGAGGATATTGAAATCCATTTTCTGAGGATATATATATTAATCAAACAATTTACAGTCAGATTTGATACAACATCATCGTGATTCATGAGATATTGAAATTCATGAACAAATTAGCAAAATGCATTGTATAAATGTTTCTGGTTGCCTCGCCATACTTTTTATTTATTTATTTTGATAAAAACCTACACATTCTTGATAGTTGGTCATATTAAACACAACAACAGGAGAGCACTCATAAAGATTTTAATTAAAGTAGAATATTATCCCTAAATTCAATTTTAATAGGATTTTCGTCTAATATGTAAACCAAATTACCAAAATCAGATCATAAAATCATTGAATTTAATGTGTTAAACAATTTGACAAACATGAACAAGGAGAAAAAGTTTAGTGACATGGCTATTACCTCACAAGGTATACCGGTATTATTTTTGGCTATTAATAAACATTTTTTAACATATAAAAATAAACTATGGGGAACTGATATGAAGGGGGAATCAAATCAGCATTTAACAAAATAATTGAGCACACATTACACATGCTATCAACAAAATTCTAAAACCAAAAATGGACATTGCCCATGAAATACTGGCTAAATGGATACTCTTGTATAATAGATTGGTATATAAATGCTCTTGTATATATACGAATTAAGATTTGGGGATAAAACAATGAACAACCCAAAAAATCCAACATTTGAAGCACAATGAAATGCGATTGAATATAGTGAGCCTACCAATACAAAGCAGCCCAGTCCTTGTACAATTCTGAAGTTGCAGCGACGAATGGTCGGATGTACAGTCGGAAGCCTCGATTGCAGCGCCGAAATGGATAAGGGGAGGGGTTACAACAGGGATGAGAGAAATGGGCGAAATGGGAAGCAATAAACCGAAATGAGTGAACTTTTAGAGAATGAATAACCCGAATTTGAGATTCAGTGGGGAAATTAGGAGCAAAAATGGCTGAATTTAAGAGGGAAAGAAATATAGAGAGGAAATTTTTTTATAAAAGGAGTTGTTGCCGTCATGGGGAAGAGGTTTTATTTATCATTCTCGATGGCATTCCCCGTCGCTAATGACGCCGTCGTTATTAAGTCACACCCGGCGGCACTACCGTCGATACTAAAATAATTGCCGTCGTCAATAAGCTTTTCCCTCCATCGGGAATGTCTGGCACTAAAAAAAGGATCATTCTCGATGGCATTCATAGTCGACGGCTTGCCCGTCGGCAATGAGTGTATTAGCGACGGTACTATTACCGTCGGCAGAGTGCCCGTCACCATTGACCCTTATTTTTGTAGTGTGTGTGCCTCCATCATGATTCTATGCTTCAAGTCAGAATCGTTAGGAACGCAAAGTCTGGAGTTGACTCGAAGTATTCCTTCTTCATCGATTCTTGCTTCTGGAATAGCACCTTATTGCACTTTCTTCTTCATACGTGCATCGCCTCGTGTCCAGTAGCTTGAAAGCGACCTTAACTTTATCGATTAAAGTCAGTTCTACTCGCATGTTTGATATCATCACATGGGTACTTGGAGCCTTTAACTCTATCTCCATTTGTAAGTCGTACAAAATGAGCCTTTGTGTTAACAACATTGCACTCGTACCAGCATATGATCTTCTACTCAATGCGTCAGCTACAACGTTTGTTTTTCTAGGATGATATTGAATGCTATGGTCATAATCCTTCAACAGCTCGAGCCAACGTCGTTGTCGTATGTTGATTTCCTTTTGGGTGAAGAAATATTTGAGGCTTTTATGATCCGTATAAATCTCCACTTTCTCCCCCATACAGGTAGTGTCTCCAGATTTTCAACGTAAAAATGATTGTTGCCAACTCCAGATCATGAGTAGGATAATTCCTCTCATATTCTTTGAGTTGTCGCGAGGCATAGGCTATGACTTTCCCATGTTGCATGAGAACACATCCTAACCCTTTGCCTGAAGCATCGCTATAGATAACAAATCCATTCGAACCGGATGGTATTGTTAGAACAGGTGCCTAAATGAGTCTCCTCTTGAACTCTTGGAAACTCTTCTCGCATTCCTCGCTCCATATGAATTTTACATCTTTCCAAGTCAGCTGAGTTAACGGAGTAGTGATTCGAGAAAATCCTTCCACGAATCTCCGATAATAACCAGTTATGCCCAAAAAGCTACGCACTTCGGTCACCGACTTCAGTTTCTCCCAACTTTGTATTACTTCAATCTTCGTCGGGTCAACAGATACTCCATGTTTTGACACCACGTGCCCAAGGAATGATACTTCCTTAAGCTATAACTCGCATTTCTTCAGCTTGGCATATAGTTTGTTGTCGTGAAGTCTTTGAAGTACCAGCTTCAAATGGTGCTCATGATCTTCACGGTTTTTGGAATAGATGAGGATGTCATCAATAAAGACAACAACGAACTAATCCAAATATTCCTTAAATACACGATTCATCATATCCATGAAAGTAGCAGGAGCATTAGTCAATCCAAAAGACATGACCAAGAATTCATAATGCATGTACCGAGTCTTGAAGGCAGTCTTTGGAATATCCTCAGTTTTAATCTTCAGCTGATGATATCCAGAACGAAGATCGATCTTTGAAAAGAATTTTGCTCCTTGCAACTGGTCAAACAGGTCATCAATGCGAGGTAGCGGATACCTATTCTTGATGGTGACATGGTTTAATTCTTGGTAGTCAATACAAAGTCGCATACTCCCATCTTTCTTCTTTACAAATAAAATAGGAGCACCCCAAGGGGATGTACTAAGACGAATGAAACCGATGTCTAACAATTCCTGTAGTTGGACTTTTAACTCCTGAAGTTCAATAGGAGCCATTCGATATGGGGTTTTAGAAATGGGCTTTGTACCTGGTTCAAGATCAATAAAGAATTCAACTTCTCGTTCTGGGGGTAGATCAGAAAGTTCTTCCGGAAATACGTCAGGAAATTCATTAACAACAGGAATATTATTCAAATCTGACGTGTTTTTGTTCAAGTCCATAATATGGGCTAAGAAAGCTTGACATCCATTTTTTAATAAACGAATAGCTTTATGGCTTGATATGACAATGACTGATTTTAGTGGTTTAGTTGCTTGAATTCATATAACAGGTTGGTTAGGAATATGAAAACTAACAACCTTACAAAAACAATCAATTTTGGCATGATGAGTGGTTAACCAATCAATCCCTAAAATCACATCAAATGCAAGTATCTTTAAAGAGATAAGATTAACGGGTAATGTGATTGTGCCAACTTGGATTAAGAAAGATTTATAAATTGTAGATGTAACAAAGGTTTCACCCAACGGAGTTTCAACAGATAAGTTAAAGTCCAATTTCTCCGGAGTCAAGTTAAACATTGAGCACAAGCAGAAGAGATAAAAGAATGGGTAGAACCGGTATCTAGTAAGGTATAAACTTCGCAAGAGTTCAAGATTAGCTTACCCGTGATCACCTCGTTCGAGTTTCTCGCATTTTGGCCAGTCACGACAAACGCCCTTCCTTGAACCACCGACTTTGTTTTGTCCGTAGTCGCCTTTGGTGTCGCCGTCCCAGTTGGACTTGACTTCGCTACCAGACAAAATTGGGCTATGTGACAGTCTTTTCCACAATTGAAACACACCTTGGAAGGCTGTTGTAAGACCCCAACTTTTATGAATAAAGATTAATTTCTCTCGAATTATATTTTTGAATATTATGGTGTGGATATATTATAATGTTATAGTTGTGGGTAATATTTACAAATATTGCAAAGTAAGCAAGTGGTTATATAATATTCGATTGGTCGGAGAATATTCGTTTTAACAGGGAATATTCGTACGACGGCACAATCATTGGTGGACCCCATAACGGAAGTATTGTCGTAGTAAGAAAATGACAGAATTATCTTTTTATAAAAATAACGGCGAAAGTGTTACATTAAAACTGTTGAACTACCCTGTAGTAAAAGAACAGTAATACGTGTGATTGCATAGTAGCACACGGTATTGGTTATTTTACGTAAGAAGTCACTCAGTTATACTCAATTATTTCTACAGTAATTGATGCATCATATCTCTCATATTATTGATTCAGTTATTGTCACAGTATCATCTGCATTATATGATATATTATTAAATCAGTAATTGAGATGACAATGTTGTTCATATTATTAAATTGTAATATTTACAATGTCTAGAAGTTCTGTCAAGGAGAGGTTTGGTCACCTAATTGCGCGCCAATAGGGAGAAATACTTATTGGAAAGCCCCCTCTTTCCTGGGAATGACCTGGTTGTTAAATATTGTGAGTTATAATATTAATGATGAATAAGTTCGTGTTGATTATAGATGAATTTGATAGTTCCATTGTGTTGGAATTATTAGTGTTAGTGGAAATCGACTTTTATTTAATATATTGTTCAATCGGGTATTCGGGGCACTTTTTGTGTCGGAGTACTATTCACGAGTTACTATTCACGAGTTACTATTCACTAATTACTATTCACGGGGTACTATTCACCTAAAAATATATTTCTTTTCGGTCCAAATCATTTTTGGGTACAATATTATTCCATGGGGAGATGTGCTAATTTTTTGAATAGTTGGTTGAAGTTATAATAGTGAATCAATATGGATGTGGTGGAAAGATATAATAGTGAATCAATATAGAATCACGTTTAAAGTTTTAATAGTAAATCAGTATGGACCGTTGCTTTAAGTTTTAATAGTAAATCAATATGGATCGTCCGTTTAAAATTAAATCAATCTGGACCATTCATGAATTAGTTACTATTCAGTCCATTCTCCTAAAAATAGAAGCTCATTCTTTCATTATTTCTTACGAATTCACTGAAACTCTAGAGAGAGAAATTATAGAGAGAAAGAAGAAGAGAAGTCTGCTACCTCACTTTTCCAATATCCAGTTCTTCTAAGGTAAGGGGTATTATTTCTTTCTTATTCATGAAGAGAACTTATGTTATTCCATTCTTTATTATTATGTTGGAATAACCTGTTATGCGAAGTACCACATACATGGTGAAATTCTTTTGTTATTCCATTCTTTATTATTATGTTGGAATAACCTGTTATGCGAAGTACCACATACATGGTGAAATTCTTTTGTTATTCCATTCTTTATTATTATGTTGGAATAACCTGTTTATGCGAAGTACCGCATACATGGTGAAATCCTTCTAATATTCCGTTCATTATTATTCTGTCAGAATATCCTATCTATGCGTTCTGCTGGGACTGTTCCATTATTTATTATTCGTTGGAATAACTTTTCTGCATGGTCTATCGCATGCATGGTGATTTTTGTTGTTATTCCATTCTTTATTATTACGTCGAAATATCCTCACATGCGTATGCGTTCTGTGGGACTTGGTTCCATTATTAATTATTCGCCGGAATATCCGGAATATCAGATGCATTTCTGTAACTGGTTCCATTATTTATTATTCTCGGAATATCCTCGTCGTGTATTTACTGTGGGACTGGTTCCATTATTTATTCTTCTTCGTCGAATATCATATATGCATGCGTTTACGTTGGGACTGGTTCCATTATTTATTATTACATTGGGAATAACCTATCATGCGATCTATCACACGCATGGTGAATCCTTCTGTTATTCCATTCTTTATTTTTCTGTTGGAATAACCTGTCTATGTGGATTACCACATGCATGGCGAATGATCCTTTGTATTCTTTCCTTATTAAATTGTGGAAATAATTTGTATACGTGGATTATCGCATGGTGGGTGAAAATCCATTTGCAGTTTCATATATTCTATTATACTCAGTTGGTTAAAGTTTTGGCTTCTATACTCCATGAAATTGGTGGAATATCCTTGATATTTGCGCTTCATCCAGTATCTTTTCATGGAAATATTCTTCTGAGCATTCTTGAATTTTACTCCACAAAGAAGTATCATGTTGACAATTTGGATGTTATTAATTTCTGGATAAATTAATTCTTGAACTTGTTTTATTGAATTATTATGTCATCGTCATCATCCTCATGCTTATATTATAATGAAAGTCATCTTAGGCTTACGTGCATAGATGGACTTAGTATGATTATGACCAGGGATCATTCGGTATAATCATGACCTGTAATGTTATAAATTATATGGTAAAAGTCCTCAGTGGCACATAATAATGCATTGATGGACAGTTTTTGGTATGATTATGACCAGGGATTGTTTGGTATAGTCATGACCATTGATGATTTAATGAATATCATTGGCCCGTAGTGCAGGGATGATTAGATGATGTGTTTTATTTATTAAAATTTGAGTCTCGAGAGATAAAATTGATGAAAACATTTTATACCATAGAAGATAGTAGATTTTATTCTCTACTTAACTCTTCTAATGGATTGCTTATTCATTATGATTAAACTTGATGTCTATTGTATTTTATCGGTTTAACATTGTTGAAGACTATTGATAATATATTACGCATTATCATAGTCATAATATTTCTTCTTGGGCTAGTTGAGCTCACCCTTTCTTTCCTTTATTCTCTTGAAATGAGAATATAAATTTGAGACGAGTCGGGGAAAAGGAGTGATTATCGAGATGATAGCATTAGTAGTCCTCACTATTACATTAAATAGTGTGACAATAAATGTAATGAGGACTCCTTTGAGTGTGGATATTGTCTAGATGACAATATTCCTATTAAACTCTTAGTTTATGTATTGTCGTATATTACACAACGGTTGTATAATTAAGTTTGTATCTGTATTCTGTACCATGTATTTGGTGACTCAAGATGGGTGAGGTATACCTATTTTTGGGGCGTCACAGTTGGTATCAAAGCTTAGGGATATGATCCCTGGATGAGATGTGAGGAAAGAACTAGGAGGGGAGAGACGGGGGAATTCCTTCGCTAGTATGACCTACCTAAGTTTATTTGGTATTTAATTGGTCGGTCAGAGTATAGGGATAATATGTGATATGTTAATTAACCCTTGTTTTATTTAAGTATTTGAAAATGGCATCTAAAAATGTTGAGATAAGCAATGAAGCACGTGAGACCGTTGAGTCACCAACAATCAATGCCCAGGGTAATGTGCAACAGGAAGACAATAATCCTCATGAAAACAATAACACCGATGAAATGGTGAATGGTGGGATGGTCAAAGGCTTTATGCAATTCATGCAACATCAGGCGAAGGCGGCTCCTGTCCAAAATGCAGGTGGAAACACTAACAACTCACGGTCGGTCACCGCTAAGCAGTTCAAGGAGCTGGGACCACCGGAGTTTTTTGGAGAGCTAAAACCACTTAAGGCAGAGACGTGGATAAAGTAGATCAACAAGATATTTGATGTTTGGGATGCTCCAAGGAGCAAAAGTTTCCCTTTTCCACCTTCATGTTGCGTGCAGAGGCAGATTACTAGTGGAAATCTGTAAAGCATACTCAACCTGCCGCACTCAAGATGTCTTGGGAGAAGTTCCAAGAGCTGTTCAACGACAAGTACTTTCCTGAAAGTATTCATCACATGAAGGAGGTAGAGTTCATCAAGCTTGAGCAAAACAATATGACCGTGGCGCAGTACGAAGCTAAGTTTGTCGAGTTATCTCGGTTTGCGTCCCACTTGGTTGATAATGAGGAAAGAATGACGCAGATGTTTCTAAGAGGTTTGAAACCCGAGATACGTCAATACCTTATCTCTCATAAACTGTGTTTGTATTTAGATATTGTGAATAGGGCTCAGTTATTGGAGCGCGATAATGAGTCAACCCAACCAAGAGAGAGCAGCCGACAAGTCGATAATACTAGTGGTAGCAGTCATCGAAGTGGTGACAACTAACGTGGAGGGAATTAACATGCCAGAAATGATAACTACTTCGGTAGTAATCATGGCCAAGAAAATAGGAGTGGGAAGTTCAAGAAGAGAAGGTTCAGCAAAGATGGAAAGACGTCAAAACCAGCACCCGTTGTTAAGGAAGGAGAACGACTACCGATCGTATGTTACAAATGTGGAGGGGAAGGACACAAAAGTCGAAACTGCACGATGCAGTCCAAAGCATGTTATAATTGCGGAAAAGAAGGCCACCTAGCCCGATTTTGTCGTGCACCAAAGTCAAGTCCAACTGGGATAGAGGCATCAAAAGGTGTCCCAGACAAAACAAAATCGGTAGTTCAAGGGAGAGCGTTTGTCGTAACCTCCCAAAAAGCGAGGAATCTGAACGAGGTGATCACGGGTAAGCTAATCATAAACGCTAGCGAAGTTTATACTTTATTTGATACCGGTTCTACCCATTCCTTTATTTCTCCTACTTGCGCTCAACGTTTAAATTTGACTCCGGGGAAATTAGACTTTGACTTATATGTTGAAACTCCGTTGAGAGAAACCTTCATTACATCCACGGTTTATAAGTCTTGTTTAATTCATATCGGTAACCGCACGTTACCTGTCGATCTTATTTCTTTAAAAATACTTGCATTTTATGTGATTTTAGGGATTGATTGGTTAACTACTCATCATGCTAAAATCGATTATTTTCGTAAGGTTGTTAGCTTTCATATTCCTAACCAACCTATTATGCGAATTCAAGCAACCAAACCATTAAAATCCATCACTTTCATCTCAAATCATAAAGCTATTCGTTTATTGAAAAACGGATGTCAAGCTTTCTTAGCCCATGTCACGGATTTGAATAAAAATACGTCTGATTTGAATGATATTTCTATTGTTAATAAATTTCCTGACGTATTCCCTGAAGAACTTCCTGGCCTACCCCCAAAGCGTGAAATCGAATTTTGTATTGATTTTGAAACCGGTACAAAACCCATTTCCAAAGCCCCATATCAAATGGCTCCTATTGAACTTCAAGAGTTAAAAACCCAACTACAGGAATTGTTAGACATCGGTTTCATTTTTCCTAGTACGTCTCCTTGGGGTGCTCCTATTCTATTCGTGAAGAAGAAAGATGGAAGTATGCGACTTTGTATTGATTATCGGGAGTTGAATCATGTCACCATCAAAAATAGGTACCCATTACCTCGTATTAATGATCTGTTTGACCAGTTGCAAGGCGCCAAATTCTTTTCAAAGATCGATCTTCGTTCTGGATATCATCAGTTGAAGATTAAAACTGTTGACATTCCAAAGACTACTTTCAGAACTCGGTACGGGCATTATAAATTCCTAGTCATGTCTTTTGGATTGACTAATGCTCCTGCTGCCTTCATGGACATGATGAACCGAGTATTCAAGGAATATTTGGATCACTTTGTGGTCGTCTTTATTGATGACATCCTCATATACTCCAAAACCCGTGAAGACCATGAACAACACTTGAAGTTGATACTTCAAAAGCTTCGTGAAAACAAGTTATATGCCAAGTTGAAGAAATTCGAGTTCTAGCTTGAGGAAGTAGCATTCCTTGGGCACGTAGTATCAAGTCATGAAATATCTGTTGACCCAGCAAAGATTGAAGCAATTCAAAGCTGGGAGCAACCTAAGTCAGTGACCGAAGTACGTAGCTTTCTCGACTTAGCTAGTTATTATCGGAGATTCGTAGAAGGGTTTTCTCGAATCGCTACTCCATTAACTCAGCTGACCCGGAAAGATATAAAATTCGGTTGGAGCGAGGAATGTGAGAAGTGTTTTCTAGAACTCAAGAGTAGACTCATTTAAAGACCGCTTACGACAATACCATCATGCGGAGGATTTGTCATTTCTGATGATGCTTGAGCAAAGGGTTAGGATGTGTTCTCATGCAACATGGGAAAGTCATAGCCTATGCCTCACGACAACTCAAAGAATGTGAAAGGAATTATTCTACTCATGATCTAGAGTTCGCCGCAATCGTTTTTGCGCTTAAGATTTGGAGGCATTACCTGTATGGAGAGAAGGTGGAAATCTATATGGATCATAAAAGCCTCAAATATTTCTTCACTCAAAAGGAACTCAACATGCGGCAACGACGTTGGCTTGAGTTGTTGAAAGATTATGATATTACCATTCAATACCATCCTGGAAAAGCGAACGTAGTAGCTGACGTATTGAGTAGATGATCATATGCGGGTACAAGTGCGATATTGTCAACACAAAGGCCCATTTTGTATGACTTACAAAGGATGGAGATAGAGTTAAAGACTCCAGGGACCCATATGATGATGGCGAATATACGAGTAGAACCGACTTTAATCGATAAAGTTAAAGCTGCTCAAGCTACTGCACAGGAGGCGATGCGTATGAGGAAGAAAGTGCAAGAAGGTACTATGCCGGAAGCAAGAATCGATGAAGAAGGAATATTTCAAGTCAACTCCAGACTTTGTGTTCCTAACGATTCTGAACTGAAGTATAAAATCATGATGGAGGCACACAACACACTGTTTGCAATCTATCCTGGGAATACCAAAATGTATCATGATCTTCGACATATATTTTGGTGGAGCAATATGAAGAGAGAGATAGCGGAGTTTATCTCAAGGTGTCTAACTTGTCAACGAGTCAAGGCAGAGCATCAAGTATCAAAAGGTCCATTACAACCACTTGAAATTCCAGAATGGAAGTGGGAGCACATTACCATGGATTTCATTACTGGTCTTCCCAAGGTTTCTCAAGGCATAGATGCGATTTGGGTCATTGTTGATAGATTGACCAAGTCTGCTCATTTCCTACCGATACGAGAAACTTATACACTTGAACGTCTTGCTAGTTTGTATATAAACGAGATTGTAAGATTGCATGGTATGCCAGTATCCATAGTTTCTGATTGAGACCTAAGATTCAGTTCAAGATTTTGGGTTAGTTTGCAAAAAGCTATGGGCACGGATTTACGATTTAGTTCGGCATATCATCCTCAAACGGATGGACAGTCAGAAAGGACTATTCAAATTCTTGAAGATGTATTAAGACTCTGTGTCCTTGACTTCAAGGGAAGTTGAGACAAGTTCTTACCATTGGTGGAGTTTTCCTACAACAACAGTTATCAAGCAAGTATTGGCATGGCTCCATTCGAGGCATTGTATGGAAGAAAGTGTTGTTCTCCAGTATGCTAGGATGAGGTGGGTGAAGCAACGTTATTGGGACCAGAGTTCGTACATATGACTATGGAAAAGATTCAAATGATCCGACAACGTATAAAAACCTTACAAGATCGACAAAAGAGTTATGCTGATCTTCATCGAAAGGACGTGGAATTTGATATTGGAGATCATGTGTTGTTACGTGTTACTCCATGGAAAGGAGTTACAAGATTTGGAAAGAGAGAAAAGCTCAATCCTCGATTCATTGGCCCATTTATAATCCTCGAACGAGTAGGAACTGTGGCCTATAAACTCGCTTTACCGCCAAGTATGTCTCGTGTTCATAATGTTTTTCACATATCTATGTTAGGTAAATATGTGAAAGACCCGAACCACATTATTGAATTAGAACGGACGAGATAGAGGAAGATTTAACGTATGAAAAGTTACCTATTAAAATCTTGGATAAGAAGGATCATATTCTGCGCTCCATGGTTATACCTCAAGTCAAAGTTTTGTGGAGAAACCACGATGTGGAAGAAATGACCTGGGAGTTAGAATCTGAGATGAAGTCAAGATATCCTCACCTCTTCGATATATCAGGTACGCACCCTAATTTCGAGGATGAAATTTCATAAGAAGGGGAGGTTGTAAGACCCCAACTTTTATGAATAAAGATTAATTTCTCTCGAATTATATTTTTGAATATTATGGTGTGGATATAATATAATGTTATAATTGTGGGTAATATTTACAAATATTGCAAAGTAAGCAAGTGGTTATATAATATTCGATTGGTCGAAGAATATTCGTTTTAACAGAGAATATTAAATGCGATGGCACAATCATTAGTGGACCCCATAACGGAAGTATTGTCGTAATAAGAAAACGACGAAAATTATCTTTTATAAAAATAACGACGAAAGTGTTACCGTTAAAACCGTTGAACAACTTGAGTAGTAAAAGTGCGATGTCTGGCGTGGTTGCATAGTAGCACACGGGTATTGGTTATTGATGCTTACGTAAAAGTCACTCGGTTATACTCAATTATTGCTACGATGGTTGATGCCTCATATCTCTCATATTATTGATTCAGTTATTGTCACAGTATCATCTGCATTATATGATATATTATTAAATCAATAATTGAGACAACAAAGTTGTTCATATTATTAAATTTCAATATTTACAATGTCTTGAAATTCTGTCAAGGAGAGGTTTGGTCACCTAATTGCGCGTCAATAGGGAGAAATCCTTATTGGAAAGCTCCCTCTTTCCTGGGAACGACCTAGTTGTTAAATATTATGAGTTATAATATTAATGATGAATAAGTTTGTGTTGATTACAGATGAATTTGATAGTTCTATTGTGTTGGAATTATTAGTGTTAGTGGAAATCGACTTTTATTTCGATAGTAATTGATGTCTAGAGGATATATTGTTCAATCGGGTATTCGGGGCACTTTTTGTGTCGGAGTACTATTCACGAGTTACAATTCATGAGTTACTATTTATGGGGTACTATTCACCCGAAAAATATATTTTTTTTCGGTCCAAATCATTTTTGGGTACAATATTATTCCATGAGGAGATGTGCTAATTTTTCAGATAGTTGGTTGAAGTTATAATAGTGAATCAATATGGATGGACCGATGGAAAGTTATAATAGTGAATCAATATGGACCATTGGTGGTGGAAAGTTATAATAGTGAATCAATATGGATCGTTGGTTTAAAGTTTTAATAGTAAATCGGTAAGGACCGCTGCTTTAAGTTTTAATAGTAAATCAATATGGACCGTCTGCTTAAAAAGTAAATCAATCTGGACCGTTCATGAATTAGTTACTATTCACCATTCTCCTATAAATAGAAGTTCATTCCTTCATTATTTCTTACGAATTCACTTTGAAACTCTGTAGAGAGAAATTATAGAGAGAAAGAAGAAGAAGTCTGCTATCTCACTTTTCCAATATCCAGCTTCTTCTAAGGTAAGGGTATTATTTCTTTCTTATTCATGAAGAGAACTTACATTATTCCATTCTTTATTATTATGTTGGAATAACTTTATTATGCTGAGTACCGCATACATGGTGAAATTCTTACTTATTCCATTCTTTATTATTATGTTGGAATAACTTGTTATGCAATCTCGATACATGGTGAAATTCTTCTATTATTCCAATTTTTATTATTATGTTGGAATAACATGTTTATCTGAATCTACGCATACATGGTGAAATCCTTCTATTATTCCGTTCATTATTATTACATCCGAATATCACATGTGCGTGCGTTTACGGGACACATTTCCATTATTTATTATTACATTGGAATAACTTTTCTTGCGTAAGGCTATCGCATTTATGCATGGTGATTTCTATTGTTATTCAATTCTTTATTATTACGTCGAATATATCACATGCGTGCGTTTCGCGGACACAGTTCCATTATTTATTATTCTCGTTTAATATCCTCGTATCAGTGCATTTACTGGTAGAACTTGGTTCCATTATTTATTCTTACGTCGAAATATCATGTCTATATCGTTTACTGGGACCTAGTTCCATTATTTATTATTCATTTGGGAATAACACGTGCATGCGATCTATCGCATTGCATGGTGAATCCTTCATTTATTCCATTCTTTATTTTTCTGTTGGAATAACCTGTCTATGTGGATTACCACATGCATGGCAAATGATCCTTTGTATTCATTCCTTATTAAATTGTGGAAATGATCTGTATACGTGGATTACCGCATGGCGGGTGAAAATCCATTTGCAGTTTCATATATTCTATTATACTCAGTTGGTTAAAGTTTTAGCTTCTATACTCCATGAAATTAGTGGAATATCCTTGATATTTGCGCTTCATCTAGTATCTTTTCATGGAAATATTCTTCTGAGCATTCTTGAATTTTACTCCACAGAGAAGTATCATGTTGACAATTTGGACGTTATTAATTTCTGGATAAATTAATTCTTGAACTTGTTTTATTGAATTATTATGTCATTGTCATTATCCTCATGCTTATATTATAATGAAAGTCATCTTTAGCTTACGTGCATAGATGGACTTAGTATGATTATGACTAGGGATCATTCGGTATAATCATAACCTGTAATGTTATAAATGATATGGTAAAAGTCCTCAGTGGCCTGTAATGCATTGATGGACAGTTTTTGGTATGATTATCACCAGGGATTGTTCGATATAGTCATGACCTTTGATGATTTAATGAATATCCTTGGCCCGTAGTACAGGGATGATTAGATGATGTGTTTTATTTATTAAGCTGAGTCTCAGCGATGAAAATTGATGAAAATATTTTATACCATAGAAGATAGTAGATTTTATTCTCTACTTGACTCTTCTAATGGATTGCTTGTTCATTTCGATTAAACTTGATGTCTATTGTATTTTATCAGTTTAACATTGTTGAAGACTATTGATAATTTATTCTGCATTATCATAGTTATAATATTTCTTACTGGGCTAGTTGAGCTCACCATTTCTTTCACTGTTCTCTTCAGGAAATGAGAATATAGCTGGGACGAGTCGGGGAAAGGAGTGACGGTCCAGATGATAGCATTAGTAGTCCTCACTATTCTGTTAAATAGTGTGATAATAAATGTAATGAGGACTCCTTTGAGTGTGGATATTGTCTATATGACAATATTCCTATTAAACTCTCAGTTTATGTATTATCGTATATTACACGACGGTTGTATAATTAAGTTTGTATTTGTATTCTATACCATGTATTTGGCGACTCAAGATGGGTGATGTATACCTATTTTGGGGGCGTCACAGCTGTGAACAGTTTGGACTTATGTGTCCCTCCTCTCCACATCTGTAGCATCTAACTGGCGGTCATTCTCCTCCCCTAGAATTTATTGTTGGTGTTGGTGCTGCTGCTGATGTCTTCCCGTCATTGTTGAATCTTCTCTTTTTGAAATTTCCATTTGACTCACCTCCCCTATTATTATTATGGGCCACGATTACCACCCAGAGTAGTTACCGCTTTTATGCAGATTCTTCCTTCTTCATTTGGTTATCATCGCTCCTATGATCGATGTCACCGGTATGACCACAGTTGTGTCCCCCTCGGTTGAACATACTCATTATCACACTCTAATAATTGAGAGCCTGCTTACAACATCCTAATATAAAAAAATTATGAGAGATAAGATATTGTCGAATCTCGGGTTTTAGACCTCTCGTAAACATCCGCTGTCATACGCTTCTTCATTTTCTACCAAATGAGGTGCAAACTCGATAACTCCGCGAACTTCGCCTCGTCTTTGACACCGCTATGTTGTTTTGTTTGTTCGGTCTAATAAACTCTACTCTCCTTCATATGACGAATACTTTCGTGAAAGTACTTGTCATTGAACGCTTCTGAAATTTTTCCCAAGACATGTTGAGTGCAAATTGGTCAGTACGCTTCACGATTCCCACCAAGAATCGCCTCACCACGTAACATAAAGGTGGCGAATGGAACCTTTTGTTCCTCCGTGCAGCCCAAGATATCGAATATCTTGGTAATTTGCTTAACTCACGTTTCTTCCTTAATCGGATCGGGCTTTCCCCAGAAATCTGGTGGTCCCAACTCCTTGAACTGCTTGGCTGTGACAAACCGCGTGTTGCTATCATTTCCACCCGTATTTTGTTCACGAGTCTCCCTCGTCTAATTTTGCATGAACTGCAAAAAGCTTCTAAACATCGCATCATTCATCATTTACTCGGTAGTGTTGTTTACAGAAGGAATATTGTAAGACCCCAACTTATTATTAAAGAAATTTAATTTTCTCTATTTATTATTTTGAAATAGTAAGGGTTGATTTGATTAATGTGGATAGTTATGGGTAAAATACGCAAGTATTTCAAAATAAGCAAGTGGTTATAAAATATTCTTGTTGTCGGGGAATATTCGTTTGGTCGTGGAATATTCTTCTAACATGTCGGGAATATTCGCATGCAATGGTATGCATCTTTTGTGGGCCCCATAACGGAAAGCGATTGGATGAAGAAAACGACAAAAATAAGTTGTTTAAAAATAACTACGTGAGTTATTCTAAGTTAATCTTTGTTAAAATACTTGGTGGTTAAAACACGATGAAAGACACTGCGATTGTATTGCAATTATTGATTCTTACGTAAGAAGGCACTACTCAATAATGGTTACGATAATTACCGCTCAAAGATTTTTATTTTATTGATTTAATAATTGTTGCGTTGATATTTTATATTGTCATTGTTTCAATAATTGTCATTACACATATTTTCATTATCGAATCAATAATTCATATTATCCTAATAATATTATTAGATAACATTATTGGTAATGTCTAGAAAGTTCTGTCTAAGGAGAGGTTTGGTCACCTAATTGCATTGCCATGAAGAGAGAAATTCTTATTGGAAAGCCCTCTTTCCCAACCTGCACAGTTATCAATATTGTGATTCTCAGTAATATTATTTGTGAATAATTAATTATTGATTCATATGATAAGGAAAATATTGATTTTATGTGGATATAGATGGAGAAAATTTTAATGTGACAATTGTTGAAAATTAAAATTTTATCTTTTTCTCGATAAAATAATTCATTTAAATATATTATTATATTTTAATAATATAATAATGGTGATGTTTTTACAAACGAATGTGGGATATATGAGTATACGAGGAGGAAGAGTATTTTTGTTGCAATAAATGTTTAAAACATGTTAAACATGTCAATGGACCCCATTTATTGATTTGAAATTTGATTATAAATTGTAAAATCTCTCCGTTTGTGGATTTCTACCAATTTCATTTTGAATTTGAAAAACTTTCTTCCGTAAAGTTGTAGAGAATTGAATTTCCTATAAAAATTGCGAGATTCAATTTTCCGACAAAAGGGCTATTTATTATGAATTATTGAAGTTCAAGCTCCAAAATAATTAATTTTGAAGTTTTAAATATTTTTTTACAAAAAAGTTTTTTTGCATGTGTGAGGCATGTGTTCAATTCTTTGAATTTCGATTCAAAGGTGTGCGTGAAGATTATATATATATATATATATATTAATATTTTATTAAATTTTCTCGCTTTGGTGTTCTAAGCATTTTCCTATAAATAGAAGTACTTAGGTTAGAATTGAAAATCACACCGAAACTCAAATTTTCTCTCTCTATATTATCGAGCGTATTCTTGTGAGTATTTTGAGTATATTTTGAGTATTGCTATACTGTTTGCAGTTCAAGTCATAGCTTATATCCAATTGTTTCAAATTAGAAGTACTGATCTTTCGATGTAAGGATATTTTTTTCGTAGAATGATATTATTTCTTCAATATCATTATCTTTGAAATATTGATCCAAGTTTTTATCAAATTTGGAACTTTTGGTGTCTGAGAGTTACTATTCATGTATACTGCCTTATTCACGATATCTGACATTATTCACGAATACGGCACTATTCATCGAAAAATGAAAATTTTCCTTTTTCGTCTAAAATATCTATTGTGGATACTAGCTTTGATTGTATCCATGTTTTGATCATTCTTGAATTTTACACCACTATGATTATTTTTGAGGTATTTTTGGACATGGATAAAACAAAGTACGAATCCTTAATCCTTAATCCTTGTCATTTTGTTTCACTGGATTCGTTTTTTAAAATATTTTCATCATCCTCGGTCTTAAATGATGATATTATTGAATATCTTTGGCCCAGTAGTGCAAAGATGAATGATTTCGATGAATATCTTTGGCCCAGAAAGTGCAAAGATGAACAGTGTTTAGATGAACATGACCAATGATGAATATCTTTGGCTCAGAGTGCAAAGATGAATATTTGATTCCGGATATATATTGATTGATGTTACAGGATAAAAGATAGACGATGAACTTTTAAATTCATACATAGAAGATAGTAGTTTGCATTCTCTACTTAACTCTTCTAATGAATTATTATTTCATTATGAATATTGATTTAAAACTTGTTGTCTATTGTATTCTATTAGATTTTTTCTGTTGAAGACTAATGATAATTTGTTGTATATTATCTTAGTCATAATATTCTTTTATCGGGCTAGTTGAGCTCACCCTTTTCTTTTTGTTCCATTTTTCTTCTCGGGAGGCGAGAATATAAGCGAGTGCAGTCGTCGGTATGAAATGAAGGTTCTAGAGAGAGTTGTTTAGTAGTCCTCACCATTTTTTATAAAATAATGTATCAATAAATGTGATGAGGATTTATTTGAGTATAGATATTGTCTAGAAGATAATATTTGTATTCAAACTCACAGTTTTACTGTTGTAATAATAAAGTTGTAGTTGTTTACGTACCATGTATTGACAACTCGTAATGGGTGATGTATACCTATTTTGGGGGCGTCACGGTTGGTATCGAGCTTAGGGATATGATCTCCAAGCGGAGATCGAGGAATAGAACTAGGAGGAGAGAGAGAGTAAATCCTTCGCTAGTGTGTCCTACTTAAGCTTATTTGTTAGTTGGTCAGTATATAGGGATATTATTTGATATATTGATTTCCTTAATTAACCCTTGTTTTATGACAGTATTTGAGAATGTCGACTGAGAATATTAACAGTGGAAATGAGGCCGTGGAGACGCCTGTACTCACCAACGAGGAGAACGTGCAACAGGCTGGCAATGTTCCTCCTGTGAACAACACCACTGAGCAGATGATGAACGAGGGATGTTTAGAAGCTTTTTGCAGTTCATGCAAAATCGGATTTAGAGGAGACTCATGTTCAAAATACGAGGAGGAAATGATAGCAATTCACGGGTTGTCACAACCAAGCGCTTCAAAGAGTTGAGACCACCACGAATTTAAGGAAAGCCAGATCCGATCATGGCGGAAACATGGGTCAAGCAAATTACCAAGATATTCGATGTCTTGGGATGCACGGAGAATGAGAGGTTCCATTCGCCACCTTTATGCTTTCCGTGGCGAAAGCGACATCGGTGGGAGTCTCCAAGCGTACCCATCCAATCACACTCAAAGATGTCTTTGGGGAGACATTTCAAACTATTTAATGACAAATACTTTCTCGAAAGTGTTCGTCATATGAAGGAACCGGAGTTCATCGATTAGAGCAAAACAACATGACGGTGTCTCAATGCGAGGCAAAGTTTGCGAGTTATCCGTGTTTGTACCTCATTTGGTGGATAATGAGGAACGATGACGCGGATGTTTTTAGAGGTTTGAAACCCGGCATACGTCAGTATCTCATTTCTCATAAATTTTCTCTCTATTCAGATGTTGTAAATAGGGCTCAATTATTAGAGCGAGATAACGAGTATGGTCAACCGAGGGACCACAATCGAGGATCATCTGGGAGATAGCAACAACAAAACAACGATAACCAAATGGAGAAAGAAAAAGACGGACAAAAATGGTAACCACTCTGTGGGAATCATGGCCATGAAAATAGAAGAAGCGAGTCAGGAGGAGATTTTAAAAAGAGGAGATTTAACAACAACCATGTGAAGACGCACAGTCTTTGGCAAAGAATCGGTTCTAAGGGAGGAGAACGACCACCGGTCATATGTTATAAATGCAGAAAAGAAGGACATATCAGTCCAAACTGCCCACAACAGTTCAAGGTATGCTATAATTATGGAAAGGAAGGACATATCGATCGAGATTATACGAGAAGCGAAACCTAGTTCAAATTAGGGGATGGTGACTCAAAAGACCGTCCCGTAAAAGTCAAAGTCAATCGGTTCTGGAAGAGCGTTTGTTGTGGCTGGTCAAAATGCGAGGAACCCAAACGAGGTAATCACAGGTAAGCTATTTATAAATTCTTGCGAAGTTTATACCTTACTTGATACCAGTGCTACCCATTCATTTATCTCTCCTGCTTGTGCTCAACGTTTAAACTTGACTCCGGAGAAATTAGACTTTGACCTATCTCATGGAAACTCCGTTAGAGAAACTTTCATCACATCCATCGTTTATAAATCTTGTTTGATTAAAGTTGGCACCATCACCTTACTCGTTGACCTTATCTCTTTAAAGATACTTGCTTTTGATGTGATTTTAGGGATTGATTGGTTAACTACTCATCATGCCAAAATTGATTGTTTTCGTAAGGTTGTTAGTTTTCATATTCCTAACCAACCTGTTGTTCGAATTTAAGCAACTAAACCATTAAAATCAATCACCATCATATCTAATCATAAAGCTATTCGCTTATTGAAAAACGGATGTCAAGCTTTCTTAGCCCATGTTATGGATTTGAATAAAGACACGTCAAATTTGAATAATATTCCTGTTGTTATTGACTTTCCTGACGTATTTCCTGAAGAACTTCCCGGTCTACACCCAAAACGTGAAGTTGAATTCTTTATTGATCTTGAACTCGCATACAAAGCCCATTTCTAAAACCCCATATCGAATGGCTCCTATTGAACTTCGAGTTAAGGTCCAACTACGTGGAGTTGTTGGACATCTGTTTCATCTGGCCCCTAGTACATCTCCTTGGGGTGCTCCTGCTTTATTCAGTAAAGAAGAAAGAGCGGTAGTATGCGACTTTGTATTGACTATCGAAATTGAACCATGTCACCATCAAGAATAGGTATCCTCTACCTCGTATTGATGACTTGTTTGACCAGTTGCAAGGAGCACAATTCTTTTCAAAAATCGATCTTAGCTTACGGATATCATCAGCTGAAGATTAGAACTGAGGATATTCCAAAGACTGCCTTCAGAACTCGGTACGGGCATTATGAATTCTTAGTCATGTCTTTCGGATTGACTAATGCTCCTGCGGTTTTCATGGATATGATGAACCGAGTATTCAAGGAATAGGATCAGTTCGTTGTTGTCTTTATTGATGACATCCTCATATATTCCAAAAGTCGTGAAGATCATGAGAACCATTTGAAGTTGGTACTCCAAAGGTTTCGTGAAAACAAACTATATGCCAAATTAAAGAAATGTGAGTTCTGGCTTGAGGAAGTAGCATTCCTAGGGCACGTGGTGTCAAAACATGGAGTATCTGTGGACCCGGCGAAGATTGAAGCAATACAAATTTGGGAGCAACCAAGTTTGGTGGACCAAGTATGTAGCTTTACGGGCTTAGTTTGGTTATTATCGAAGATTCGTGGAAGGATTTTCTCGAATCGCTACTCCATTAACTCAGCTAACTCAGAAAGATATAAAATTCGTATGGAGCGAGGAATGCGAGAAGAGTTTCCAAGAGCTCAAAAGGAGACTCATTTCTAAGACTGTTTCTAACAATACCATCCGCATGCATGATGGATTTGTTATCTACAAATGATGCTTCGTGCAAAGGGTTAGGATGTGTTCTCATGCAACGTGGGAAAGTCATAGCCTATGCCTCGCGACAACTTAAAGAGTATGAGAGGAATTATCCTCGCTTCATGATCTAGAGTTAAAGCAATCGCTTTCTGCTAAAGATCTAGAGGCACTATCTATATGGGGAGAAAGTGGAGATATATTCAGACCATAAAAGCCTCAAATATTTCTTCACGCAAAAGGAACTCAACATGCGGCAACGACGTTGGCTTGAGTTGTTGAAAGATTACGACCACACTATTCAATACCATCCTGGAAAAGCGAACGTGGTAGCTGACGCGTTGAGTAGAAGATCATATGCAGGAATGAGTGCGATGATGTCAAATATACGCATAGAGCCAACTTTAATAGAAAAAGTTAAGGTTGCTCAATCCACCGACCCGGAGCTGATGCATATGAAGAAAAAAGTACAAGAAGGTGCTATTCCAGAAGCAAGAATTGATGAAGAAGGAATACTTCAAGTCCACTCCAGACTTTGTGTCCCTAACGACTCTGATTTGAAGTACAAGATTATGATGGAGGCACACAATACACCATTTGCAATCCATCCTGGAAGTACTAAAATGTATCGTGATCTTCGACATACATTTTGGTGGAACAATATGAAGAGAGAGATTGCAAAGTTTATCTCGATGTGTTTAACTTGTCAACGTGTAAAGGCGGAGCATCTAGTACCTAAGGGTCCGTTGCAACCACTTGAGATTCCGAAATGGAAGTGGGAACACATTACCATGGATTTCATTACGGGTCTTCCTACGGTTTCTCAAGGCATCAATGCCATTTGGGTTATTGTTGATAGATTAACCAAGTATGCTCATTTCTTGCCGATACGGGAGACTTATTCCCTTGAACGTCTTGCTAATATATATGTAAATGAGATTGTGAGGTTGCATGGCATGCCAGTATCCATAGTTTCGGATCGTGACCCAAGATTCACTTCAAGATTTTGGGTTAGCTTGCAAAAAGCTATGGGCACGGATTTATTTATTGATTCGGCATACCATCCTCAAACCAGACGGACAATCGAGAGGACTATTCAAACTCTTGAAGATCTATTAAGACTCGTGTCCTAGACTTCAAGGGCGGTTGGGATAAGTATTTACCATTGGTGGAATTCTCCTACAACAACAGCTTATTAGGCAAGTATAGTGTGTGGCTCCATTTGAAGCATTATATGGACGAAAAGTGTCGCTCTCCAATATGTTGGGATGAGGTGGGTGAAGCAACATTGTTGGGACCCGAAAGTTAAGACGATATGACTCACCGAAAAGATCCAAATGATTCGACAACGATATAAAAAGCGGCACAAGATCGACAAAAGAGTTATGCGGATCTTCATCGAAAGGACGTGGAATTTAGTATAGGGGATCATGTATTGTTGCGAGTTGCTCTATGGAAGGGAGTTACAAGATTTGGGAAGAGAGGAAAGCTCAATCCACGATTTATTGGTCCATTTCAAATTCTTGACCGAGTAGGAAATGTAGCCTATAGACTCGCGTTACTTCTGAGTATGTCTCGTGTTCATAATGTGTTTCACATATCTGTACTTCGTAAATATGTGAAAGACCCGAACCACGTTATTGAGTTAGAACCGGACGAGATAGCCGAAGACTTAACGTATGAGGAGGTACATGTCAAGATCTTGGATAGGAAGGAGCATGTCCTACGCACATAGGTCATACCACAAGTTAAAGTTTTGTGGAGGAATCATGCTATAGAGGAGATGACCTGGGAATTGGAAATGGAAATGAAAGCGAGGTATCCTCACTTTTTCGAAACACCAGGTACGTACGTCAATTTCGAGGACGAAGGAGAGGTTGTAAGACCCCAACTTATTATTAATGAAATTTAATTTTCTCTATTTATTATTTTGAAATAGTAAGGGTTGATTTGATTAATGTGGATAGTTATGGGTAAAATACGCAAGTATTTCAAAATAAGCAAGTGGTTATAAAATATTCTTATTGTCGGAGAATATACGATTGGTCGTGGAATATTCTTGCTGTCGGGGAATATTCGTACGACGGCGCAGTCTTTTGTGGGCCCCATAACGGAAAGCGATTGGATAAAGAAAACGACAAAAATAAGTTGTTTAAAAATAATCTGTAGTAGTTATTACAGTTAATCTTGTTAAAATACTCGGTGGTTAAAACACGAAGAAGACACCAGTATTGCACCAATTATTGATTCTTACGTGAAGACACTACTCAATAATGGTTACGATAATTCTTCGCTCAAAGATTTTATTTTATTGATTTAATAATTGTCATGCGTTGATATTTTATATTGATGTTGTTTCAATAATTGTCATTACACAAATTTTTTCATTATCGAAGCAATAATTCATATTATCCTCAATAATATTATTAGATAACATTATTGGTAATGTCTAGAAAGTTACATCTAAGGAGAGGTTTGGTCACCTAATTGCGCTACCAAGAGGAGAAATTCTTATTGAAAGCCCTCTTCCTGAACCGCTGCACGGTTATCAATATTGTGATTCTCAGAATATTATTTATGAATAATTAATTATTGATTCATATGATAAGGAAAATATTGATTTTATGTGGATATAGATGGAGAAAATTTTAATGTGACAATTGTTGAAAATTGAAATTTTATCTTTTTCTGATAAAATAATTTATTTAAATATATTATTATATTTTAATAATATAATAATGGTGATATTTTTACAACGAATGTGGGATATATGAGTATACGAGGAGGAAGAGTATTTTTGTTGCAATAAATGTTTAAAACATGTTAAACATGTCAATGGACCCCATTTATTGATCGAAATTTGATTATAAATTTTGTAAAATCTCCCGTTGTGGATTTCGGTCAATTTCTGCTTGGAATTTGGAAAAACTTTCTTCCGTAAAGTTGTAGAAATTGAATTTCCTATAAAAGCTGCGAGATTCGAATTTTCTCGACAAAAGAGCTATTTATTATGAATTATTGAAGTTCGAAGCTCCAAAATAATTAATTTTTGAAGTTTTAAATATTTTTTTACAAAAACATTTTTTGCATGTGTGAGGCATGTGTTCAATTCTTTAATTTCGAATCAAAGGTGTGCGTGAAGATTATATATATATATTAATATTTTATTAAATTTTCGCTTTGGTGTTCTAAGCATTTTCCTATAAATAGGTGCTTAGGTTAGAATTAAAAATCACACCGTAAATCAAATTTTCTCTCTATATATTATCGAGCGTATTCTTGTGAGTATTTTGAGTATATTTTGAGTATTGCTATACTGCAAGCTCAAGTCATAGCCTATATCCTGTTTCAAATTTAGTAAGTCTTGATCTTTCGATGTAAGGGATATTTTTTTTCAGTAATGATATTATTTCTTCAATATCATTATCTTTGAAATATTGATCCGAAGTTTTTATCAAATTTGGAACTTTTGGTGTCTGAGTTACTATTCATGTATACACGACACTATTCACGATATCGACATTATTCGTGAATACTAAGACTTATTCATCAAAAAAAAATGAAAATTTTCCTTTTTGTCTAAAATATTTATTGTGGATACTAGCTTTGATTGTATCCATGTTTTGATCATTCTTGAATTTTACACCACTATGATTATTTTTTGAGGTATTTTTGGACATGGATAAAACAAAGTACGAATCCTTAATCCTTAATCCTTGTCATTTTGTTTCACCGGATTCGCTTTCTTTAAAATATTTTCATCATCCTCGGTCTTAAATGATGATATTATTGAATATCTTTGGCACTGTGAGTGCAAAGATGAATGATTTCGATGAATATCTTTGGCCCGTGGTGCAAAGATGAGCAGTGTTTAGATGAACATGACCAATCGATGAATATCTTTGGCTGTGTAGTGCAAAGATGAATATTTGATTCGGATATATATTGATTGATGTTACGGGGGATAAAAGATAGACGATGAACTTTTAAATTCATACATAGAAGATAGTAGTTTGCATTCTCTACTTAACTCTTCTAATGAATTATTATTTCATTGCGAATATTGATTTAAAACTTGTTGTCTATCTATTGTATTCTATTAGATTTTTCCTGTTGAAGACTAATGATAATTTGTTGTATATTATCTTAGTCATAATATTCTTTATCGGGCTAGTTGAGCTCACCCTTTTCCTTTTTGTTCCATTTTTCTTCGTGAGGCGAGAATATAGCGAACGCAGTGGGGTATGAAATGAAGGTTCTAGAGAGAGTTGTTTAGTAGTCCTCACCATTTTTATAAAATAATATATCAATAAATGTGATGAGGATTTATTTGAGTATAGATATTGTCTAGAAGATAATATTTGTATTCAAACTCACGCTTTCTTCGTTGTAATAATAAAGTTGTAGTTGTTTCTGTACCATGTATTGACAACTCATAATGGGTGATGTATACCTATTTTGGGGGCGTCACAAATATTTCCTTCCTGTTGCACGTTCTCTTGGTTGGTAATCAAAGGTTGTTCCACAGTCTCATAGACTCCATTGTTAACGTTCTCAGCTGCCATTCTTAAAAACTGCCATAAAATAGGGGTTAATTAAACTAATTAACATATCACATAATATTCATATATTATGACCGACCAACAAATAAGCTTAGGTAGGACGCACTAGCGAAGGATTTACTCGTCTCTCCCCTCCTAGTTCTATTCCCCGATCTCCGCCAGAGACCATAACCCTAAGCTCTGATACCAACTGTGACGCCCCCAAAATAGGTATACATCACCCATTCTGAGTCACCAAATACATGGTACAGAAAACAACTAAAACTTTATTACAATTATCGTGCAAAATACGACAACACATAATGTGAGTTTAAATACAAATATTATCTTTTAGACAATATCCACACTCAAATAAAGTCCTCATTATAATTATTGATGCACTATTTTACAAAAATAGTGAGGACTGCTAAAACAACTGTCTAGGACCATCACTTTATACCCCGACTGGTTCCTGCTATGCTCTCGCTTCCTGAGAAGAAAAAATGGAACAAAAAGGAAAAGGGTGAGCTCAACTAACTCAGTAAAGAATATTGTGACTAAGATAATATACAACAAATTATCCTTAGTCTTCAACAAGGAAAAATCTGATAGAATGTAATCGACAACAAGTTTTAGATCAACAACTGCAGCGGAAACAACAATTCAATAGAAGAGTTAAGTAGAGAATGAAATCTACTATCATCTATTAATTTAAAAGTACATCATCAATATTTTATCCCTGTAACATCAATCAATATACATCTTACATCAAATATTCATCTTTGCACTACGGGCCAAAGATATTCATTTGTATCACCAGTTGGTCATGTTCATCTCAACACATGTTCATCTTTGCACTACGGGTCAAAGATATTCATCAGGTAATCATTCATCTTTGCACTACAGGCCAAAGATATTCATCAAGTATCACCATTAAGGACTGAGGATGATGAAAAACATTTTAGAGAACGAATCCAGTGAGATAAAAGGATAAAGTTTAGAGATTCGTACTTTAGATAACTCAAGTTTAAAAATACTTCGTAATAAACCATAATGGAGTAAAATTCAAGAATAAAGATAAAAAATATGGATACAATCAAAGATAGTAACCATAATAGATATCTGGGACAAAGAATAGAAAATTTCATTTTTCGATGAAGTGTCGTATTTGTGAATAGTGTCGTATACGTGAATAGTAACCCCGACACAAAAAGGTAAAAATTCCACAATCAAACTCATATCAATATTTCGACATAATTATATTGAAGAAAATAATATCATTTAAGAAGAAAATAACATTTCTTAACTCAAAATAATAGTACTTCTGTTCGGAATATCGGATGTAAAGCCGAAGGAAACTTGCACTGAATAGCAACTCTCAAAGTATCTAAATACTCACAAAAATACGCTCGATAATATAGAGAGAGAAAACTTATGTTTCTGGTGTGATTTTCAATTTTAACTTAAGCACCTATTTATAGAAAAATGCTAGAACGCCAAAGGAGACTAAAATAATAATATAATTTTTCTACGCATGCATGCTTTGAATAAAACTCAGCCACCACAAGTGGGGCCCACCAAAAATTAGCCATCTTTCCCAACAACCAAAAATGGGTCCCACCCAATTTTAATAAAAATTATTTTATTTTTCGAAACTTCAGTAATTCATAATAAATAGCCCTTTTATCAGAAAAATACGAATTTTATGTCCATTCTACACGAAATCGAGTTCTCTACAACTTTGTAGCTTTAAGTTTTTCCAAATTCCAGACAAAAAATATCCGAAATCCACAAATGGATAATTTTCAACACCTTTTAAAATTCATAACAAATCATACGTTAATTTTTATATACTCAAATTATATATGTATAACATATCTAAAAATCACAATGATCCAACGGTCGGATTAAAATTATAACTTACGCAATAGAGCTTTAAGAACACTAATTTGATTTTTTAATGCCTCCAAAATAAAACACCTCAGCTTTAATTCTTTCATTTACAACCACATAAAATATATCCATCATTTATATCGACATAAAATAAATATTTCCTTATCATATAAATCAATAAATAATTATTCATAAATAATATTACAAAATCACAATAATGACAACCAGGTCGTTCTCAGGAAAGAGGAGGCTTTTTGATAAGGATTTCTCCTTACTGGCGCGCAATTAGGTGACCAAACCTCTCCTTGACAGAACTTTCTAGACATTACCAATAATGTTATCTAATAATATTATTCAAATAATATGAATTATTGATCTGATAATGGAAAATATTGTGCAGTGACAATTATTGAAACAACAATAATATAAATTATCAATGCAACAATTATTGAATCAATAAAATAAAATATTGAACAGTAATTACTGTAACAATTATTGAGTAGTGCCTTCTTACGTAAGAATTAATAATTCAAAAATATTGTGCAATATCGTATTTCTTTAAAACCACGCCAGACATCAGTATTTTAACCATCGGTATTCCAACAATTGTTAATTCAGAACGATTACGCCGTTATTTATAAAAACTCAAACTTGTCATTTTTTCATCCAACAGCTATTCATTATGGGGCCCTAATCGGTCACACTACGTCGCATTTAATATTCCCCAACAACAAGAATATTCCACGACCAAACGAATATTCCCAACAACAATGAGTATTTTATAGCCACTTGCTTATTTTGAAAAAAAATTCATATCTCATCCTTAACTTTAACTTTTTATCAATTTAACCATTTACTGAATAACAATTATAAGAAAAATTAAATACTTTTATTTCATAAAATTTGGGGTCTTACAAAGGTAGTCATTTCTGCAATAAGTCCTTCACAGCTCTTTTGGCACGGTATGGGGTCAACCACAAGGTAGCTACAGCTTATCACCCTCAAACAAGTGGGACGGTGAGGTGTCAAAACAGAGAGAAGTTAAGAAGATATTGGATAAAGTAGTAAATCTGAGTCGTAAAGATTGGTCGCGTCGATTGATGATGCATTATGGGCATACCAGATCGCGTCTGAAGACACCAATCGGATGTCACCATATCAACTCATCAGATGGGAAGGCATGTCACTTACCTATTTAGCTACAACATAAGGCTTATTGGGCGGTTCAAAAACTCAATTTTGATCAAGCAGCTATAGGGGAAAAAAGACTACTTCAACTGAATGAGCTCAACGAATTTCGCCTTCACGCCTATGAGAACTCCAAATTATATAAAGAAAAAGTAAAAAGATGGCATGATCAGAAAATTATGCATCGAACATTCGAGCCGGGTCAATCAGTCCTCTTGTTCAACTCACGACTGCGATTGTTCCCAGGAATGCTTAAGTCAAGATGGTCGAGACCATTCACTATCAAGCGGGTATTCTCTCATGGCGCAGTTGAACTCTTCAGTCGCAATCCGTTAGAAACATTCAAGGTCAACAGTCAACGTTTAAAGCACTATTGGGGTGGCAAGGCCAACACCGATGTCATCGCCATCACCTTGACTGACGCACCATGAACAGGGAGTAGTAAGGCTGAACGACTTAAAATCAAGCACTAATTGGGAGGCAACCCAATCTTTAGTTTATTTCTCGTATTTTTCATTCATATTTGCTACAATATAGTTTTCATTAAATTACTAGGTAGTAGCGTACAATAAAAGTCTTGTTAATCTCTCCATAATACATTATGTTATCAACAATCCACTAATGCTCATGTGTTATATCTTGCAGGATGGAAAAAGGATCATTGAGTGAGTTACATGAAGCAAAGTTGAGAAAAAGCAGAGAAACTAACGGTGAGAGACATACCCAAGGCAAGGCCCAAAAAGACTACAACACTTCACGGGAAGTGGGTCCTCAACTTCACATTACAGAGAGCCATGCTCACCAAAAGGTGGTTTGTTAAGTTTACACCTTTTCACGGGCGTAGGTCCCAAACTCAATGAGATTGATCGTGATTATGAAGCCTCTTCCCAAGACCAATACCCCACTACTTCATTACAATTCTAACCACCACCCACTACCACCACTTCTACTCCCCACTACTTCCATAACTCCATTTATTCCCCCACCTCTTCACTCCACCAATAGAATTCATTCTACCACCTCTATATATTACCACATCTCCTACCATAATTCTCACACAAAGTGAAGTGGGCATTCCTAGAGGTTACTTGAGAGCTAGAGAGAGTCAAATTGAAAAGTTTGGGGGAGAGCTAAGGCAACACAAGCAAGAGAAGAAATATGGCTTCACAACCAACATCGAAACGTCAAAGGGGAGAGAGTTCAAGGCCATCACAACCAACCCGAACCTTCAATAGCCGAAAATTCGTGAGTGTCGTCGCCGCTGACTGGTATGAATACATGCTCACCAAAGCCCTTACACCGAAGCGGGGATTGGCTCTGGATCCTAGCGATGGGGAGATGATGCCTCAAATTTATCAAAAGGGGTGTACAAAATTCACCGAAGAGCCGGAACCCGCTGTGGTCAACATTGTCAAGGAATTCTATGCAAATGCTGAGGACAAAGCTCCATTCAACGCGTTTGTGAGGGGTCGTTTGGTTCCGTTCAGTGCCGATGCAATCAACACCTACTATCAACACCTCCAAGGGGGCGAGTAGGTACCGCCGACCGAAGCAGTATCCAGTCCTCATTTCCTTGATTTTCGAAATCAAATGAATGCGCACAACAAGGCAGCACGTCGGGAAATTCGGCGACTAGCATTAAGGCAAGATCATATGTTTGATGCTATGAACGCATCTTTCGCCTCACTCAACACAACCCTTCAGAGTTTCAACCCAGCGGCCCAATTTCTATATCAACAGCCCGTGTCAATACCAAGGTTTCCACCAAGTGATTCAGACGAAGAAGATCAACAACCACCTCCTCAGACTTAAGCGATAGCAAGGAAGTCCTCACGTACTTAAATTTGATTATTCATCCAATGAGGACATTGTATTACTTAAGTTTGGGGGATTTAAATTCATGCTTGCATGCATATGTAGTACTTAGATTTGCATTTTGTCATCTTAATTTCAGTATTGCATAGTAATTTAGGAAGAATTGCATGATAGCTTAGGTACATACATAGTAACTTAGGTTAATTTTGTCGTTGCATTGTTTTTAGTTTTGTAAATATTGCATTTTGTTGAATATCAGTTTAAAAATAAAATATTCTAAATTTAGTTAAATATTGTGTTTGCATAAGTCCAACAGTGTGGTAGTTCATGTTATTTGTGGGCCAATGATGAGATTTATAATAAGATAACTAATATAACATTGATTACTAGAACTGTGATGCAATTTCTGTTGTGAATCAAATCTTGAGCTCGTTTGAAACTGGTATAAAAAGGATAGCACGATTAATAACATCCTTGTTGACTAGTCAGCTCAAATTGATACATAAATAGTCTCTAAAGGATAATGCTGGAGTAGATGAGAAAACGACAAGAATAGACAGTAAAGGCGAAAATTACGCAAGAACCTAAGTTTGGGGGATTACATGTGGGGTATATAAGCTTTATCTATAAAAAAAAGTATATATCGTGACTAGTCTTGTTTCGGGACCTTTGTTACTTGAGCAAGGAAGCCCGAGGGGATTGTCTTTACACCTAGTGCCCTAAGGTCTTTTATGGTCTGGGAGTCGTTGGTTGAAAGCTCGCTAAGGGGTAGCACTGTCAGCCTAATGGGATGAGACATTGCACAGTCATATATATATTAAAAAAAATGGAATGATGAATAAAACGTACCCTGTGTGAACCCTTGGGATTAGTAATTGTTTAGTTTTAGTTGGAATTGTCTATTTTTGGAATTTTTAAGTTTGCGTTGTATGATTCCTTCTAAGAAATTGGTTATTTATTGAATTTGAGTCCGTAGCAGTTATCATGGATGTTGATCACACACGCACACTATACCAGTGATGATGGCTTGAGATTTGAGGATTAAGGCGGAATTGTAGATTAGTTTTGGTGATTGATATTGTATAGTTGCTTATTTTCGCTGAGGCCGGTGGAATAATTTTGATTCTGCAATACTGGTGGATTCGAAAGTTATAAATTAGATTATATTCATTTCATCTCGTTGCATTGCATAGCATGTAGTTGTTTTGTGCTCGGGGACTAGCACGGTTTAAGTTTGGGGGATTTTGATAAGTGGATTTTATATACACGAATCGGTGTCCATTTCATGCTTATTTGTTTCTAATTTCTTATGTTCATGTTCGTTTTTATTTGTTTTATGTTCTTTTATGTGTAGGATGGTTGTTGCGGCATTTAACGTATATTTGGAGTCAATTGGGATGATTTGGAGTCAAATGGTGCAAATTTGGAAGAAACCATGAAGCTCAGCAAATGATTTGGCAGAACACACCCCGCCGAGGTGGGCCTGTTTGTCGTGTATACCCCCGCTGGGGTGGGGGGTCTTCACCAGGAATTAGCAGAAGGGTAGCCCGCTGGGGCGGGGAGTGTCGAATTCTACTGACTTCTGTTGAGGTTGAAACTCTTATTTGACATGGTTTCTAGCATATTGGATTGTACATGGACTCTACTTGATGGAGAATTTCGGCTAGGACTTGTGTGTTAGGCATCTATTACTCAATTAACAACGAATTCAAGAATACACAAGGCATATTACGAAGATTAATCTCAGTTTTTCTAAGCAAGCGTTGGAAGAGTATTTTGAAGGGATTTTCAAGACGACTGCAATTCTAGGCTACGTGAAGGGTGTTTTTCAATATTCTTCTTCTTAGGCTATTAATTGTAATTGAAAGAATATTTTCTATGATTTATTCAGTGTTTATTTTATTTATGATGAACTAATTCACTTTTTAGGCTTATGATGGATCTTTGAGTGAATCGATGATTTTGTAAACCTTGATTTTCAGTTCAATAAGCTATTGTCCAGTTTATCTATATTAATTTGAGCTTGAATTTATGAATTGTCTGATCAACAATTCTTTGTGGATTTGTATGGAATCG